>JADBJO010000168.1:680000-750000 GCA_016801955.1 Conus betulinus
GAACTGGATTTCATGCCATGCAAGTTTCAGCAAAAAAATTTTTTTAAGTCTCACTAACGGCCGAATCTGCCCTCTTGTGACAGAGCAGGCCAAGCCGTGCGCACTAGTTTGTATGGCGGAAGGATACAACTTTTACACGGAGCGTGTAAGCAAGGTGATTGACGGCACCAAGTGCTACCCGGATCAGCCTCACGTCTGCATCAACGGAGAGTGCAGGGTATGGCGTCTTCTTCCACTCAAATGCCCGGTCCCCAGCAACGCCGTAGTGTTAACAAGAACGTTGGCAAAAAACACTAGCCATGTGTAGGACCGCCTTTAGCATTATCTTGGTTCTTTTCCTTTCTTTTTTTTTTTTTTTTTTAATTTTGATTAATGGAAAAATGAACACACTTCCGAATGCCAAATTCCACCCTTTTGCATAAGAGATATTTTTTGCTGTATATGGTGAGTATAGTCCTGTTCATACAGAGAATGCACTAAACACGCAAAGGGAATACGCATATTGGTACACTTTTAACTGAATAGTTGATGTTTGACTAAAGAAACCATGATTAGAATGTGTGTGGACATTTAGATGTCTGTGATTAGAGTAAGATGTGATGAAGTCTGCTACCACATGGTACAATCCCATGTGCATAGGTCACACATTTTCCAGGAAGATCTTTCTATTAGCCAGGCTCATAAGTGCAATGCAGTATTAAACGTCGTACCTGTTGTCTCCAACTCTGAAGGTTTCGAGCAAGAAGTATCGGTGCTGCAACGTTCTTTCTGGATCCGTCAGCAAAGGGCTTTGTCCACCTATTTCCCTGTCTACCCTGTCTCCTCTTCTGTCTTGCAGCGTCTGCATGATCTTGTCTTATGTCCATAACCTACGGGTTTCTTTTTTCCCACTGTGGTCGGAGGATCTTTATCGTGATTCACATGCTGCCTGATGTTCTGCGGACTCTGTCACCTGACAAACGTAAAGGAATTGCCAGATACTGTTCTAAAGCATTTCATAACTTCTGCATCGATCTCCCCGTGTAATTTTGCTGTCACGGTCTGTGGTTCTCAAGCATACAGAAAGACAGGAAGCGCAGTGTATCTACAGAAGCGTCCGCTGCAACTGTTTGTCCGGATTTTGGTAGGATTTCAGTCTCTGATCCATCTTGACTGATAATGATGGCAAGATATTCGAATTTGTTCAGTCTTCAGTTCTCGTCAATTGATTATGATGTTTTCTTCCCTCAGATGGACTTATGTTATGTGTCATCAGCTTTGTTTTTCTGCGCGCATATTCTGATAAATTCATTGAGCGGTTTTCCGACGACTGAGCGTCTTATCTTAGGGCAAAATGTTGATGTAGCATAGTTCCACACTTTCGAACTCATTAGTTTCATGAAACATTGTACATTTTTCTATTCGTATGCACCTCTCTAAACGAGGTGGTTTCTATCAGAGATCAAGGGTCAGTTTGGTGATACAATGTAAAAATAAGATATGAAAAATGTTCTGAAATGCAAAGGAAATATGGGATCATTAGATTATAATGATTTACTTGTAATAATTAACGGAAATAAAACTCATACTGAAAGAGGGGTACAAAAGGAAACTAAAGTGTATACCCTACACGCTGGAGAAGTTCGTTTATAGGCTTGAGCACTTGCACATGCACGCTACTTGACCAGGTCAGTCCAGACATCGGCTTGGAGGTCACTTCAGGATTCTTCCCAAGCCCTCCATTGGACCAGCTACTGAGTTCAAGACCGAGTCTCTATTGGTGTAAAGTCCCTGAGTCTGGAAGTGGTACTGTCAAAGCCGTCCTTGCCGTTGTAACCATCTACAGCTGTCCAGTTCTGTCGCAGTGCTAGGGCGAGACTGTCTCCTATACACTGGAGGCCCAAGCGCTGGTCTGTTTTTTAACACTGTCAGCACGACGTAGCTTTTGAAATAACAATTAGTTAGCATCTCCGCCCTCTTCGAACCTGGGTATCGTACCGCTGTAGTTTGTTTGCTTTCCCGACCGGTAGTGTAGTGTACACTTCTCAAGCGAGGCGCACTTCCGTTGAGCTCGCCTGCATGCACAACATCCGTGTGTCACAACAAAATCTTTCTTGAATATTGATATAATTATAACTGACCAGGCTTACCGTTAGCATGGCCGAATAGGGAATCAATTGGCTGTTGCTTTTAACTGCAGCTATACCCAAACCTAGCTCAATACTGGTATTCATGCAAGAACTCAAATGTTGTCACCCTCATTCCTTCGGGAGTCTTGTTCATCATCTGGATCCACAAGTTAGTCTCATGCTATGAGGAAAGGGGAAGTCGGGTATTTCAGTAGAGAGAAAAAAAAAAAAGGCTGCAGATGCTATATTTAGGAGAGAGAAAAAATCACACCACAGTATAAATTGATATATCTTGCTCAATTTTTTTTTTTTTTTTTACTTTGTTTTAGTTTTTGATTTCTCTCTTGCCCAAAAATGTATTATCTTTGTTTTTTTTCACGGAAAATGCTGTGACCCCACTCCTCCCCCCATCTTTTCAGTTCGTAGGGTGTGATGGGTACCTGGGTTCACGGAAGAAGGAGGACATGTGTCGGGTGTGTGACGGCAACAACTCCACCTGCAGGACCATTTCTGGATTCTTTGACAAGCCGCTGCCAAAGGGAGGTGTGTGTGTGTGTGTTTGTGTGCGTGTGCGTGCGTTTGTGTGTGTGTGCCCCCGCGCGCGCGTGTGTGTGTGTGTGTGTGTGTACGTTTGTATTTTTGCACTAGAGAGAGAGAGCATGTTTGTTTGTGTATGACAGTCTTTGCACGAGTGGTGTATTTGTATGATTACTCAATTTGCACGCGCGCGTGCGTGTGTGTGTGTGTGTGTGTGTGATGGATTTTTCTTCATTGATAATCCGCTTCTTGAGGAAATACATGTGTTTGCGTGTTTCATCTGCGTGTGGCATGTTTTAGTTTGTAGCATGACAAAGATGATTTCTTTTAATCTGCAAGATAAGACAAAGTCATATACAATTAAGAAGGAATCTTGACTGTAACCTAAAAACAACACCATCTCTTATGTTGTTTACAAAAACACCGACAACTACAGTTACACAGACGACACAGAGGGCTTACATCCAGCGTTATTTTCCAATTTGCTAATAGCAGCCAAATGTACATATGAAAATTCATTGTTGGCGTGCTGCATGAGACTGTCTCTCTGTACGTCTCTCTCTCTCTCTCTCTCTCTCTCTCTCTCTCTCTCTCTCTCTCTCTCTCTCTCTCTCTCTCTCTCTCTCTCTCTCTCTCTCGCTCTCTTTTCTCTTTCTCATATGATAGACATGTATAAAAAGGTGACCTTAATGTGGTAGGTGTGTTTCACACAGCCTATCAGGAGGTAGTGACCATCCCCAAGGGAGCTATGCACGTGCGTGTGTCGGAGTCCACTTTCTCTTCCAACTATCTCGGTACTGATATACATTTAAGTTGTTTTTCTTTTTAGTGTGTTTTGTTTGTTGTGTGTGTGTGTGTGTGTGTGTGTGTGTGTGTGTGTGTGTGTGTGTGTGTGTGTGTGCCCGTGTGTGTATGTGGGTGTTCTTGGTTTTGTTCTTGTTTTACTTTTTTGTTCCCTTCTTGTGTGTTTTGTTTTACATCTTTCAGCTGACCAAAAAAAGTATGTGTGTTTGTGCGCACGCTTGTGTGTGTGTGTGTGTGTGTGTGTGTGTGTGGTTTTCAGGTTTGTATGCATGTTTGTGTCCGTGTTTGAGTACGTAGGTGGAGCGAGGTATCTGAATGTGTGTATATGGATAATGTGTGTACACATGTGCGCATTTGTGTGTGTGTGTGTGTGTGTGTGTGTGTGTGTGTGTGTGTGTGTGTGTGTGTGTGTGTACATGCACATATGTTAATGCGTGTGGAAGTCTGTACGCATTTCTGTCTGTCTGTCTTTATGTTTGTCTCAACGCCTGTTTGTGCTTCCTCGCCTTTGTTACTGCATTTACAGCATTGAGGAACGTGAAGGACGAATATTACATTAATGGGGACTGGACCATCGACTGGCCTCGCAAGTTCTCTATCGCTGGCACCGTCTTTCACTACAGGCTGGTGGATCTGGAACCCGAGTCCTTCCAGGCCTTGGGTCCTACCGATGAAGATCTGATCGTCATGGTAAATCCTCACCTCGTGTCTCACTTTTCCTTAGGACGGATGTTTGGGATAGTTCTTTGAGAAGCTAAATCGTGAGAAATGATGACAGCATCATCAGAAATCTGTTTGACTGTTAGCATTTGTTCTTCTTGTTGTTTATTTGGTTTTGTTTTGTTGTTTTCACAAAGAATTAGGATCAGTAACAACCATAATGTTAACAGCGAATGTGTTAAGAACACTTTGGCAAATAATACATATAATAGGATTCAGGGACTCACTCAGAGAACAGGATTCGGGGGACTTTTGGGACAAATGAGTATTGTGAAGGGTGGACCTCCCACAGGCTGACTGAAGAATTCTTGGACAGCGTTGAAGACCGGACAGGAAACAGCCTCGCTGTCTTGATGTTTGTGACTGAAGACAGCAGGCTGCTGAGGTGTATAAACGCCCAAGCATTTGTCACAGCTGACTCACTACCTACTACCACGGGGCGATAATGATAATATTAACACGAAGGGTGTTGTGTGTCAGATGCTGTTACAAGAAGAAAACCGTGGGATCCAGTACCAGTACAACTTGCCTGTGAATGGATCGGCCAGTGACCACGACATCTCCCTGTACACCTGGCGACACTCGCCTTGGACGCCTTGCTCCAAGTCCTGTTCCACAGGTAAGTGATGTCTGGTAGCATGGACCACTTGCTCCAAGTCCTACTTCACGGGTAAATGACACGTGGCAACATTCGATATGGACCACTTGCTCCAAGTCCTGCTTTAAGCGTAAATGACACGTGGCAACATTCGACATGGACCACTTGCTCCAGGTCTTGCTTCACAGGTTAATTGCACGTGACAACATTGGACATAGACCTCTTGCTCCAAGTCCCGCTTCACAGATTAATTGCACGTGGCAACATTCGACATAGACCTCTTGCTCTAAGTCTTGCTTCACAGGTTAAGTGAACAAGGCAACATTCCACATAGACCTCTTGCTCTAAGTCCCACTTCACAGGTTAATTGCACGTGGCAAGATTCGACATGGAACCCTTGCTCCAAGTTTTGCTCCATAGGTAAATTACACTTTGCCCCACTTCCCTTTAACTCTTTGTTCCAACCCCAGCTCCACAGTTGAATCACACATTACATGGATTGCTTGCTTAAAGTCCAGCTCCACAGGCAAATGATATATAGGACACTCGCAGTAGACCTACTGCTCCAGGTCCTGCTCTACAGGTAATTGACACAAGGTGATAGTCGTAGTAGACCCGTTGCTGTAAGTTGTGCTCCACAGGGGAATGATTCATGACGACACTGGCCATGGACCTTTTGGTCCAAGTCCTCCACGGGTGAATGACTCATGACGACACTGGCCATGGACCCTTTGGTCCAAGTCCTCCACGGGTGAATGACTCATGACGACACTGGCCATGGACCCTTTGTTCTAAGTCCTCCACAGGTGAATGACTCATGACGACACTGGCCATGGACCCTTTGGTCCAAGTCCTCCATTGGGAATGACACAAGGCGTCACTGGCCATGGACCCTTTGGTCCAAGTCCTCCACAGGTGAATGACTCATGACGACACTGGCTAGGACCCTTTGTTCTAAGTCCTCCACAGGTGAATGACTCTCATGACGACACTGGCCATGGACCCTTTGGTCCAAGTCCTCCACAGGTGAATGACACAAGGCGTCACTGGCCATGGACCCTTTGGTCCAAGTCCTCCACAGGTGAATGACACAAGGCGTCACTGGCCCATGGACCCTTTGGTCCAAGTCCTCCACAGGTGAATGACTCATGACGACACTGGCTAGGACCCTTTGTTCCAAGTCCTCCACGGGTGAATGATTCATGACGACACTGGCCATGGACCTTTCGCTTCACAGATAAACGGTACATGGCGACACTCACCATGCCCCCTTTCTCTGCGTCCTTCTCCACAGACAAATGGCACATGGGGACTCTGGTTATGAATCTCATGCTCCAAGTCTTGCTCCACAGTAAATGGAACACGACAACACTTGGCGTGGACCCCTTGCTCTAAGTCCGGCTCCGCCATTTGATTACACCTGGCGACATTCGCCCTGAATCCCTGATTCCAAAGTCCTGCTGCATCAATAAATGACAGCTGGCAACACTGGCAATGGACCCCATACTCCCAAGTCCAGCGGCACAGATGAGTAATACATAGCAACACTTGCCATGGACCTCTTGCTGCAGGTCATGTTTCAGTTTGACCAAAAATAGTGCGCCCTACGTTTAGGTTTGATTACAGTCCAGCCGACCACTCACTGCGCTCTCAGGGTTTGCTCCAAATCATTCTCCACAGCCCAGTGCTAGCTGGTCACAGTTTTTGATTGGTCTCGTGGGACTGGAAACTGTATAGGAAAAGGCAGTGAATTTATTATAAATGAAAAACCCGGTCGGTCGACAGTGCATGCCTGCGCGTGGTCACACATGCATCCCCCCCCCCCCACATACACATACATACATACACACACGCGCGCACACACACATACGCACGTACACGCATGCACGCACGCACGCGCGCGCGCGCACACACAGACACAACAGACATATATATTGACGAGTGTGCACGCACACACATGCACACACGTGCAAGTTTCATATCGATGTACGAATACACACGCGTGCACACATTCACACACACATACACACACACACACACACACACACACACATACATGCACAGGCACGCACGCACGCACGCACGAACGCTCACAAACTCACTTGCATACACCAGCAGGCACATGCAACATGTGCACGTGTACATAATTGTGTACATCTGCACTGTTTATGCAGGCGCGCAAATATGCCGGTTTTATTCTGCATATATTTTCCTTTCTTTTCAACCTTTCCACCTCCCTCGTTAACACAGGTTCTCAATTTCGCTATATTCTCCTATGCCCCACTCTATCTGCCTATACGTCAATTTGTGGGTCTTTGTCTTTGGCCGCATTCTCATTTCTTAATTGGCCTGCAGTTCTTCCGCCCTCACCCTCTCTCTCTCTCTCTCTTTCACTCTCTCTCTCTCTCTACTCTCTGACTTCTCCTCTCTCTCTGACTTCTGTCACACTTCTCTCTCTCTCGCTCTCTCTCTCTCTCTCTCTCTCTGACTTCTCCATCTCTCTGACATCTCTCACACTTTCTCTCTCTCGCTGGCTCTGTCTCTCTGACATCTCTCTCTCTTTATGACTGCTCTCTCTCTCTCTCTCTCTCCTCTGACTTCTCCTCTCTCTCTCACTCTCTGACTCTCTGACTTCTCTCTCTCTCTCACACTTCTCTCTCTCTCTGACTCTCTCTGACTTCTCTCTCACTTTCTCCTCTCGGCTCTGCGCTCTCTCTCTCTCTCTCTCTCTCTCTCTCTCGTGTCTCTCTCTCTAGTCTCTGCTCTCTCTCTCTCTCTCTCTCCGCTCTCTCTCTCTCTCTCTCTCTCTCTCTCTGTCCTCTCTCTCTCTCTCTCTCTCTCTCTCTCTCTCTGAAACTCTCAGACTCTCTCTCAGCTACCCTTCCTCTCTCTCTCTTCTGCTCTCTCTCTCTCTCTCTCTCCCTCTCTCTGACTCTCTCTCTCAAACTCTCTCTCTCTCTGCTCTCTCTCTCTCTCTCTCTCGCATCCGTTCTCTCTCTCTCTCGTCTGTCTCTCTCTCTTTCTCTCTCTCTCTCACTCTCTTCCCCCAACCTCTCTCTCTCTACTATCTCTCTCTCTCTCTCTCCCTCTTCTCTCCTCTCTCTCTCTCACGCTCCCTCTCTCTCTCTCTCGTTTTGCCTCCTCTCTCTCTCTCTCTCTCTACTCTCTCTCTCTCCTCCAATCTCCTCTCTGCACTCGTTTCTGATAACCCTCTACGTTTTCTCCATTCACGTTCTCACCTCTCTGTCTCCTCTCCTCTACGCTTTTCCTCTCATTTGCCCCAGTCAGTCCTTCAGGTCTCTCTCGTTTCTTTCTCTCCACTCTCTCTCTCTCTCCCTCTCTCCCCTCTACCTTGTCTCCTCTCACCTCTCTCTCTCTCTCCTCTCTCTCCACTCCTCTCTCCAGAGACCTCTCTCTCTCCTCTCCTGTTTCTCTCTCTCTCTCTCTCCCCAGTCTCTCCAACTCCCTCGGTTTCGCCTCTCTCTCTCTCCCCTCTCTCTCTCTCCTCTCTCTCTCTCAGTCACTGTTTCTCTCTCTCTTCTCTCTCTGGCTCCTAGTCCGTCTCTCCAATCTCCCTTTTCAGTCTCTCTCTCCTCACCCTCCTCCTCTCTCCCCTCTCACTTTTCAACCAGTCCGTCTCTCACTTCCAGCTAATGTAGGAAAAGTGAAACAAAAAACAAACAGCCTGTATATAAAAAGTACCCTTAGACAAATAAAACAGATTAATTAAAGTGGGGGGGGGGGGGGTGGGGGGGGGGGGGTGCAGGTTTAAAGCAAATGTCGGGACAATGGAAGCAGTGAGGTGAGAGACGAATGTGGGGAACTGCTAGAATGACTCATGACGACACTCTTGCACGGTACAGTGTCTGAGCAGGAAAGAAATGAACTGAGAGACGAATGACATAACGTTTTCGGTGCAGCACGTTTTGCCCAGTCACGTTTCAACCAATCGGTTTCGCCCAACTACGTTTTGCCCAGTCACGTTTCAACCAATCGGTTTCGCCCAACTACGTTTTGCCCAGTTATGTTTCAGGCAGTCACGTTTCACACAGCTACGTTTTTGTTCAGTCACGTTTCAGTCAGTCACGTTTCGCCCGACTACGTTGTGCCCAGTCACGTTTCAGCCAGTCTTGTATCACCTTACTACGTTTGCCCAGTCACGTTTCAGCCACTCAGTTTAGCCTAACTACGTTTTGCCCAGTCACGTTTCAGCCACTCAGTTTAGCCTAACTACGTTTTGCCCAGTCACGTTTCAGCCAATCTGTTTAGTCCAACTACGTTTTTATCCAGTCACCTTTTGACCAGTCAGGTTTGCCCAACTACGTTTTGCCCAATCGTGTTTCAACCAGTCACGTTTCACCCAACAAAGTTTTGCCCAGTCACGTTTCAGCCAATCACTTTTTTATCCAACTGTGTTTCGCCTTTTTCACTTTTGAACCAGTCAGTTTCTCCAACTACGTTTTGCCCGATCACGTTTCACGGAAGTACGTTCGGCCCGATCACATTTCAACCAAACACGTTTCACCGAACTAAGTTTTGTCCAGTCACATTTCAACCAGTCATGTTTCACCAAATTACATTTTGCCCAGTCACATTTCAACTAGTCACGTTTTATCCAACTACGTTTTGTCCAGTCACATTTCAACCAGTCATGCTTCGCCCAACTACGTTTTGTCTAGTTTCTTTTGAACCAATCACGTTTCACCCACTTTTGCCAAGTCACGTCTGTTTCTGTTCGTTTTATTCTGACACATCCATCAAATTTCTTTTTGAGGGTTCGTCAAGCTGAATTAAATCATTAATTGGTCACACACACACATGCACGCACGCACGCGCACATGTGCACGCACTCTCTCTTTCTCTCTCTCTCTCTCTGTCTCCATCCCTTCCCCCCTCTCCCCCTCCCTCCTCCCCCCCCCCCCCCCCCCCCCCCCCCCCCCCCCCCCCCCCCCCCCTCCCCCCTCTCTCTCACTCTCCCTCACCCACGTGAACAATAACAGACAGGGAGGTCTTATAAGAAGTGAATAGAGATATTCATAAGCACCGTTTGCGAACAACGAAAGGACAGTTCAAACAGCCTGGGTTTTTTTTTTTTTTTTTTTTTTTTTTGCTGTCCCAACCTCTGCACCACCTCAGAGGCAGTGCACCCACGCCGCTCGACACCCCGTCCACAGCCACAGCCCGGCCGGCCCCCGCCTCAGCCCCGCACCGGCAATCCACAGGGGGCAGTCAATGTCAAGCCGCCAAGAGGCAACCCACCGGAGGAGACACTGCACTGCCGCCGAGTCACTTCGGTGGTGTTCAGTGGTGCCTGTTCTGATCTAACATACGCAGGACACCACCTACTAAGCCCCATACTGACGACATAATTGCTTAGTCGCGGAGCCGGCGTGAGTAAGCTCTCCCTCCGGAGGGCGCCACCGCGTCCATCCAGCGACAGCCCCCAGGGACTCGCCGATACCGGTGACCCCGACGGAACCAAATCAAGGCCACAGACGTGGAGAGGACATCGAAACTGAGGTCACCATGAGAGCAGGGCATGAAGGGCCACAGAACTTGAGACATTTTTCTTAATGCTGATCGATGAGATTGAGGATGATTAAGATGATGCTACGGATTTCCATTTCGGTCTGAGACTACATGCAGGGCTGTACTCTACGCTTCCTTTCATAATATATCCTGGCGTCAACCAGGCCCGAGAGATACAGGCACCTGCAGTGTTGGTCAGAAAATTTGAGCAACACTCTCAGAAACGCATCCATTAAGTGGATGAAGCTCGACTGTGTGGTCCTAGTCTTCCCGACTGAGTCCGCAGCAAACTCAACTCTGGGTAGGAGCCAGTCGGGGCAGAAAAACCTACATGACTTTGATGGGATTCGAACCCACACGACCTCCCAGCCGGGAGTCCGCGACGCTAACCACTTCGCCACGGCGGCTGGTAACAGCCTGGTTTCTGGTTCAGGTTTTTTTTTCCATTTAAATTCACTTCATCTTCGATGAAAACTAGATAAAGTATGAAGAAGTCAATGACGATATGGTTTTCATCTAAGCTGCCGCCATATTTTCCCATGGCCCCACAGAATTGTTAATACTTTGGAGAGGAGCAGCGTGCGTCAGTATGTGTGTGAAACGTTAAACTTCAGATTTTCATAGCTCCGGGAGGGGATACCACTTGCCGTTAACGGATGAGAACAAAGAATGGGGGCGAAAGGAGCTGCACTTAACATTTTTGTTAGGTGCAGAGGAGTGGTGGTAGTGGTGATGATGGTGGTGAGCAAATCCATAGCGCAACGTGTAAACATGAACGGAATGAGATGAGAGATGAAAGAGAAGAACATTTCTGTTTGGTACAGAGTTGAGTGCGCGTCCACGGCGTAATGTCTTAAGCCTCACGGGAGTGAACTGACAGACGAATGAGATGAACCTTTCTGTTAGGTGCAGTCTTGAGCATGTCCACGGCGCAGTGTCAAAACAGGAAAATGGTAACGTCACCAGCCGCCGTGGCGAAGTGGTTAGCGTCTTGAACTCTCGATGGGGGAGGGTCGTGGGTTTGATACCCATCAGGGTCATTCATATGTGGGATTTTTCTGCTCCGACCGGCGCCAACCCAGAGCTGAGTTTGAGTGGGCTCAGTTGGGAAGACTGGAACCACACAGTGGTGTTTCATCCACTTAATGAATGTCTGAGAGTGTTGCTCAAATTTCCTGACCGGCACTGTAAGTGTCTGTATCTCGCAGGCCTGATTGACACCAGGACATGTTATGGAAGTAAGCGTAGAGTACAGCCCTGTCTTGCACTCACAGACCAGAATGGAAATCCGCAGCATCATTTGCATCATATGTACTGTCCTCCGTGTGATGGATCAGAACAGGTACCACTGAAAACCACTGGAGTGACCCGGCGTCTTGTTTGCTGCATGGATGACACGTCCTGTTTGGTGCAGGGATGGCACGTCCAGTTTGGTGCAGGAATGGCACATCCTGTTTGGTGCAGGAATGGCACATCCTGTTTGGTGCAGGAATGGCACATCCTGTTTGGTGCAGGGATGGCACGTCCAGTTTGGTGCAGGGATGAGCACGTCCTGTTTGGTACAGGGATGGCACGTCCTGTTTGGTGCAGGGATGGCACATCCCTGTTTGGTGCAGGATAGCACGTTCTGTTTGGTACAGGGATGGCACATCCTGTTTGGTGCAGGAATGGCACATCCTGTTTGGTGCAGGGATGAGCACGTCCTGTTTGGTGCAGGGATGGCACATCCTGTTTGGTGCAGGGATGGCACATCCTGTTTGGTGCAGGGATGAGCACGTCCTGTTTGGTGCAGGGATGGCACATCCTGTGATAAGACTGAGACACATCACTGTTTGGTGCAGGGATGGCACATCCTGTTTGGTGCAGGGATGGCACATCCTGTTTGGTGCAGGGATGAGCACGTCCTGTTTGGTGCAGGGATGGCACATCCTGTTTGGTGCAGGGATGAGCACCTCCTGTTTGGTGCAGGGATGGCACGTCCTGTTTGGTGCAGGGATGGCACGTCCTGTTTGGTGCAGGGATGAGCACGTCCTGTTTGGTGCAGGGATGGCACATCCTGTTTGATGCAGGGATGGCACATCCTGTTTGGTGCAGGGATGAGCACGTCCTGTTTGGTGCAGGGATGGCACATCCTGTTTGGTGCAGGGATGAGCACCTCCTCCTGTTTGGTGCAGGGATGGCACATCCTGTTTGGTGCAGGGATGAGCACGTCCTGTTTGGTGCAGGGATGAGCATGGCCTGTTTGGTGCAGGGATAGCATCCTGTTTGGTGCAGGGATGGCACGTCCTGTTTGGTGCAGGGATGAGCACGTCCTGTTTGGTGCAGGGATGGCACGGCCTGTTTGGTGCAGGAATGGCACGTCCTCTTTGGTGCAGAGATGAGCACGTCGTGTTTGGTGCAGGGATGATCACTTCCTGTTTGGTGCAGGGATGGCACGGCCTGTTTGGTGCAGGGATGGCACGGCCTGTTTGGTGCAGGGATGGCACGTCCCATTTGGTGCAGGGATGAGCACGTCCTGTTTGGTGCAGGGATGAGCACGGCCTGTTTGGTGCAGGGATGGCACATCCTGTTTGGTGCAGGGATGGCACGGCCTGTTTGGTGCAGGAATGGCACATCCTGTTTGGTGCAGGGATGAGCACGGCCTGTTTGGTGCAGGGATGGCACGTCCTGTTTGGTGCAGGGATGAGCACGGCCTGTTTGGTGCAGGGATGAGCACGGCCTGTTTGGTGCAGGGATGGCGCGTCCTGTTTGGTGCAGGGATGAGCACGGCCTGTTTGGTGCAGGAATGGCACATCCTGTTTGGTGCAGGGATGAGCGCATCCTGTTTTGGTGGAGGAATGGCACGTCCTGTTTGGTGCAGGGATGGCGCGTCCTGTTTGGTGGAGGAATGGCACGTCCTGTTGGTGCAGGGATAGCACGTTCTGTTTGGTGCAGGAATGGCACGTCCTGTTTGGTGCAGGGATGGCACATCCTCCTGTTTGGTGCAGGGATGAGCACATCCTGTTTGGTGCAGGGATGGCACATCCTGTTTGGTGCAGGAATGGCACATCCTGTTTGGTGCAGGGATGAGCACGGCCTGTTTTGGTGCAGGGATGGCACATCCTGTTTGGTGCAGGGATGAGCACGGCCTGTTTGGTGCAGGGATGAGCACATCCTGTTTGGTGCAGGGATGGCACATCCTGTTTGGTGCAGGAATGGCACATCCTGTTTGGTGCAGGGATGAGCACGGCCTGTTTGGTGCAGGGATGGCACATCCTGTTTGGTGCAGGGATGAGCACATCCTGTTTGGTGCAGGGATGAGCACATCCTGTTTGGTGCAGGGATGAGCAGGTCCTGTTTGGTGCAGGGATGGCGCATCCTGTTTGGTGCAGGAATGGCACATCCTGTTTTTGGTGGAGGAATGGCATGTCCTGTTTGGTGCAGGAATTGCACATCCTGTTTGGTGGAGGAATGGCACGTCCTGTTTGGTGCAGGAATGGCACATCCTGTTTGGTGGAAGGATGAGCACGGCTTGTTTGGTGCAGGGATGAGCACGACCTGTTTGGTGCAGGAATGGCACATCCTGTTTGGTGCAGGGATGAGCACGTCCTGTTTTGGTGCAGGGATGAGCGCATCCTGTTTTGGTGCAGGGATGAGCACATCCTGTTTGGTGCAGGGATGGCGCATCCTGTTTGGTGCAGGAATGGCACATCCTGTTTGGTGCAGGGATGAGCGCATCCTGTTTGGTGCAGGGATGAGCGCACCCTGTTTGGTGCAGGGATGGCACGGCCTGTTTGGTGCAGGGATGAGCACGTCCTGTTTGGTGCAGGGATGGCACATCCTGTTTGGTGTGCAGGAATGGCACATCCTGTTTGGTGCAGGGATGGCACGGCCTGTTTGGTGCAGGGATGAGCGCATCCTGTTTGGTGCAGGAATGGCACATCCTGTTTGGTGCAGGGATGAGCACGGCCTGTTAGCTGCAGGGATGGCACATCCTGTTTGGTGCAGGGATGGCACGTCCTGTTTGGTGGAGGAATGGCACGTCCTGTTTGGTGCAGGGATGGCGCGTCCTGTTTGGTGGAGGAATGGCACGTCGTGTTGGTGCAGGGATAGCACGTTCTGTTTGGTGCAGGAATGGCACGTCCTGTTTGGTGCAGGGATGAGCACGTCCTGTAATAAGACTGAGACCCACTACAGACCAACACGTCTGAACATAAAGAGAGTGACCTGAGAGATGAATGATGACTGAGACCTACTGTTTGGTGCAGGGGTGAGCACGTCCACAGCGCAGTGTGTCAACAAGTCCGACGATAGCGTGGTGGAGGACGTGTATTGCAGACCACAGCCCAAACCCAGCACCCACAACAAGTTCTGCAACCATCGACCCTGCCCTCCTAAGTACGACCTCCTTTCTGTCAGTCTGCCTGTCTGTCTGGCTGTTATTTTGTCCGTCTCCCTATTGGTCTGTCTGTCTCAGTCTAATCTCCGATCGATAACCAGGCCATAACAGACGTCAGCGTAAAACTATTATCAACAAACCAGACAGCCAGAATTTTTTTTAAGGAAAAGTTCCTTTTACACGTAAGAATGGCTTAAAAACAACAGCATTTGTAAAACTGTTAAAATCACGTGGTTTCAAAATGAAGATGAAAATTTGATGTCAGTCCTATAAGTTTTCGGTTGTTTTGTCTGTATATTGGAAAAGGGTAATTTCCGCAAAACGTTGCCCTAGTCTTTTGCCATTTACTGAAGCCCTGTCTTCATATTTCTAAGAAGGTTTGTTTCAAAACGGAGTGACTGAGGGCGGAAAATGAAGCATACTTTAGAAAGAGAGGGGGTTAGTTACCTGCCATGGACACAGTCAAACATAGTACGGGACAAAACACAACTTTCCAAGAAAATATTGCTTCAGCCATTGTGATGGATGATATTCCTTGCATCCCAACAATACTTATGAACCCCATCTCTATGTTTCTTTTCTGTTTTGACCTCTGGTTGCAGACTTTGTCATATTTCTAAAAGAGTGGGGTCATTAATCAAATTTGTTTCCGTCATCATCATTAAATATCCCACCCATTTCATGTCTTTCAGGTCGTTTATTGATTGTCTCTTATTTTGTTTTTCTTGTGATTGAATTAAATGGGGTCCAGTATGCCAGTCTGACAGGTGGTCCGAGACATGGGACGAAGTTGTACATGTTTAAGGGGAAGAAGGCTTCTTTCCCTCTTTGCATTTTACTCTTTAAAAACAAATCCCTCGCAGAAGTTAGTCGAAATTCATTCCTGTAATGAGCAGTGATATTATCTATACAGGAATCTAAAGTGAAATGGACCACCTGACACGATCCTGTCTTCCTTTACCCATTCCTTTGACTTCCCAAACATAATCCTGTTCCGTAGCTTTGGCCTGTGAATTTTACTCTTTGTTCAGTGCTGTGTTGTGCAGCTGCCACTGAAGTATGCTGGACATTTCTGTGATGCTGTCATGGCTTCTCTTTGAATGTCCCGTCCTTCACTGACACATTTGCACTACACTTTATAACAAGATCTACACATATACAACGCATACTTACAGTTACATTTCAAGAGTATGAAGTGTATGAAAATAAAAGTATTTATCAGCTTGGAAATAATACACTTGTGCATTACACGTGTATGCTTTTCAAATGCAGTAACATTGCAATGTCAGGAAAGACTGCAGTTTCACGTTGAGGGCCTCTGCTGTCATGCCGTCCTTGCTGGCGTGGCCTTTTCCAGGTGGTCAGTGGGTGAATGGTCAGCGTGCAGCCAGACGTGTGGGGAGGGGTCCAGGACTCGGGGAGTGGTGTGCCGGCAGTTGATGGACCATGGAGACCTGGTGGTGCAGGATGATGATGAGTGTGGGGGCATCGCTACCAGGCCCCAGACGCACCAGGACTGCATCCTGCAACACTGCCCCGCCATCTGGCACACCTTTGAGTGGTCACAGGTAACATTGCCCCGCCATCAGGCACACCTTTGAGTGGTCACAGGTAACACTGCCCCGCCATCAGACACACACCTTCGAGTGGTCAGAGGTAACCTTGCCCTGCCATCAGGCACACCTTTGAGTGTTCACAGGTAACATTGCCCTGCTATCAGGGCACACCTTTGAGTGGTCAGAGGTAACCTTGCCCCGCCATCAGGGACACCTTTGAGTGCTCACAGGTAACACTGCCCCGCCATCAGGCACACCTTTGAGTGCTCACAGGTCACATTGCCCTGCCATCAGGTACATCTTTGAGTGGTCAGAGGTAACATTGCCCCGCCATCAGGCACACCATTGAGTGGTTTCAGGTAACACTGCCCCGCCATCTGGCACACATTTGAGTGTGCTCACAGGTAACACTGCCCCGCCATCAGGCACACCTTTGAGTGGTCACAGATAAACATTTCCCCACCATCAGGCACACCTTTGAGTGCTCACAGGTAACACTGCCCCGCCATCAGCTAACAGTGCCAGACACACTTTCAGACACACCTTTGAGTGGTCACAGGTAACAGTGCCCCTCCATCAGGCACACCTTTGAATGCTCACAGGTAACATTGCCCCGCCATCAGGCACACCTTTGAGTGGTCAGAGGTAACATTGCCCAGCCATCATCAGGCACACCTTTGAGTGGTCACAGGTAACGCTGCCCCGCCATGAGGCACACACCTTTGAGTGGTCACAGGTAACACTGCCCCACCATCAGGCACACCTTTGAGTGGTCACAGGTAGCACTGCCCCGCCATCAGGCACACCATTGAGTGGTACAGGTAGCACTGCCCCACCGTCAGGCACACCTTTTTGAGTGGTCACAGGTAATACTGCCCCACCATCAGGCACACCTTTGAGTAGTCACAGGTTACCTTGCCCCACCATCAAGCACACCTTTGAGTGGTCACGGGTAACTCTGCCCCCATTTCCGCCAGCTGACTCCTTTGAGTGGTCACAGGTAACTCTGCTTCCCATTTGACACCTTTGAGTGGTCACAGGTAACTCTGCTCCCCATTTCCCCCACCTGACACACCTTTGGGGGGTCACAGTGCTCCCATTTCCCTTATCTGACACACCTTAGAGTGGTCACAGGTAACTCTGTTCCCCATTTCCCCCATCTGACTCACCTTTGAGTGGTCACAGGTAACACTGCCCCCAGTTCCCCCATCTGACACCTTTGAGTGGTCACAGGTAACTTTGCTCCCCAATCCCCCATCTGACACACCTTTGAGTGGTCACAGGTAACTCTGCTCCCCATTTCCCCCATCTGACACCTTTGAGTGGTCACAGGTAACTGCTCCCCTTTTCCCCCATCTGCTCCCCATTTTTTCCCCCACCTGATACCTTTGAGTGGTCACGTAACTCTGCTCCCTATTTCCCCTATCTGACACACCTTTGAGGGGTCACAGGTAATTCTGCTCACCACTTTACCCCATCTGACACCTTTTTGAGTGGTCGCAGGTAACTCTGCTCCCCATCTGACACACCTTTGAGCGGTCACAGGCAACTCTGCTCCCCATTTTCCCCATCTGACACCTTTGAGTGGTCATAGGTAACATTTCTGAGGAACTAGAATGACCCTGCGATTACCGTTGCCTTCATATACGCTGAAATTATAGCTGAGGCGAGAGAATAGAAGTGGAGTTCCTAGACTGTCAAACAGACACATGACACAATTGGAACACGTTTCAATCTTCAAGTGAACCGCAAAATCACACTCTTCTTGTACACCCTCTTCAT
Organism: Conus betulinus; assembly: GCA_016801955.1. Taxonomy (NCBI): domain Eukaryota; kingdom Metazoa; phylum Mollusca; class Gastropoda; order Neogastropoda; family Conidae; genus Conus; species Conus betulinus. The sequence continues at coordinate 698,013 of JADBJO010000168.1, forward strand.
CAGCAGCAGCAAACAGTGAGACACTTCGTCTGAGATAAATCATTTCTTTGTCATCAAGGCTGGTTTTTTTTTAAATTTTGTTGTTTGGTTTTCTTGTTTTTTTTTTTTGTTTGTTTGTATTTTTTGGTTTGGATAAATTTTTTTTCGTTTGGTTGGTTTTTGCTTGTCTCATTTGTATGTCTTAGCAGTAGGAGTCCTCGAAATCGAAACATGTTGCTTCTATATTGGTATTTGTTTGTTCCCTTTATAAAAAGGTCTACCAGGTCAGCTTTAATTCTCTTGAAATTTACCGGTTCATTTTCTCTACAGTGTAAGCCGTCATGCGGGCCAGGGGAGAAGACTCGGCGGGTTGTCTGCATGACCTCAGACAGCAACCGTTACGTAGACGCGGCGCAGTGCCAGCAGTCAGGGGAGACGAGGCCCATCACTCGTCTGTCCTGCATTAATCGCCCCTGCCCCCTCCACCACAATGGAGAAAGGGCGACTGGGGACAGGTGGGGAGTGGATGAATTCATTATGCTGTTTGTAGACCAGCCGACGATAGGGTACCATATCAGTTTTGAATCTGGAGGAGTGATAGGGGATAGGCGGGGGGTAGGGGTGAGAATGGAGGGAGAGGGAGCAGGATGTGCAGGACAAGGAGGTAGCAGGAAGGAGAAATGGGTTGGTGGGGTGGGAATGTTTTACTGGGATGATGACTGCGGAAGTGACAAAATGAACTGATGTGAACAGTCTGTATCTGTCAGAGAATACATGAAACTGTGTCTGTATAAGGGCCGATTATTGAATTTTCATGAACTCTTTGTGTATGTTTTTATATCATCATTTTACTGGGTGCTGATTGTTTTGAATGTAAATTCTTGTTTACTTGCTAAAATACCAGGAATTAAGGATGTGATGATGGGTAAGCTTAAGAGAATGCGTTTTTTGGCTACTTGAAAAGTACTATACATGTCATTAAACTTTCAATTAAAAAAACAAAATATCGGTGTGTTTGATGCAGAAACGAAGGACTCAAGGTGAACAGACTGCTAATAGGCAGAAATTCTGAATGTAATTGTTTTGTGTGTAAAATGCAGATGATTTTTTTTTTTCATGATTGCAGTGTTCAGAAAGTTGTGGCAAAGGAGTACAGGAGCGTAGCGTTCACTGTCAGTCCTTCAACAGCAAACCCTGTGACCCTGCACATAGACCATCAGCGGTACAGGAGTGCACTAGCCCATGCAGTGTCACACCAGTTGCAGAGAGTGAGTATTTCATGGTGTTCATACTCAAGTGATCTATCCCGTAGGTTTCCTAACATTTTGTTCTATCCCCACATGGATGCATAGGTTGTGAAAAGAGTGTTTAACACATGTGCCAATGTGATCTTACTCTTAGGTCCAGTATAGTATTAGGTAAAAGTACCTAGTAAACAATTAGTAAACACGAGTGTTTGATGCATCTAAGTCTAGTGGCTCACACAAATATACATGCATTTATAATACTTTTCACAACACATATAAGGAGTTAACACACTGATACAAGCAACAAACACTCATTTTCAACAACTGAAGTTTTTCTGTTCAACGGTGTCAGATTCAGTAGGGTGAATCACTCAAATACAGGTTTCAAACAATAAACATCTGTTGGGGAGGGAAGGGGGGGGGATGAAGGCTTGTATCCTTGAGAGTTATCCCCCATAGCCAGCCAAAATGAAACACTATTTGCACTTTCCCTGCTGAAATACTCATGTTAAAGACAGAGTTTTCACTTAAACACTGTGATTCGTCAGAGAATCATCTCCTTTGGAACTGCAGTGGTGATCTCGAAGGGATTGAGCTCTTTGGCTGTGTGACGTTTTTTTTTTTTTTTTTTCCTACGGTCTTACCAGAGCATCTCAGTGCAAGAGAGTATGTAAACACCACACGCAGAGTAGTTTTCTTTTCTTTGTTTTTGTGTGCAAGAAAGATTAACTAACTGTAAACCAAATCTTGCTGATCACTTTTTTCATGGAACAGAATTTTATGAGACACATTTTGAATCCCGATGAGTCACATCTTATTACAAAGCCCATGTTCGTTTAAAAAAGAAAAAGAAGATTTCTGGCAGGATTAAGATGTTAAGAATGTTGTGTCTGGTGTGTTTGCATGTGTATGTGTGTGCACGCATGTGCATGCACACGCATATGGTCATGTGGTGTAGGCTGTTGTACTGTGTTTTGTTTGAACATAAATATGTATGTGTGTGTGAACGTAAATATGTATGTGTGTGTGTATTCGTGCGTACATTTGTGTACACTTGCATATATGTATGAATATGTGTATGTGTCTGTGCGTTTCTGCATCTTCATCACCGTCATTGTTTTGACGATAATGATCGCCGTGGCTACTGACGTGGTTGTGCAGAGTGTGAGGACAAGTTCAAAGTGGCCTACTGCCCGCTGGTGTTGAACTTCGGTTACTGCGGGAGGCCCTACTTCAAGACCATGTGCTGCGAGACGTGCAGCGCCAAATCCACACCACCACCCATTCCCGCCTTTGCTCGCCGCCGTTGGGCGGGTGGCTAATGGCTTTGCAGCAGTGCTGGTGGGGTTAAGTTATGATAGATTAGCTGAATGTGTTGTAAGGTGTACATACTACAGGTTCTCTTTTTTACCTCCATCAGGTTTTTACTGTTGTTGTTCATTTTTTTATGGATAGCAGCAGACACTAAAACAAGAAGAAAAGGAACAAAGAACTGTCATGGCGAATTTCACATTTATTTGTAATACCTTGGCTTGTTCTACTCTGTCCCATTATCAACGCGATTGCTACTGCTACTGCTAATCTCTACTTATGCTGTAGCACAACCACCAATTTTAGTTACTGCTGCTGCTGTTGCAAGTACTGCCACTTCTTCTACTGTGACTGTTGTTACTATTACTGTCGCCACTCCTCCCCATCTTTCCTTCCAACTCCACTATTTCCTTCTTCTGTTGACTCTTTGAGTTGTCTTCCTTTTTCTGTCTCACTATCCGCTGGTGGAGAACTGTTGCTCTGACATCAGGTCCAATGCTAAATCTGTCCAGCATCAGATGGTCATTGAAGTAGGTTGTCAGCCTTGGAACAAAATAACCAACCCATCGACCAGTTGACGCAACCATTCACTGACCGACCCAACGGCCAGCCAGCCAACCAGCCAGCCAATGGACTTGTTGTTGAGTGAGGCAGGTAATTCTCTGTGCAGATATATAACAGTTCCTGCTTAGCCATTGTGTAGGGAAATGGATGAAAAGTGGGGGCTGTTGAAGTGGTGGCATGGGAATTTCCCCGATACTTTCTTCATTGTACATAAGATGTCATCTTGCATGCTTGTTCTGTATGACACATTTTTTGTTGTCATGGGGCAGGACAGTAGTATTATAAGGCCCTTTGTATGATATTACGTGCACCCTGTTGACCGCATGTTTGCTTTGTAACTCCCCGTTTTCAGGGAGTACATTATTTTTGATATTGCAAACCTGGCAGTGGCTGAACCACCTTCGGCATGAGGGCAGACGATCAGCTAAGCATATTCAATCAAAGATCCTCTAATCCATTCTATTCGGTGAGTTGTGGAATCATGGAAATATCCAGCATGGGTTTTGATACACAGTAAGAGATCGCACCGCCAAGCATTCCCTGTCACCCAATGAAATACTGTGACCAACACTTGAGGAAGAGAAACATGATGTGATGATACGTGTTTGAAAAAAAATACAAGAGGGAATAACTTTACATAATCAGTTGAAATAAAAACTAACAAAGAAAAACAAGCATCCAAACCAAATAAAAACAAACAACAACAGGTTATAATATTGGTGAAAACGACAGTTCATTTTACGTGATCATGAACTTTTTGTCATTAAAGTGTGTTTAGAATTTTATTTGTATTCATTCATCCTTTGATTATTAACTCATATTCTAGCTTCACTTGTTTCAAGTTATTATTTAACATTCATCATAATCGTTTGTTTTTCTACCATTCATTTATCTTTTCTTAAACTCTATTTGTTTGTTCATTCATGTATTGTACAATATCAGTAGTTCACACATCGATCATGCATTTATTCTTACCCTTTATTTATTGACATCCTTATTTATTTCAACACAGCATATTGTTACAAACTCACTGGATTTGTTGTGTGGTGCGTGGGAATTGGATATTCTACCTCAACAATAATTAGCTTCACATCACATTAATTAGCGGAAGTCCCTGGCTTCTGCGTAATTATTGTATTTCGCTACAGTACCTCATTAGTGAGGAAAGGCAGTTGTATACTTTCATTTGAAACACTGTGTCATAGAGACCAAATCTTTTATAGGTTAGACTTAGTAAAAAATACATTGTGCTTTGTGTGAAAGTGCTGTTGTTTTTTTATGAGCAATGAACAAAGAGAATCCTGTGTGCACTGTATGAAGCTTGTTATAACACTTATAAGAGCTATGTGAGACACTGTCACTTGTTACAGAGAAAAGCGATATGACAAGCACATGTATCAGAGCATACATGTATCTGAATATTGGCCGCAAAGGAGAAATATGAGGAAATAATGATATAAAAAGAAGTCTTCTGACTTTGGTGTCATTAGTCATTAATTATGAGAAATGTGAAGATAACAGTGGACTCAGATAGATTGTCTGTATATGTGGCGTCTCATAAAAAAAGTCACGTCAGGTGTCAAAAAAATGTCTGTATATGTGGTGTCTTATAAAAGAAGTCACGTCAGGTGTAAAAAAAATGTCAGTATGTGGTGTCTTATAAAAGAAGTCACATCAGGTGTCAAAAAAAAAGTCTGTATATGTGGCGTCTCATAAAAGAAGTCACGTCAGGTGTCAAAAAAAAGTCTGTATATGTGGCATCCCATAAAAGAAGTCACGTCAGGTGTTGAAAAATGTCAGTATATGTGGTGTCTTATTAAAAAAAAAAGAAGTCACGTTAGGTGTCAAAAAAATGTCTGTATATGTGGTGTCTCATAAAAGAAGTAACGTCAGATGTCATTTTTGATGACACAATAGAGATGTGAGGTAGAAGCAATACAGTAACGGTGTGAAGCGTTTCTGCTGTGGACACAGTGGAGATAAAAACCTTTTCCTGTAATGTTACAGTATAGTTGTGAAGTGTCACTTGGGATGTTAGAGATGTCACACAAGAGATGTGAAATGTCACGATGTCACACAAGAGATGTGGCATGATGTCACACAAGAATTTTGAAGTGTCACGATGTCACACAAGAGATGGAAAGTGTCTCGATGTCATACCAGAGAAGTTTCACGGTGTCGCACACGATAAATGAAATATTACGATTTCATACAAGAGAGATAAAGTTTTACGATGTCACACAAAAGATATGAATTATTATGATGTCACTCAGAAATGTTGTGTTAATTATGACGACACGTGGAAATTAGCAGTACAATGATTCCACACAAGTGAAATGAAGTGTCCCTTTACGGTAAGAATATGAAGTGTGTGTCGCTTCTGATGACAGAGAAAGAAAGGTAAACTGTCAATTACTGTGGCAAAATAAAGAGATGTACTAAGGGACAGTGCTTGAAGTGTAAGTAAACTATCACAATACAGGAGGTTGTGAAAAGTGAACAGAATTGTAATATAATCAAATAATCCGTACTAATAGCTTTTGCATGTTATTATTGCGCTGCAGAAACGTGACATTTTCTTGTGCAATAAAAAATAAGAAATTTAGAGACATAGTCTTGTGCAATAATAAAAGAAGGAAAAGGGGAGGCTATATGTGTTGTTCTGATTTATTTGCGCTGCTAAGGACCTCTCCGTTCATCTACCAAAAGACTTTGTAAGAACATTTCGGCTTGCGATGATCCGCGTTTGAAAGTGTATATCATTTGACAGCCAGAAAATCCTCTGTTCACATCACTTTTATATGGATGTGAATTGTGCAATATTTTCTTATATTCATTGAGACCTTGAACTAACTGTAGGGACCTTAAAGTTATACTGTTTTGAGAGTTCAGAAGACTTAATAAAAAAAGAAAAAAAAAAATTAAATGTTTTAAGGCATTGTTAATTGACAAACGCTTTTTTTTTTTTCCTTGATGCATATTGGTAGCTTAGTCAGGGTCACTGTGTCTGTTTGGTTTGCTTTAGTCAAGACTCTGTTTTGTTCAAAAAGATATATTATTATACAGCTTTGGTTGTATCGCTAACGTGCTCCCGTCATATCAAAAGTTGAAATAGTGTTATTAGAGCTTTTGTTGTATTGTTTAAGTACCCTTGTCACATCAAATGTTAAAATGATATTATTTGATGGATGAATAGAGATTTCTTTTTGCTGTTGCTGGCTAGCAGATCATAATCACAATGAGGTATTATAAATCAAAATGTGCACAATCAAACAGTGTTTTTGTGAACATGTTTTTTTTTTTTTTTATTCGATCAGAGTTTTTTTTTTTTTTTTTTTATTCGATCAGGAGAATAAAACGTCACTTAGAACACTCAGGCCTAGTAAAAATCAGTGTTTGATGGGATTACATGCATTGATCGTGTATCATTATATACGTGTCATTTGAAATGGATTATTTGTAGGATTGTATGTATTGTTTGTATATAAAGGTTTTTGTACATTATTGGGTGGCATCTGTAGTCAGTATCCGGCGCAGTCACAAACAGTGTGTGAAGACGTGCAGCACATCTCTGTGTACTCGTGCATGTGCATGCATGCGTACGTGTGTGTGTGTTTGTGTTTGGGGAAAGGATACGAGGGGAGAGAGAGAAAAAGGAGGGAAGACGGATGGTTGAGGGGGATAGTAATAGTTGGGGAAAAAAAAAAAAACATGAAAAAAACATAGAGCTAACAAAAGATCGCTGTGTTCAAAAAATGAACAGATTTCATCTTGTATTGACTGCTATTTGACTGAAAGACACAAGAAACACATCAACAGGAAGCTTTTCACTCTGCTCTATCCAGGTAGGCTGCCTACTGTACGAATGATGAGTGTGGATTGTAAAGCGCATAGAAAGGTGCTGTATAAGCATTGTCAATAGGAATAGATGTTTTGAATAAATGAATATTGATTCCCCGGAAAAAAAAAAAAAAAAAAAAAAAACAGAACACATGAGCAACACCCTGTTGGCTTGATATCCAGAAGGTAGGGTTGTTCATCGAGTGTCAGTATTTTTTCGTGGTCATTAATGTTTGTTTCGGCTAGGAATCAACATTCGCGTACCATGGTTAAAGACGTGTTGAACAGGATTGTCGGCGAAAATGGTCAGTTTCGTTTAATATTGTTAACTGAGAAATTTTGACTAAGCAGAAAAGTTCACTCCTGTAAAGAATGATGTCGAACATGGAATTATCTCCCTTTCGTCTTCCAGAATCTTCTAGAATTCCAGCAGCAATGTTTGAAATTGTACTCTTCGCATTGTGTGTCTATCATTTTCTTTTTTTCTCTCTCTTTCTTCCCCCCCTCCCCCTCCCCCCCCCCCCCCCCCCCCCCCCTTTTTTTTTTTTTTGTTGCTGTCCCATCTTTTGTGCAACCCAAATGGAGTTGCCCCCGCACTCGTCCGCAGCCACACCCAGCACGTCCTGTCGCTGCTCCGGCACCGGCAAACCACAAGGAAAGTCAGTGTCAAGTCATCATGAGGCAGCCCACCAGAGGAGACACTGCACTGCTGCCAAGTCATTTCGCTGGTGTGCAGTGGTGCCTGTTCTGCTCCAATGTACGGAGCTCGTGGAGCCAGCGTGAGCGAGTGTCCAGCAACAGTCCCCATAAACTTGTCGATACCGGCGACCTCGACCCAGCTCACCATGGCACACTGCATAAGCGTGGAGTAGAAACCAATACTGAGGTCATCGTAAGAGTGAGGCTTGAAAGGCCACAGAATTTGAGACATTTTATAGAGCGATCCATGTGGACGAGGATTATAGCCCGTTTCATTTTGGTCTGAGACTGCGTGACGTTGCTGCTCTCTGCGCTTACTGTCACATGTCCCGGCGTCAACCAGGCTCGAGATATACGGACACCTGCAGTGTTGGTCAGGAATGTGAGCAACAGTCTCAGAGACGCATCCATTAGGTGGATGAAATTTAACTGTGTGGTTCCAGACATCCCAACTGACCCCATTGCAAGCTCAGCTCTGGGCCAGTCACGGGGGAAAAAAAAAATTCACATGTATGAATGGGTCTGATGGGAATCGAACCCAATATCTCCCTGCGAATCCGCGATAGTAACCACTGCTCCTGGTCTCTTCTTCCTTGTTTTATTTAGTTTGATTCTTTTTCGCATCCTTTCTCTTTCCTTCCTCCATTTTCTTCTGGTGTCTTTATTTCTTTCAAGTTTTCACTTTATTCTCCTTTTTGGGTTTTTTTTTTTTTTTCTAACCTTCGAAATCAAAAGACAAGTTGACAAGAATCCCCAGTCCTTTATCAAACACAGGTAAGACCCAATTTTAATTGACGGTGACAAGAGAATTGTATCTATAAGGATGCATGTGACATCTAGATATATGAACATAGAGAAGTGTCACGTGACGGCAGTTGATTAATAGATTATGCACATAGAAAATGTTCTAGCCCGATTAATCGTGCACCGTTCAGGCAGTGAGAAACGCATTTGTATGGAGAATAGACATCGCTAGAGATTTCGCAGATGGTCATAAGAAAAGACCAACAAGCATTCATTCGTCTGATGCACACACCGTGAAAGTCGGTTTGTTCATTTATTGTGGTGGTGGACAAGAATTGAAAACACTGAACCCAACTACACAGTTCGGATGAAAACAAATGAAGTACTTACATCATCCGCCTCTCTGCGGCTGTCTCGCCCTCTCCCTCGGCATGCAACCCCAAACAGCACGTGCATCACCAGACAGAAAGGAAGGACAGGAGATAGCACACAACATAGGAGGCAGGGGGAGGGGCTGAGATAAAAACACAGAACCAGAACACCTGAAGGGAAGGGGGAAGACAGAAAGAGAGAGGGACTTGTGTTTGGAAGGGAAAAAGCTGGCATGGGATCCAGCACATGCACGCTCGTGTGTATGTGTCAAACGGCGCGTGCGCACGTGCGCGATAGTTTTATACTTTGTGTATTGTACAAACAATCTTGCTCTTTCAGCTGAATGTGTCATTAAACAGCAGAGGTATTTTCTGGCGAATGCCCATTGCTACTCTATTCGTTGATTAATGAAAGTCGAAGACGATGAAAAAGAAAATTGAAAATGGTTCAGATTAGCGAAAAAAAAAAAGAAAGAAAATGGTTCAGATTATTCTTTCATAAATAAAATCTTACTTTGTGCCGTGATGATTGACTAATGTTTTTATGGAAAAAAAAAAAACAACAGAAAACAAAGTATTAAAGAAATGAAGCACATAAAGGAGTACTATGGTAAACAAAATAAATGGAAAGGGGAAGTCATTGCCATCAGAATGGTTTAACATACATAGCTGAAGTTCAATATTTTTTTTCTGCCGACTGGATATTATGGTTAAACAACACAGTAAAAAATCCTCTTTGGAATATTTTTTTGTTTGTTTTTTTTATTCATTATTTCCGTTTATCTTTTGTTATAATTATAAATGTATAACTTAATTTTATATTAATTATGTTACTGATAAAATTCATACATTTTTTTATAAAAGAAATAACACCGATAGTAATTGCAGTTGTTACACCATTCCTGTTAGTAGCAGTAACACTACTGATCGTTTCTAACATATCACATATATCAGTGTAGAGAGTTTCCATCCACAAGAAGCATAGCAAGAAACAACAACAAAAAAAAAAAAAAACAACAATTACTAGCTCATCAGTACAATAAAATTAATTTCAGGTTACTCCCTGCTTTTGAAAGTACAAAGTATGGAAACAATGCGACGTCTGCCCGCACTTGCAGTCTTTTCCTTGACAGATACATTTCTGCCGAGTCCCATCTGCCAAAATCTGTATGCTTAAAAACGTTGAATGGACATTCATTGTAATGATGAAATGATGAAAGAAAGAAAGGAAAGAAATATGCTGCAAATGGTGGTTTTTTTTTTTTCCCATATAGACACGTAGTACGAAACAATAAAAAAAAAAAAAAAAAAAAAAAACAGACTGCGAAACGGTGGTTTAAAAAAAAAAACACACACACACACATTTCACAGAACGGTGGTTTTTTACGAGAAACCCACCAGACAACGATTTTAAAGAAACTCGTATTGCAGACCAGTGATTTTTAGGAAGGGTATAATCGCGATCATAGTTCTGATGACTTTGCTAAAATCATTTTGTAATCTGTGCCATGCAGAAGTCGGAGAAGAGGAAAACCATATTATCTGCAGTTTTCGCATACGCCAGATTCACGAAGTAAATCGCGGAGTGTGTCATGTGTTTCCCAGAAAGGAGAGTTTCGACGAAATTCGGATTATGTGGGTAATTTTTGTTGTTACAAGAGCTGATAGCCTCCTTGTTTTTAAGAGACAATACGCAGCTCATGCCAATAGTATCTTTAACAGAGATCAGAGGGATCCACATTAATTAAAGGTGCTTCAGACTATGCTGCAGTATTTTCTTTAAACACTAGGCAATTCCTTTTGCCTCATAGCTAATATTTCTGGGATTGCCTCGCTAGTTTATTTTCATGTGCTCGAACATAATCATGCTGTGAATTAGGAAAATTCAAAATCGTTCTCCTGTGACAATTTGAGGGTCCTTTGATGCATTTCAGCTGAACATCGCTGCTTCGTCTTTCAGAATAGAGGGGTTTCGGGTTGTAATGATGTCCTACTACTGCACAGCATTTGAAACGAATCTGCATGTATACACACGTCAATGTATCTGGAACAAGTATGTAAATTTTCAGAATCCAGAGCCATTTATTATCAGGTATCTAATGTTAAACTGAAAAATCCAGATTGTATGAAAGTAAAGCTTTCCTTGTGTGAAGAACTAATTTGGTTCTTAAAATTCGACTGCTTTGACATAAAAAAAAAACGACATACAATGCTTTGTAAGAGTGGGACTATGCTACTAACATCAACAAATAAAACACATCTCACGAAGTACAAGCGATCACAAAAATGATCAACAATAGCCGTTATGTATATAACTTTATATTGCTACATATACACAAAAAGGAGCTTGCAGAATGTACAGTTCCGATCCACGCACTTTTGTTATTGCTATGTTTGTTGAAACATACAGTAACAACCCACGATGAAAAAAAAAGTAAAAAATAAAGAAACGAAAAAAAAAAAAACAACACACACACAAAAAAAACATTAACAAAGATGTCATAAACGACAGTGACGATGCATTAATATAGTAATCATTATGTAACTGTGTGTTAAACACGTGCGCTGTTTGGATTATGACAGCATTTTATTGTACAAATATACAAATTAGTTACCCATTATTTGTGCTTGAGTTAAGTACAGATCAAAGAAACTCGTTGTCGACAGAGGCTGACATGGGGACGACGCACACACCAGGCGAGTGTGTGTGCGTGTGTGTGTGTGTGTGTGGACTGTACGTGACGTGACCCTGTTCCCCATGTGGTTAGGTATAGCAAACTGCATCACTTCCTTCAGAACCCACCCACACCCCTCCCCACAGCTGTTTAAAGAGAAGAATTCAGGGAAGCCCTGTTTCTGTACCATTTATGGCGCCATGGTCTGACTGCAGCTAACTTCTTTGAGCCTAAACAGCATTTACTTTTCAATGTGGTTTAGCTTACAGCAAACGGTGGTACAACCTACAACAAATGGTGGTAAAGCCTACAACAAAATATGGATAGCCTACAACAAATGGTGGTATCCGAAATCAAAGATGGGACATCTGAACTGAAGTTAAGATCATGATGGAATACGAATAATATTTTCATATAATTTAAATGACATGGTATGATAATCGTATTTTCAAAAAACGACTTAATGGTCTGCACATTAGCTTAGTTTCCTTTCGCCGATGTAATGACGTAGATATTCAAGAGCTAAACGAAAGACGACAGAAGATGGGGAATATTTCTCATTAAAAAGAAAGCACAGACTGAAATATTCTTTTTTGCAAGCTTCAATTCAGCGAAAACAGCGCGTCTGCTCCATTTATGCTCGTTTTCGTTTGCTTCAAATTCCACATAAAATGTTTTATCTGTCCTTTATTTCGTTTGCTTCAAATTTTACTGAAGACTAATCTGTTCTCATTTTTCCTTGTCCTGCTTCAAATTCTGTTGGAAAGTGTACGCATTTGCTGTCTCTTCTCGCTTTCGTTAGCTTTGAATTCCACTGCAACTTGCGTATAACTGTGCTCCCCGTTTCTCTGGTTTCTTTTCTTCCCTCAAGTTCCAACGAAAATTGTACATTTCCTGTTGTTTTTTTCCATATTTCCTAAGAAATAAACTCAACGAAAAGTTGTGCATCTGCTGCCTCAGTTTTCTTCTGCTTCAACTTCTGCTTAAAATTGTACATCTACTCTCTCTTTCCCGGGTTTCTTTTCTTTAAATTCAATCGAAATTGTACATCTGCTCTCTCTTTTCTGTCCTTATTTCCGTATTTATTTTTCACCAATTTCCACATTACCATGCGAAACTACTACAACTGATTTAATTTGTTTGTACAGTTTGAACTGATATTCAAAACGTCTTTCACTTTGTCTGCAGACTTTTATATCATAACACGTCGCACCATGCCATTTTTTGCCCTGTGTATGTCCTGTGTATGTCTTGTAACGTACTGTTTCGTTGTCTGACTGCATCACCTACAAAGACATCGACTGTGATCTGAATTGCTCTAAATAGAAAATCGACCGTGATCAGAATTACTCTAAACAGAAAATCGACTGTGATCTGAAGTACTCTAAATAGAAAAGGTTGTTAGTAATTATGTCGACCTGTTTTAACGTGCTCTCTTGCATGCCGATGACGTCAGCTGATGTTTGCCGTACTAAAACACAATATTTCGAAGGTTCTTCATGAATGACAATTCATTTTCGAACACACGGAAAATTATGCGCTTACAACATATCCTAAACATATATCGCTAGTGTCCAACATCCATCATTTTTACATATTTAGTATTTAACACTGTATGTAAATCGATCTCCCGTGAATGCATTCTTCAGCGTCATGTGTTATGACGTCAATAATGGAAAGCATGCTAACTGAAGACAACACTTCGAATTTCGGGATATAAAGGGATTTCACAAAACACACACACACACACACACACAGAGCAAATAAGCACATACAAACAGCATCCACACGCACGCAAACATGTGCAGCAATTACACACACACACACACACACACACACACACACACACACACACACACTCATCTGTGTGTAAACAATGTATGTAAACACAATGTTGAATGCAAACTACTGGCCCTCACAACAAAGCAATACATTTTTTAACTAACACTGATATTTTTTTCTCGTGCTATATCAAAGTATTTACTAAGTCGCTACCTTAGTTGTTGTAGCAAGACGAATCCGGTGCAGACATCAAACTAAAATAATAGCTGAAACACAATATGAACATCTGGCGTGCCCATGCACAAAGGAAATAGTCAACACATCACACTACTGTTGAACCAAAGTCTATGTACAGCTAATGCATATATCACAAAAAAAAAAAAAACAACACTTCTACCCGTCGGTAGGCCTGTAAGTTATTTGTTACCAAGTGCCATATTCTGGATGGACATTGACTGTGGGCGTTGATTGTAAACGTTTAAACATCTCCACATCCACTGACCTTACAACTAAAAGTACAGATACTCACTGATTTTACACCCAGTTTTTCTTTGGGGGTACCCATGAATTGTGTCACGCGCATAACGATCTCTCGTGTGGATTGTATATCTCGCAGAATAAAAGATATAGCTGGAATAAGTGAATGAAAAAGAAGAAGGCGTGAGAAGTTGGTTTACCAGTATGTGTGACACGTTACAACGAATGTACATCGTCCGTGTAACTGGAAATATATCTTGCAAAAACACAAATCCATTTAACACTACTAAACGGTCTGCAACGTCTCGTAAATTCCAGCAAATCTGCCACGGACAGTGTTAAGTAACTGTGCAGCGTGGTTTCATCAGTTGTGACTTTCAGCAGATAGTTGGGTCAGCCTGTGGGACAGGAAGTGAGAGCTTGGATGCATGGGCGTATCAAACCTCAAATTGCCGACTGCGCACTGACAAGGGTAACACTGAAGCGGGCAGCAGCTCTCCTAATTCACGAAAAATCACATCCTGTCTAGGTTGCCCGCCCTCTCCATTTTAACTCCATCTTTATAGTTTGCGCGATATTCAAAAGGTGTGGTTTTCGTTTTCGGTTCACTCAACAGAATATTTCGAAAGGTGTGGTTTTCGTTTTCGGTTCACTGAACAGAGTAAAATTGCTTCTACTTAATGACAATTCACATTTATAATCGTAGTGTATCCTTCACAACTGCTCAAATTCATCTCTTTTTAAACAGAGCAAGTCAGTTACATTAAGTATGAAATCCAAGTACATTGATTTTTACAATATTTGTTACTTTTCACAGTAAGACTCGAATGAGTGTTACTAGTAAGACGATAATAAATTCAGCTACACAGCCATTCTTCTCTGCCGAGTCTTCCACTAAGCTCTTTGATAAATCCCCCAAACTCAATGTTAACACAATTCTCACTTCTCATTGGTATTGAAGAAGTTTGTAACAAGGCTATATCTGGTTAAAAAATGGTTGTTCTGCAAAGTCTGTACTATGTAACTATCCCCAGCTATCGGGGCTATCCCCGACCGGTTCTCTCTAATATGCTAAGACCAGGAAATTATATAAGGGACTGGTCTGTTTCCTGTATTAATCCTCTCTCTCTCTCCCTCAAAAAAAAAAACTGCCCTTGTTATTGCACACATAGTGTCAAAGCCACATCTAAAAGCTTACTGCACAATATCAAATCAAAACGTGCGCCTTCAGAAAAAAAATATGCTAAAAAAATCTATTCGAACTGAACAAGAAGCGTCTGATTCGATCCAGAAAATGAAACCTGTGTGTGTTCGCCGGTAAGTCTTAAACTGGCGTGGAGTTCAGCAATGAAACAGTGGGGTACACACAGGGTGTGACAAGAACCTGGTGGTCAGCAGATGACATGTGACGAATCCTGGCCACAATCTGCCCATGACGGTGGCCCGGACAAGACTCCACGTCCAACAGTACCAAGTGGTGTAGGCTACACGCCTCATCATTATCTGTGTCCAAGTCAGCCATGCTTCTCTCCTTTAGCGCTGGATATCACGACCATGTCCAAGGATAGCATTACATCAGGTCATGATTCCTTTCGTAGTCGCACAAGACTTCAATGATCATGTTACGTGAAGTGTCATCCAGTATGAAATTCTGTATGACCGCAAAACAAATGTTACCAGTATCCAGGTTCCGATGACGTGAACTCTCGCAGCCACGTCCTGAACACATGCACGTCAGCGCTGAACGGTACTTCAATGGAAATCAGACGTTCTCCCCATTCAGCACACACACACACACACACACACATTGTGGTATGAGTGTGACGATCACAAATAATCCTTGCAGCTAACAGTAGCAACACTAGGCCCGCCAGCTGCACACAAATTCAGATATTGGTCAGTGGTTTCCGTGGTGTTCCATCTTGTGTTGTGCCATTGACAGCGAAGTTCTGACTGCCTCGACCAAACAACACACACAACACCTCGGTGATTCTCGTTCTTTGACCTCATTTGTGAAGATGCCATTCATAGCGTTCCCCACGGACACTGCTTACTGGCTAGGAAACGTCATGAATTCTCCACACAGTCCCTCTCTACTCCCCGTAGAAGAATCCTTCGTGTAAGGTTTTCCGGTTTCTCCTCGCTCTCCTTCTGTTGTAGGATTTCCGCTTCTTTTTGCTGCCAGCATCGCGGTCGTCTGCTCGGAAGCCGGGGGACTGGGAGGGAGGCCGATGTTGGGGTGACTGGGGAGTAGTGGGAGGGAACGATCTCGCAGACGTAGCGGGCCGAGTACTTGCTGCATCGCTTGTTGCGCCACTTGAGGTTGTTCTTCACCAGGGCGCAGTTCTTCTTGTGGTGCCGCCGCTTCACACGCGGCCCGCCACTCTTCCAGTTGTTGTAGGAGACCTCTTCCCGGTTAGTGTACTCCCACTGGCCTTTCTGTCGTTTATCGTTCAGACCTGAAAATATACACTTCCCAATGAGCCACTGGAAGACGACAGGGAAGTATCTCTCGGCGCTCTTGAAGGAGTGGGAAGGGACGTACAGACAGGGTTGTAAGTTAGCTGCCGCTGGTTTAATGGGCATGCATTCGACTTCATGAAAGAGTCCGCAACATGAAAAGGGGTGAGAGAACTGAAAGAAAATTTACTATCGAACGATCAGAGAATCATATATCGTAGCAAAAGGCTTTCACACACTAAAGAAGGTACTCTCGCTGGGGACAAAAAAAATGACAGGAAATCGCGCGCGCGCGCGCGCACACACACACACACACACACACACCACACACTCTCTCTCTCTCTCTTACCAATCCAAAAAGACTTTTTGCCAACATGCTCTCCAAGCCAACGAAGATGACGCATGGAACGGACGGACGTCAAGTGGGCACCATGGGATATGGCACATGCCCGCTCGGCAGCATTCCAGCTGAGCCCGTCTTGGACGAAGAGGTAGCAACGCTGTTCATACTCACGCCAACCTGCAAAACGGCTGTCTGTATACACCATATCTAGGGAGATGGGGGAGGGGGGGGGGGAAGAAGAAAAACTAAGATGTGCGATTAATTAGGATAAAATATGGAGTTGCTGTGGTTCATAGGGTAATGAAGAGAGAATGATTTTGTTTAAACATGTTTTTGTTTACAACAATGCTTACAAACTATCACACACACATACACAAACGAACACACAGACACACACACACACACACAGAGACACCAGCCATACCGCAGCGAAAAGCTGAAGTAGGCTATATGGTGTACAGAACACCAACACACAACAGACAGAACACCTACATAAAATAACAGACAGAACATCTACACACGAGAACAGACGACAAAAACACTTACAGTAGAAGGCAGAACATCTACACACAAGAACAGACGACAAAACACTTACAGTAGTAGGCAGAACATTACACACAAGACCAGAAGACAAAATACTTACACACAACAACGACAGATTAAACGTCTCTACTCAAAAGTAGAAGGCAGAACACCTACACATAGCAATAAAAGAAGGCAGAAACATTTTCATTCAACAAAAGGCAAACCACCTGCACACAATAGAAAGCTGAACACCTACACTCACCAACAGAAAAAAAAATCTACATACAATAAATGAAGGCAGAACATCAATACACAACAGTAGGCAGAACATCCACACAAAACAACAACAGAAGGCAGAACATCTACCTACAACAATAACAGGCAGAGTATCACACACACACACACACACACACACACACACACACACACACACACACACACACACACACACAGAGTAGGCAGAACACCTACACACAGCAACAATAGAAGGCAGAACATATTAACATCAGCAACAAATGGAAGAACACCTACACACATCAACAACGGACGGCAGAACACTTGCATACAACAGAAGACAGAACACCTGTACACATCAGCAGTAGACAGAACACCTGTACACATCAGCAGTAGACAGAACATCTGTACACACATCAGCAATAGACAGAACACCTTACACATCATCAGCAACAGACAGAACACCAGTACACATCAGTAGTAGACAGAACACCTGTACACATCAGCAGTAGACAGAACACCTGTACACATCAGCATAGACAGAACACCTGTACACATTAGCAACAGACAGAACACCTGTACACATCAGCAATAGACAGAACACCTGTACACATCAGCAATAGACAGAACACCTGTACACATTAGCAACAGACAGAACACCAGTACACATCAGCAGTAGACAGAACACCTGTGCACATCAGCAGTAGACAGAACACCTGTACACTTCAGCAGTAGACAGGACACCCGTACACATCAGCAACAGACAGAACCTGTACACATCAACAATACACAGAACACCTCACATCAATAACAGGCAATACACCTGCACACATCAACAGCGGGCAGAATACCGGCATACACCTATGCACATCAGCAGCAGCAGGTACAGAACAACATAACATAAAAAAAAAATTATAATCAAGAACGAGGGGAAAGGTCATTAAGAGCTTTCATAGTTACGTGTAGTCGCCTGGAGTTGGAACTTACACAGTGGACTGACTACCTGATTATGGCTTTTTTCCGGTGGCGTGTGTGCACGTTTACGCGTGCTCGGGAGTGCGCACGCGCGCGCGCGCGTGTGTGTGTGTATGTGTGTGTGTCCGTGCGCGCGCGACTGTGTGTGTGAGTGAATATACATTTGCATGTGTACTAGTATAATACACTACCAACTTGAGTTTCTAACTGTCCCTCGACAAGATGTTAACATTAATGCAGAGACTGGCTGAGATTCCAATCCATCTAAATATCAGGACAACTTGTTAAGAACGGCTGCCAAAATGTTCTTTATTTTTTATACTGAACGTCGGCAGCGTTCGATGTCAACAAGTAAAACTGTGAACTTTGAACTATAACACGGAGGGTATTCGTGGTTAACGACTAGCCGAGGGCCCGCCGAGGGCATTCTGGCCGTAGACCCACCTTCCTGACACAGGCTGTTAGAGGGCCGCTCATCGTTGTTGGAGGACGGACTCCAGGGCTGCCAGGCCTTGCCGTCACAACGCATCAGCTGGAAGTTGTAGTTGTCAAAGTGCAGCAGGCCCTTGGTCATCCCAGAACACTTCTGGGGGGAGGCTACACACACACACACACACACACACACACACACACACAGTCGTTCGTTTAAGGCATGTAAGAAAATGCGACCCGAAACTTTCCCACACCATCTTCTGTCATAACGGTAGCGACTGAATTTTTCTTAAAGTTCAGTTGTACACTACATGTAACAGTTTTACTGACAGCTATCGCTACTGAATCTTCTTTACAGTTCGGCTGTACACTATGTAACAGTTTTTACTGACAGCTATCGCTACTGAATCTTCTTTACAGTTCGGCTGTACACTAAAAACAATTCTTACTGACGGCTATCAACTACTGAATCTTCTTTAAAGTTGAGCTGTACACTGCATAACAGTTTTTTACTGACAGCTATCAGCTACTGAATCTTTAAAGTAGAGCTGTACACTATATTACAGTTTTACTGACAGCTATCAGCTACTGAATCTTTAAAGTAGAGCTGTACACTATATTACAGTTTTTACTGACTGCTATCAGCTACTGAATCTTTAAAGTAGAGCTGTACACTATATTACAGTTTTTACTGACAGCTATCAGCTACTGAATCTTTAAAGTAGAGCTGTACACTATATTACAGTTTTACTGACAGCTATCAGCTACTGAATCTTTAAAGTTGAGCTGTACACTATATTACAGTTTTTACTGACAGCTATCACCTACTGAATCTTTAAAGTTGAGCTGTACACTATATTACAGTTTTTACTGACAGCTATCAGCTACTGAATCTTCCCTAAAGTTGAGGTGTACACTGTATTACAGTTTTTACTGACAGCTATCAGCTACTGAATCTTCCCTAAAGTTTGAGGTGTACACTACATGTAAGTTTTTACTGAGGGCTATCAGCTACTGAATCTATTTTTTTAAGTTTGGTTGTACACTATTATGTAACACTTATTTTACGGACAGGACAGCAATCAGCTGTCAGTTTCATACCTGTAAACATCAGATATTACTTATGCTCACGTAGTTATTTAGTTTAATGCGTGCACTGGTATATGTATAACTGCTTTGATTATGAAATACAACCATTATTCTATGATAAAAGCATCGGACACCACATAAACCACCAAACGAGAAAGAACACTGACTTTAAAAAGACGTTGTAAACTTACAACAGACAGCAATCTTTTTAACACCCCCTCCCACTATTCATGAAAGTACGGCAGCCAGGATTTCAGGAAGAATCGTACCTGATACTTGGCAGTGGAGGTCTAGCCATAGCACCCCCACCAGGCAGTTTCCGCCAAGCGAGGACTGCGTGGAGGGCGCCATTTTGGAGGAACTGGTCGGAAGGGGCACCTGGTTCTTCCGTTTGTTTTTGCCCTTACGTCTGCCGCGTTTGCCTCTCCTGCCTTTCTTGCCTCTCTTCTTCCCCTTGCGTTTGCCCGAGTAGGAGCTGGAAGGGGTGGAGGTCGAACAGGTCTTTGCGGTCCGCCTTCTGCTCGGCTTGTGTGTTGAGGTAGCGGTTCTCATGGCGGGGTCCACCACTCGGAATGCCCGCCAGTTTGTGCAGCTGTAACCACCACACACAGACTACGTAAAGTCATCAGTCACCTAAAACCCTGGACAGTTCTCTGAAGAATATCTGGTTTGCGATACAACCTATCAATATGATCAGGCTCCAGTCTAAAAGGATATGGGGGACAAGCAGAGAGCCAAAACGCACATTTAAAACACTGTGTCTCAAACCAAATTAGACAATGGAACAACAAAACGATTTGGAAACGGAAAACACCGAGACAGCAGCAAATATGATGGAAGATAAATGAAAAATATATTGAGGTCCAAATATCATAAGGCTCATATCTCGTCCATAAAAGCTGCCTTTAAAATCACGGAATGATATTAAATAAGTTTAATCATTTTCGCTGGTATATTGCTAATGGTCCTACACGTAATATAAGGCATTCTGCTGGCTCGCAAAATCGTCTCAATTAATTCCAGACTGGTCTGCAGAATGGCGACGGACAAAGAAATGTCCATAGTCATTTGTTGTGGACAGAGGCAGAAGAAGGAGACTGACCAACACAGCGGGGTCCTGGTTTTCTGTTCCAGGTATAGGGTCAGCTCCGCTCAGAGTCAGGTCGTCATTGAACTTGCTCACCATGCCCAGGTACTGAGGGCAGAAACCTGAACACACACACACACACACACACACACACACACACACACACACACACACACACGCGCGCGCGCGCGCGCGCACATAACATTTTGTCAAGGTACTACACAGAAAATAACCGTCAAACAGAAACTGATTGAACGTACAGTTTTGGACAATTAAATTGTGTTGGTTAAAAGTGTGAATGAAAAAAAAAAAACCCAGACAACTGCTTTGAGGTGAAAAGATAAGTATACATTGCATATGTGCTGACGTCCATTTCATATTGGATTATATATATATATATATATATATATATATATATATATATATATATATATATATATATATATAAACTTAACATATCTTTTGAAAATGTAAAATCGAAATTATATACCAGCTTTGTATTGAAAAGTCATTTTCAATACTAAAATGTTCCCAGGAAATGGCTCACAAAACAAAGGATGCATAGTTTAGCACAACGGTATAACTATGCATTAACATTTCCATTAAACAATTGGATTACATGTGTGTATCGACTGAGAAAGCTATTGGAGGCCTTTGCAGTGCATGCTTTAATCTGTAATAAAGTATCTGGAATTTCTGGTGGTGGTGTACATTACACGGACACCGCAATATTGTGCGGCATTACTCCAAAACATGCACTGCTATGCTGTGATCTGTTATGTCACGTCACGAGCCGTACCATTCTCAGCGTTGATGATACGCAGCCCCATCTTGCGGATGTCGCCGATGATGGTGTTGACAGGTTCCAGCAGTGACAGCCTCAGCTTCTCGTTCTTCTCCTCAGACCCTCGTCCCGGACAGTCAGGTCCCACGTCACCACGCCTCTCCTCACCACCGTTAATCCTCCCCTGACACATCCACACAGGGTTAATCCTATCCTCCCCTGACACACCCACACAGGGTTAATCCTCTTGCCCTCCCCAGGGTTAACCTATCCTCCCCTGACACACACACACAGGGTTAATCCTATCCTCCCTTGACACACCCACACTTAATCCTATCTTGCCCTGACACACCCACAGGGTTAATCCTATCCTCCCCTGACACACCCACACAGGGTTAATCCTATCCTATCCTCCCCTGACACACCCACACAGAGTTAATCCTATCCTCCCCTGACACACCACACAGGTTAATCCTATCCTCCCCTGACACACCACCAGGGTTAATTCTATCCCCCTACCACACTGCGGGCCGGTTCGCTGGCTCATCTAAACATGTCGATAAAAAAAAAAAAAAAAAAAAAAAAAACAGTCGCTAAAAACAGTTCAGTTCCTAGTTTTGTTCTGGTTCTTCAGAGTGGACAAAATCCTGAGAAATGACGCCAGGCAGGAAGAGTGACGTGCGTCCACATCTGTGGAGAAGCTCACTTATTTTCGCCATTCAGCAATTGTGCTTGCAGTTTGCAATCGGGATCAGGTGCATATAGCTGTCATCAGGTGGTGTTCTAGATATGCTATATGACAACAGCAGGTGACCAACATGAAACCTGTATGAAAGAAGAATTACGTCTTAATGAGACACAAGAACAGGCTCCTGCGTGCCCTAGCCTGTTCCGTCTCGACGAATGCGTGCGAGGCACAGACCCTAACAGCAGTTCTGGAAAGAAGAATCCAAGCCATGGAAATATTCTGCGGCAAGATACTAAACATCAGATACACCGATCATACAACCAGTGAACAAGTGCGTCAAACCATCACCCAGCACATCGGACCTAACGAACATCTACCAACATCAGTTGAGAACGGAAAACTATGTTAATACATCCCCGCAACAAGGTCCACTGGCCTTGCTAAAATCCTCCTCCTGGGAAGTACGGAAGGAGGGAGTCGGAGGGAAAGACAAGAGAGAGAAAAAAAACAGAGACCGACAACATTACTAATGAACAGGAAAAACATTTGCAGAAGAACCCCATGGCACACAAGGGACAGACCTGGAGGAACCTTGTGACGTGTTTTCAGTGTGGCACCCTAACGACTGTTCACGGACTTGATGGAGAACCATCAACATCATTCCTGTGAATCTAATGTGGAGGGTTTAAGCCGGGTGCCAGCCCATGGCACCCTGACCCTACCCTGTGGACAGCGCCATGGCACCCTGACCTACCCTGTGGACAGCCCCATGGCACCCTGACCTACCCTGTGGACAGCACCCTGACCTACCCTGTGGACAGCCCCATGACCTACCCAGTGGACAGCTTGGTTTATGGAATGTAGCTATGAAAGGGAAAGATCGGGGAGGAAGGAATGGCTTGAAAGAGTAATAATAATAATAATAATTATGAATACTTATACAGCGCCTATTCTCAGCTAGAGACCAAGCTCTAAGCGCTTGACAATTCACACTCGTTTACACAATGGGTTGCCTACCTGGGTAGTGCCGACTGAAGTGCTGCCAGCCGGCGCTTCATTCAGTCATTTCCCGTGTCATCCAGTCCATATCATTCAATATCATTCACTCAGTTTGCTTGCTTCCTTCATTCTTTCCATTTCTTACGCAGGGTGCATGCTATGTGTAAGGTGTCATCCATACCAACGGCCAAACTGGCGAAAGTTGGTGGTAGGATTTTACATGTGTGCAAGATTTATGCGTGCGTTTCACACACAAAACCTCGGTTTGTAGTCTCATTCGAAGGACTGTATGAGAAATGGAGTCAGAACCAATGTTAACTGTGAGGGAAACATCCCCCTGTACCGAAACGGCCCGGCGGAGATTCGAACCCGCAACCCTGGATCACCAAGATTACGAGTCCGGCGCGCTATACCAACTGAGCTATTCCGGAAACACAAACAAACACACACACACACACACACACACACACACACACACACACACACACACACGACGATCGATCAACGGCAAAAGATACAAACAAAACCGGAAACAAAAGAAAGATATCGAGCAGAAGTGTCTTCAGTGGACACACACACACACACACACACACACACACACACACACACACACACACACACACACACACACAACCACACACACATATCATGGTACAGGCCTGCCAACCTGGATCAAACTGAACTTGTTTGGCGGAGCTGGGAATGAAGTCTTCACCGATTGTGGCCGACACCTCACGGACCTGGGATGCTGACGTAGGCGGAGTGTGTGAGGTCACCAGACCGCCGCAAGGTCACCGACAGCCGGCCAATGTTCTCACAAGCCACCGTCTCCTTGCGTTCAAACGACACCCGGGACCAGCTCATCTGGAACCTGCAGGGGAGGAAATCCATTCCATAACCAAGACATAAACTGAGAATAACGTCAGTCCCCGTGGTGACTGACATTTGAGTAAAGCCAACGCTGTGTAAGTGCGAAATGGTGCGGTGTTTACTGCATGGTCGGGTATGAAACTAAAAATGTTGATGTCATCAGGTAATTCGACAGACGTGTACTTTACTTACAACTGTTACATTACAAAACTCCACATAAAAACGAGATCTATAACGAGAGAGAGAGAGAGAGAGAGAGAGAGAGAGAGAGGGGGGGGGGGGGGGGGTGGCAGGCATCCGGCAAGACAAGAGTGACGCAGAGACAGACAGAGCTCACCTCTGATCATCCAGCGTGTTTCCCCTGGAGTCCTCCACCCTGAAGGTGAAGTTATCGTTGGTGGCGGTGGTCTTGGGATCAATAATGAACAACAGACTGTCCTCGTCCAAGTCTCGTTGCGTGAACCTCCTCCTGACGTAACGCTTGGCCACCGTATTCTCGATGTGCCCGTGCTGCGGCCGCTCCGCCATGACGTACAGCAGGCTGCTGCTGTCCGTGTCGGAATCCACGGCTCGCAGCAACTTGCTGTTCAGTCGGAATCCGTAGCGCCGACGTCCAAAGTACTGTAACATGTCCGGCGGTTTGTTCGTCACCAAGGTCGGTGCGTCTGCATGACATAAAAACATACTGCGAGTTACTGTTACATTGTAACGTCATTCAATTAGACGGTAAAGCCTTATGAAAGACATAATCGAAAAAAAAAAAAAAAAAAAAAAAAAAACTTCTAAACGTTAAAAACTGAGACTTAATGGCACTATGTTAGGCGACAGTGTAGCCACATCGAGGATGAAACAGAGGCTTTTATTTTTTAAGCTGAACCAAGCGGACAGAGCACAAAGTCAATCCATTCACTCACTCATTAACTCGGTCTGATTAAACTTTGATGACTCTCGTTTGTCAACAACCTGATCTGAAAGACAGATCTGTACCAGAATCTCATTCACCTATGTCGCCCTAATAGCGAAAAAAACTACAACAACAACCATGAGAAAACAAGCACAAAATGACAATATGACAACTCATCTTTCCGCAGTTCTCAATTTTCAACCTTCTTTTAAATCGTAGTTGATAAAAGTGTGAATGTGGTTAACACAGTACGTGCGTTTATAATGTAAAATAGACTTACTTCTCATGGAAAACCTCTTCCTCTTCTTTTCTTTCCCCCCTCTTTTAAATAGCAGTGAATAAAGGAGTGGTTAACAGAGTTTATAATCCTGGATATACTTACTTCATACAGAAAATTGTTTGCATTGTTTATCAGTTTGAGAACTCCTGCACCGATCAGAGGAGGTGTGGAAGACGGGTGTGTGGGGTTTGAAGGAACTAGAGCTGCCTCAGATCCAGGTTTTTATCTGATTTGATAAATCTTACGTTATTTGGTGACTACTGTCCACTAAATGCGCAGGTCAGACATCCGCTGAGTCGCAGCCACGAGACCCTCTTCTTCAGTTGTCTCATCTTTGTTGTTAATTCATTTATTCATCAACCTCGAATCATGCGCAGTGTGGTCTCAAAACTTAGTGGATGTGGTGTAGCGTATATGGACTAGTCCGCACGCAGTGACGCCTCCTTGATGAAACTGAAACTGAAACTACCGTCCACGATGTATGAACATTTCATCTTGCAGGAATAACAAAAACTGTCGGAACAGACATACAAAAAAATCATCTAGAAATCTTTCTCTTCATATTCCTGACTACAGCTTATACACATACTGCATAATACTGTTTGATCAGTTGACATGTTTACGGTTCAGAAAATGCCATGTGAACTGAAACAAAACAGAAGTATTCGGTTTCTACTGTCCTTCCCGTGGCCATCTTGTTTTTTATTGATCGTTTCATCGCATGAAAATGTCCCAGGTATCCGGCTGGAACTGATCTCAGCTATTTGAAACACACAGCCACACACACCCACACAAGGGGAAAAAACACCAAACACGCAAATCTGTGAATATATGAAAAACTTAACCTTTTAACGTTTTTCTGTTCATCTGAAGTCTTCCCACACAGCAAAGGCAACACAGACAGCATGGCGTTGTACCCTGCTTCCGGACCCAACACCTGGCTTCAATCAAAAAAACCGTTTTCTAAACGTTCCAGCCACCCCTAAAGTTCCTATACCTCAGCATATAAGATTAGGACAACATGGCAAGGAAAGTGGAGTCCAAAGAGCTGATATAATTCAACTACACAAGCTGCCCGCTTCTTTCTGTTAGCCGGTATAGGATAGCCATGGTGTGGTTAGTGTGAGCACGTGCTTACTGTTCTCTCCCCCCACTCCCTTCTTCTCTCTTTCCCTGTGTGTGCGCGTGTGTGTGTGTGTGTGAAAGCGAGAGACAGAGACACAGAGGGGGAGGGGGAGAGTGAAAGACAGACAGAGGCAGGCTGACAGACAGAGCCATTTAAAACCCTCAAGACAAGCAAACCGCAGGAAACAAATCAAAAATGTACCGATCCCCTCATCACAAGCACCAACATCTTCATGACCACGATGGGAGGAACAACGCAACAGCCACACTAACAGTATAATGACGAGGAATCTGAAATGAACGCCCTCCCTCATGTTCAGACAGACATTCAATGACGGGCGAAAACAGCTTACAACATTGCCATGTCTCTTTCTGTCTCTTTCCGCTTCATTTTCCGCCTTAGTGGTTTTTGCTTTTGTCAAGAGATGATGAAAGATGCGGGGTCCCACCCTGGTCCTCTGAGGGTGGAAGCTAAGTAATAATAGCTCTGCTTTCCCCCAAAGGAGCCGGTACCAAGGCGGGGAGCAAATAGCGTTAAGGGGAATGTCTTCCCTCTGCTAACGAGCTGAGGTAAGCACGCCCCCGTGTTCCTCATTTTGACCTAAGTGCTTTCCACGGTTCTAAAGCGTTCTGGGTACATTAAAGAGCCTTTAACATTCAGACCAGCATTCCAGAAACAAGGGTCGGGGCCCGCTAAAGACCTCATAAGCTTCTGAGTTTTTCCCCCGTCACTAAAGTGGCGAGTACAGAGATAGCAGACTTGCCTCCCTTGAACTTCAAACTACTACTGCTGCAGTTCGTTATAAAAGTAAGTGATGGACTCGCGCTGCTGTGAAGAATCCTATGTACCATCAGTATGCTGTGTTCTATATCAAAATCAAAGGAGCAGCATTCATAGTCAGCCACACAAACTCCTTAGAGGGTCCGCGGTACAGTCTAGTAAGGCTTGATTGTAACAAATCCCGGATTGAAAGCCACATCTGAAAACTTTCCACAGTATTTGCAGTTAGAAGCTGAAAGATTACGGTTGAAAAATATTATGTCGGTTATTTTTCTTGCAGATGTACACTCAATATGAGGGCCAACTTCTTACCTTGTATAAAATGACAAACTGGAAAAAAAAGTGGCACGGATTCAATAAAAGGTATTCGATCTCACAATCTGAAATCAATAAACGCTGACACTGTGAAGAGCAGATTAGAACGGAAACTTATGTTCTGTTGTGCCACGTGCAAAGCATGAAGGTAGTGTGTCAGTTTGAGCACGACCATCTTACCCAGTCACATCGTTTAAAAAGCAGAGAGAGGATGGAGGGTGAGGGAAGCGGTGTAGACGTGAGGGACGAAGGGGGGGGGGGGGGGGGGGGTTGAGGGACAAGGTGACAATGCCTGTCATGTACTAAATTTTTGTATACCTTTACTGTCCACGTGCAAGGTTCTGTAATGTACCGCTGTCTCCTCGTTGCTCGCAAAATCTGAAACCTGCCTATCAAGAATAAACCGACTCCGTTGTTTACTGTACGTATGACACCCTGCAAGGTGTGACGGCAACGACACAACCACACCATCAACTGACCTTCCACCAGAGGCTTGATGAAGATGCTGGCCCATGGCCGGCTGGGACTGCAGCGTGCCGTTGACCAGGAACCCCTCGTGACGTCCGTCCGACAGGGAGAACAGAAAGTTGTCCAGGCCCGCTCGTGACCCGTCGCTCTCGTAGCACTTTGACACTTTGATATTTTATTGTCATTACCAATGAGGTCTTTTGACAAGGGGGGAGAGGTAACAGAACAAAAACATTTCCCTCTTCCTTTCCTGCAAACAAATAGTACACTTTCATTCCGAGTGTGTATCAAATCCAAAGTTAACAAAAACAAATAAATTCGTAAACATTTCGTTATGTCCTCACCTCACACGCACAGGAGTAATGCAGTAAAGTTAAAAAACACACACACACACACACACACACACACACACACACACACACACACACACACACACACCTTAAGACTGACTCGACCATCCACTCAATCAAATGATGACATTGTATTTTACCGATCTCTTCAACTGGGAAAAAAAAAAAAAAAAAAAAAAGACTGACTCGACCATCCACTCACTCAATGAATGATGTCATTGTATTTTACTGATCTCTTCCACATGCGATGAATGATAATATTCATTCAGATATCTCTTATAATGTATTATCTTAAACTTCACTATCCTTCATCTGCCTAATTTTCAATGCTTCCGCGATGAATTTCGCAACTGATTTAATTACAAGTTCATCATCTGATGATAACACGCCAGCGACATTTTGTCTTTTCGCTATATCTAGCGGAAAAATGAACAATTTGTCCGCACTTCATTATAAAGCTGTACAGTGGAACAGAAAGTGTTCTTCGTCATCAATAATATGTCTACATGCAGGACAAGGAGATTCTGTGGATGTTTCACATTCAAACCATCTTTTGTTCGCATTAAAACCTAAAGTTCTCAACCTAAATCTTGCGTAATTTATTCTGTGCCATCTATCTGTTATGACACTGAGAAACTTTTCAGGATGGAACACATTCTTAAATGAGAAAAACCAGCGATATTTTTCTTTACTTTCCATATCTGAGTGCCAATTCTGTTTAAAAGAACAAATAAGCCTGTCTTTAAATTCCGCAATGAACTGTTGCTCATTTCCTACTTCCTGGGTCATCCACACTATTCCAAAACCCTGTTCTGAAAGGACTTTCTTTACTTTATAAGCCCAGTTTTCTTTACCTTTTTCCATTTCTAAAAGCATCATATCATAGGCTTGCCTGCTGAAACGGGACTGGGGTAGCTTCAAGATCTTCACCCAGTACTTAATACATTTCACAAATGTACTTATATACAACGGGTATCTGCCCATTTCTCCATATAAAACGGTGTTGGATGAATGAATAGGTACTTGAAGGAAACGCTTCATAGCATACGTATGTACTTTTTCCATCTGCAAATTTTCATGTAAGCCCCAAATTTCAGCTGCATAAGTAAGAAGAGGTTTTATCTGTGTATCAAACATTTTTCCAAAATATACCACAGTCTGTACAATTCAGTTTTCTCAGGGATTTCAGAATTTCAATAGTACTTTTTTTTTTTTTCCCTTTCATCAGAGATTCTTCCCATGCGTAACGGAAAGTTAATTTTGTTGAAAATATCATTCCAAGATATTTATATGAATTAACTACTTGAACATCTGCATTTCCATATAAGACCATTTTTTCATACACTGATAGGTGACCACCCCATTCTAAAGACCACTATATTCGTCTTATCCAAGTTAACTGATAAACCTAAGCGGTCTGCTTCTTCTTTCAATACATTTAGTTGGTTTTGCACCTACAACTGTTCCGGACAGGAGAACCACATCATCAGCATACAGTAGTAAAACTAATTCAACTGCTTCAGGTATCATCCGGATACCATGTCTTCCTTTGCGGGACAATTCCACCGCCAGTTCGTTTATGAAAAAAAAGAAAACAACTGTGGACTTAACAAGCATCCTTGTTTTACTCCATTTGGACAATCAAAAATACTCGGAATACTCACTCTTCACACGCACACATGCAAGCACTGAGTTGTAGACCCCTCTAATAGCCATGTATAATTTACTATTAACACCATTTTTACGGAGTACATTCCACAGAGCATTCCGATTTACCGAGTCAAAGGCTTTCTTGAAATCTACAAATGCAATGTACAGCTTCGATTTGCAGAGAAGATGTTTCTGAATCAAAGAATATAGTGTAAATATATGGTCTATGGTGCTGTAACTGGTTCTAAAACCTGCTTGTTCTTCCACTATTTTTTTCTTCAGTTTCAGCCCATTCAGTTAATCTTGCATTTAGTATGTAAGTGTAGATTTTACTTAAAACGCTGGTAAGTGATACTCCACGATAGTTGTCGGGATTGTTCACGTCTCCTTTGTTTTTTGTAAATTGGTACAATTATAGATTTAGCCCATTCTGATGGAAAGATACCATTATCAAAAAGTTGAGTGAATAAATGAACAAGAAAATTGATTACAGTTGTGTTTGCATTCTTCAACATTTCTGCTATGATTCTATCCGGTCCTGCACTCTTCCCTAATTTTAAATGTTTAATACCGGCAACGACTTCTTCACTGGAAATAGGTTGATTAAATAAATGGCTCAGTTTCATTTTCATCTATCATACTAGTCTCTTCTTCTTTACTTTTATCATCAAAACTATGAAAAACGCCCCCAAAATGGTCATGCCACTGTTTGAACTGAGATTTCGTTATACACAAAACTCTTTTTGTTATAGATCTTATCACTGACCAGAACACTTTAGAATCATTGACTGAAGTTTTTTTCTTTAACCTACTTTCTTTAAACTCCAGTTCCTTTGTTTTCCTTAGCGTAACATACTCTTTACGCGATACAGCGTATTCTTCTCTTTTTCTTACTTTTATCCTTGGCTGTTTTGCATCTCTGAAATCTTTTTAATAACCTTTTAACGTCCTGTTTCTTTCGTTCGCACTCATTATCAAACCAGTCATTGTATGTTTTGCTGCTCTCTACCAATAAACGAGCTTCTGTACCTGTATATGAGGGCGCGCAGGAAACACATTAACTGAGCAAAAGACGAGGGTGCCTGCATACACTTTTGCATGCGTGTATAGCACATGTTTGAAGGGAAAGGAGAAAAAAAGGCAAACCCCCTGCCCCCACTTGAGAGAGAGAGAGAGAGAGAGAGAGAGAGAGAGAGAGAGAGAGAGAGAGAGAGAATCGCCCACCATAAGGTTTACAAGGACAACTACAGAAAAAAAAAAGCGCCAGTAAATGCGGTTTGCACATGCCTGTATATGAGGGCGCGCAGGAAACACATTAACCGAGCAAAAGACGAGGGTGCCTGCATACACTTTTGCATGCGTGTATAGCACATGTTTGAAGGGAAAGGAGAAAAAAAAGGCAAAACCCCCTGCCCCACTTGAGAACGAGATTTACAACATCCTCCAAAAACCTCGGCTAGCACTCTGTTACTTGCCGCCCCCCCCCCCCCCTCAGTGACACCGACCTCAATGAGGTTGTTGGAGACGAGGGAGGGCAGCACGCGGTCCGTGGGCTGGATGTCGATGCGGAACTCGCCGTCCTTGGCCTCGCTCAGACCGTTGGTCACCGTGAAGGTGAACGAGTCCTCGGTGATGTCATTCTTCGTCAGGTGATTGTATACCACCTGCAAGGTCAGACAGACAGCAGCACAACGGTGTCAGACCGTTACAGAGCGCTGTGTACACTGTGCTGCAGACCAGGTAGTCGGTGGAGACCTAAAACGTGTTACCTTTTCACGTCCTATGGTTCACAACGCCAGTGACGGCCTTACAGGTCTGTGTAACGCTGGGCGATGATCAGTGAGTGGGCAATGAACGTAAATTCCTTTGAAATGTAGTTCACAGTTTTCGAAGGAGAAAGGAGCAATGGGAAGGAAATGAAAGCAGGAATTGTATAAGAGAGAGAGAGAGAGAGAGAGAGAGAGAGAGAGAGAGAGAGGTAAAACAGAGAGGGAGGGAGACGGACGGAGAGAAAAAGAGAGTGAGTGAGAGAGAGACAGACGGAGGGAGAAAGACAGAGAGAGGGAAAGACAGCATAGAAAGAGAGAGACAGAGAGAGGGAGAGAGATAGAGAGAGACAGAGACAGAGATAGAGAGAGACAGACAGAGAAAGACAGACAGAGACGGCAGGAGGGTGGGTGAGTTTTCTGCAAAACCAAAGCCACCCACTCAGGTGAAGTTTCTGGTGAGAGAATACCAATTAACTGCAAGAAAATGACGGGCTAGCACAGGAATACTGTTACACTGATTGAACTTCGCCTTGAAATTGGGTTACCTAAGAAACAACCCACGGTGAACATCATAACCAAAGAGAAGAAAATGATAAATGGTGGAGAAACACAGACCGATCGACACACAAACACACGCACACACACACACAAATGTACGCGCGCACACATACACACACACACACACACACACACACACACACACACACACACACAGTCACACCGCACCTTCTGTGCGGCCAGGTCCATCTGCGTGAAGCTCCTGATGGGCTTGAAGAGGCTGTCAATGTACTCCAGCTGGCCCAGGCGGGGCGGCCTGATGACGGCGAACACGATCTCCTCCGCCTTGGTGCTCTCGTCCGAGGCGCTGAGGTTGGAGGTGCTGATGGCCACTCGCTCCCCTCCCTCCCTCACCGCCATGCCCCGGTTCAGCACGGCGATGTTCGCCTTGCGCGAGTTCCGCACCTGGGAGCAGCACAGAAGGCGGTCATTTTGTCGTCTCTGCTTGGACATAACCTCTATCTTCGGAAATAACCTCTATCTTTGGACACATATTTTTTTTTTTTTTTAACTTCTATGATGATCAGATGGTGGCAATGAAACGGTTTCGTTGCAAGATACGGCCCGTACGAAGTCTTGCTTCAATTGGCAAAGCACCTAGCAAGGAAGCGAACAAAGATCCCAAATACATCGTTGTTGTTGTAAACACAGAGAAATCCGAACCCCCAACACCTATCCCGTCACACACCAAATCTTGAGCAGCACCCTCGTTGGAAGTGTGTCAGATGATGATGTGATGGTAGTTCCAGATTTCATAAGAAATCCACAGCAACAACAATTGCACCTGGCAAAATCTTGAATCCACTTGTAAACGAAAACCAACGGGGAAACGAATGGACGTCGGACCGTGGATACATACTCACTCTACCTACTCTGGGGAGTGAATAAGTGAGAGAGAGAGAGAGAGAGAGAGAGGGGGGGGGGAGGGGGGGGCAGACAGAGAGAGAGAGAGAGAGAGAGAGGAGGGAGATTCTATCTTGAAGAAACCATGTTAGAGAACAACGAATCCTTCCTCGACCACCCCCCCCCCTTCCCCCCACTCCGTCTCTTTTTCTCTCCACACATCTCCGTCCTCACTCCGTTTCTTTCTCCCTCTCTCTCTCTCTTTCACCCCCCTCCACCCACCCCCCTCCCCTCTCTCTCTCTCTCTCTCTCTCTCTCTCTCTCTCTCTCTCTCTCTCTCTGTCGCTCACTTTAATCTCAAAGGTCTCCTGGTGGCGGCGGTGTGTGCCATCAGAGAGGACGAAGACGAAGCTGTCACTCTGGGACAGCCCCATCCGTGTGGTGTGCACGTAACGAACCCGGTTCATGTCCACGTCCGTCTGCGTGAAGTTATCGCCCACCTGACAAACACAAACACATATCACTTCCATGCTTCAGAGCATAGAACACTTCCTTTTCAACACACCCTCTTTAAGTACACGGAAGAAAGGAGCATCACATTATATTCAAAACTAACTTTTCAAGCCCTCGTCTTCTTATGTCCGTTTTTGTTGGGTCTCAGAGACCAGACACCTGTCTCCTATCTGCCTAGTCAACAGACGAAGAATTGGAGCTCCGATACACGAATCTAGGTGAGGCTTTACAATGGGACTGGTCCAGATCCCGGTGATACGTTTCCCATCTGGGCTAGCTACAGGACACTAAAGAAGCATCTGGCTCCAAAGGGAATTTGATGTTCTCCACAGACTATCCCCCGTTTCCATCTTGTGTAATTAGTTCTTCTTCCCCGTAAACTTTGTATTCTGAGACTGAGATACTTACTACGTACCAGTTCATTCTTCTGTCATTTGGCTGCTTTGTGCACGGAAGTAAATTACATGAAATCACGTCTGTCTATGTCAGAGAAAGTCGTTTTAAAAACACACACACACACACACACACACACACACACACACACACACACACACACACACACACACACATCACGTACACACACACATTACACGTACACACACGCACACACACACAGATACACACACACACACACACACACACACACACACACACACACACACACAAGCGCGTACGCCGCACCCTACTGTCACTGACCTTGATGTCCCAGCAGTCGAGGTCGAGGGTGGGGGGGAGAAGGGGTCGGGGCAGTACTGCAGCAGTCCTTTGCGCGGCAGCTGCAGGATGATGTAGCACAGGTCCGTGTCAGCGTTGTCCCCGTCACGTGCCTCCAGCACCACGGGACGACACGAGCGCCGACTCCCCGTAGTCCAGCTCCAGGCCGGCGTTTTTAATCACCTCCGGCTTCTCGTCGTTGGTCAGCTGATGGTGATGTTGCACACACGCTTTATCTCGTGCTTGCCGTCCGACACGGTCACGGCGAACTTGTCGGACAAGTTTCTCCGAGCCGTCGTGCTTGTACTTGAGTTTGAGTCCGCTGTGGAGCTCGTCGATAGAGAAGTCAGTGGCCTCCGTCTCCACCTCGCCCTTCTTGGTGTTGATCATCATGACCAGCTTCCCATGCACAGGGAGCTGGGACAGGGCGAAGTGTAGGGAATCCTTGGGCATGTCCAGGTCGATGGCGTCCACCATGGACTGGTCAATGATCATGTCCTTGCCTTCAGGGATGGCGAAGTCCTTCAGCATGAGGTCTGGGGCCTCGTCGTTGGCGGGGACGATGGTGATGGTGATAGTCTTGGGCTGGGAATTCAGTTTGCCGTCTGTAGCGTACAGCTGGAACTCGTCGCTCAGCGGCTCCAGCCCTCGGTGATTGGCCTGGACGTAGTTGATGGACCCGTCCAGGATGTCCCCGAAGCTGAACGAGTTGGCTCTCTTGCCCACGTTGCTCTTTTCCGACCCTGGGTTGGGCTTGGTGTTTTCGATGTAGCCCCACTGGGGCTGCTTGGTGATCATGAACTGGATGGTCTTGGTCTTGGAGTCGGGGTCCGTGACGCTGACCACGTCCTTGGAGAACCTGAACGACTCGCCCTCAGCCACCAGGATGGGGCTGCCTACCTGGATCACCGGCTTCTGGTTGTTGACGGGGGTGATGGTGATGTTGAGGTCGTAGACGGGCAGATCTGGAGACGCCAGGTAATTCTGGTCAGAGACTATGAAGGACACGAGGTCTTTCTTCGAGCTGGTGCCATTTTTCCACTGGTGTGCAAGTAGCTGACAAGACCGTCCTTCACCTGTTCCTGGGTCACCTTGTGGCTGGTTGGCCCCTCAATTGAAGGACGCCGAATTCGGGTTGCTTGACGATGAGGAAGACGAGACTCTCATCATCAGTGTCCTCGTCAGTCGCTGACAAGATTCTGCCGGAAAAAAGAAACACGAACTTGAGGGAAAACGAGGTATAATGAACAACTCGCTGACCGTTTCACACAGTTTACTGTTCCCATAAGCGTTTTCGGTTACCTCTGGTAAAACATGAATATCTAATATTTACGCATAACGCTAACCGTGAAAAAACGAACTCTCACTTAAAAATTATCATCAGTATGGCCTATCTTGCATTATATCTATATGGCTTTTCTATGCATGTTACCCACGCAGAGAACATTGCCCTGACAATAATTCTGGTTCAATGTTTAGATTTTAAAACTTTTGATTTCTAAGTGTCACTAGAAACTTTTAAATGAAACAAACATAGGTAGGTCTTCTTTGACGACAATCTCAATGACAGTGACGAATGTATAAAGCAGATTTATCAATGCATTGTGGGGCACGGGGGGTGATTTTGTTTTATTGTCTTCTGTAATAAACTGTGCTCATGTAAAAAAAAACAAACAAAACAAAAAACGATGACATTCTTACACTAACACTGTTATGTCGGTCAATTTGCAAATGTTAAATTTTAGAAAGAGAGGGGGGTTAGTTACCGCCAACGACATAGACAAAACAAAACACAGGACAAGACACAATGCATTTCGACCTCTTGGGTCTTCTTCAGGCAAAAACAACATTTAACATTTAGGACAGTACGAACAAAGAACGTTGAGCCACTTATCTTTACATGTATTCGGCACCCGAATAAAATGGCCGTCAGACGGAAACGACGACAGAGGGATTATGGGAGATGAAATAGGGCGGAAGGGGGGGGGGGTAGCTTTGAAACAATGCAGTTTGTAGCCTGTGTAGCTGGTGCTCAGTGTAGTGGAATAGTATGATATATCTATGACGGTAGTGGTTATGGTATATATAATAATAGTGCTATATATATGTATACAATATATATATATATATATATATATATATATATATATATATATATATATATATAATAAAAAGCAAAATGTTAAATTTAACAGACGGTACGCACATTAAAAGAACTACTTCTGTTAATGATTCATGACGTTTGTAGTCCAACAACCTTCTGGGAGCAGTCTTACTGTGGCCTCTGCACTCGGCTGGGCGACACACACCGTGACTTCTTTTTTTGTATGCACAAAAACGATGTGCTTGTAGCTAATAACAGCAAAGTTTTCTTTGAATGAGGGTCTGCTATTTCTCAGTCTGTCTGGCTGGGAATGTTGGCCAAGTTTGTTTCTTTCTCTGTTGGCCAAGTTTGGATGGGAATGTTGGCCAAGTTTGTTTCTTTCTAGATGGGAATGTTTGGCCAAGTTGGCCAAGTTTGTTTCTTTCTAGATGGGAATGTTGGCCAAGTTTTTTTGTTTTAGAACTGTCTTGCTGGGAATTTCTGCCAAGTTTGTTTCTTTCTCTAGATGGGAATGTTTGCCAAGTTTTTTTTTTGTTTTAACTGTCTTGCTGGGAATTTCTGCCCAGTTTGTTTCTTTCTAGATGGGAATGTTTGCCAAGTTTTTGTTTTAATTGTCTTGCTGGGAATTTCTGCCAAGTTTGTTTCTGCAGTCTTCCTGGAAATGTTGGCCAAGTTTGTTTGTTTCTTCTGGGAATGCTGGGAATTTTTTTTTTTTTTTTTTTTTGGCTAGTTTTTTTTTTTTTTTTTCTGCTGTAGTTGCCAAGTTTGGGGAGGTCTGGGTGGGGAGGTTTGCCAAGTTTGTATAATTCTGGTTCTAGGAAACCCAGGTTTCCTCCGAGTTGAAGAGACAAATATGGAGCTGTGTAGTCTATACTTTGCAAGCACAGACTGGCAGGGTTTTACAGTTCCTAACTGATGTTTCACTGGGACGGTTTAAGCCAAAGGAATAGCCTCATTCTTTCTTTCATCTTCCGTCTCCCTCCCTCCTCTCTCCACAACCCAAACTGGTACTGCATATCATTTACGTTGAAGTGGTTCACATTCATACCCCTGTTCATGCTATCATTATTGAACAGTTGACTTTTGTTTACATAAACCAGTGCACAGGCGAATGCTCAAATGTTGTGTTGTGTGGAGGTTGAGGACAAAGCTAAACTGTTATCCCATCTGGTACCTTAGAGTAAGAAAACATTTCTGAGAAATAAATCGGTGTGTTGACAGGAGAGTAAAGTGCATGGCCCCCTTTTCCACACCCACTCTTTGGTCTTGGTCCTTCTTTGTAAGATAACCATTATGAGGATCAGCCACACCTCCCTCTCTCTCTCTTTCTCTGTGTGTGTGTGTGTGTGTGTGTGTGTGTGTGTGTGTGTGTGTGTGTGTGTGTGTGTGTGTGTGTGTGTGTGTGTGTGTGTGTGTGTGAGTGCGTGCGTGCGTGCGCACGCGTGCGTGCGTGTGTACTTTTTAATGTATTTATGCGGCGTGTGCGTGCGTGCGTGCATGTGTGTGTATTGTTTCGTTTGGTGTGTGTGTGTGTGTGTGTGTGTGTGTGTGTGTGTGTGTGTGTGTGTGTGTGTGTGTGTGTGTGTGTGATATGCATGTCATGGGATTTTCTTTTCTGTATGAACACATCACTCATTCATTCAGCTGTATCATGTATCCATGCACCTTTTTTATGCCTTGTGGTTCAGCGAATGTGGAGCTGCGCATATGGACTAGTCCGCTCTGATGAAGCGTCCTGGGTGAAACTGAGACGGGAAAGTGGACGAATAAAGTGTTGGATATAACGATAACTTCATTTCTGTTGAAGGATGTGTAGAGAGGCCGAACCGCACTGTGGTAATGACCGTAGGTCAATCCTAATCAACAACCTGGGTAGTGAACCTGGGCGGACCCTGCGTGTGTTGACCGATTCCTGTCGTCATTTATACCTGCATTTGTTTTCTGACGCTTGCTCACTGTCCTGACCTAACCGTATCATGTTTCTGGAGACCCCTGATTATCAGCGTCCAAGTACTCTGCGGGTACGTCTCTTTCTAGCCACGCACGAAAGTTCTCCTCATGAAACAGTGTTCTTTGTGCAGCCTTCCTGGCAAAACCTCAGCCCTGGTGATGACTGAGGGCGGCTGACAACCCACCTGGGTGTGATGATGGCCTCGTCGCCCTCCGACACGATGAGCAGGGGTCGCAGGTCATGGGACAGCTGCGGAGACTGGTCGTCGATGGGCACGATCTCTACAGAGATCACCTTGGTCTCCTGGTTCAGCCCGTCCGTCAGGGCCAGCGTGAACGTGTCCAGGACCACGTCAGAGCCATCGTGAATGTACCTGCCCAGGACAGTGCTAATTGAAATATCCCTGAACGCTATGAATGGCGAGGTAGGCGGTGAATGGTCATGCCCACTACCTTGTTTCTGTCAGAAACTTTCTTAAACGCTGCGAACAGCAACGCTGGCCGGTAGTGGACATGTTCAATGTGCTGTTCCTGTGAAAAACTTTTCTTATCACCAAGAACATCAAGACAGACAAGACCGGGTCTGCCCAATACCGTCGTTGTTCCTGCTGGAAATGTTGCTGCATGTAGCGAATGACCACATATGTATTACATGATTTACAAACAAATTTTAAAGATAGGAGAAATGTGAACAGTTTCAAATTGTCCAAGAAACACACGTGTGCGAACGAGACAAGCCAAACGTACACTGTATGATTTTTTTTTTCATAACTTAATTTCCGAGTCAGCGCACCAAAGATACACAGGAAAAAAGTATCACGGATTTACGTACAGAATACTGCTAATGGTCAAAATAATCCACATACTTTTTTTTTTAAACATTTCTGAAAAAGGGGCCGGCTGAACGCCGGATTCATAATCTTGGTGATACTGGGGTTGCGGGTTCGAATCTCCGCCGGGCCGTTTCGGTGCAGGGGCATGTTTTCCCTCGGAGTTAACATTGGTTCTGACTCCATTTCCCATACAGTCCTTCGAATGAAACTATAAACCGAGGTTCCGTGTGTGAACGCACGCATAACATCTTGCACACACGTGAAATCCCATCACCAACCGGAAGAAGGCCAGTTTGGTCGTTGGCATGGATGACACGCTACACATAGCATGCACCCTGCGCGGAGAAATGGAAAGAATGAAGGAAAATAAGGAAACTGAGTGAACGATATTGACTGAATGACACGGGAAACGACTGAATGATGCGCCGTTAGGCAGCTTTTCAGTTGGCACCACCTAGGTAGGCAGCCCCGTTTGTGTAAACGTGTGTTTATAATATTATGTAAAGCGCTTAGAACCCTAATCTTTAAAGAACAGGCGCTATAAAAATCAACATTATCATTATCAAATGGACAATTATGAGAAAATGACCACACTCAGCGACAAACTGCCAATCGACGGTTCTCACAGCTTTTACACAGACCTCGTTCAACGACAGACGAACTTGTGTACCTGATGTGTTTCTTCCTCAAGTCGTCCAGCGTGAACTTGGCCCCCTTTCTCAAGGTCCTGCCCTCTTTCTGAAGCGTGCCAAAGCGAGGCAGGGCGTCCACCATGAAACGAGAGCTCCGTGCTGAGGGTGTCGGCATCACTGGCGGACAGCTGGGAGATGGCGATGCCCAGAATGCCGCCCTCCTCCACCAGCAGTTTGTCCGTTTCAAACCTGGGCACCTGGCGCAGGGAGCAAATCATGCTGGTCACTGGGAATTTGAAACAGTGCTATAAAAGTATGCTCTAGTGATTGATAGACCTCCAGGTGTACTTACGTAATTGTTATCGGTAGATTTATTGCAGGAAGTATGACAGAATACTGATGAAAAGGGGTGGAGGTGGAGCAGATGGGGGGTGGGGGGAGGGGGGAAATAGAGGTGGGGAACGAGGCACTGTATACTTGTTTTCTGGCATCATACAAACATGAACACAGCCTTCAAAGAGAAAGAGAAGAAGAAGAAGAAGAAGAAGAAGAAAGAAGAAGAGAAGAAGAGAGAAGAAGAAGAAGAGAAAAAAAAAAAAAAAGAACACGTCAGTTATATCAGGTTAAATCAACATCACGATTTCTGATCCTTGGGAGTCCGAATCAAGCACCATGATGATAAAATATACTGTGTGAATGGTGAGACGTTCATTATGACCTGTATCAGAGGCACATATGTGCGGTCCACATCAAGATATGAATAGCATATCTTTATTCATCATTTGAATGTTATTCATTTGCAAAAGTGTATGATGTGGAATAACATTCGCACAAACTACATACACATAGACACATGCATGCTGCTACCGCCTACGTCATGAAACTGCTTATCAGCACACTTTATTTAAATTCTGTTTTCAACCAAATGCTGGCAGATCGGCTTGATAAACCGAAACCAAATCACGCACATAAATTCAAAACTGAAAAGAAATCTATGGAATAATTCCAGTGATAAAAGTGAGAGCACCGATGGAAATTATGATGGAAATATATCTTTGTAGTAAGCGCATGACATCCAGTTGGCAGAAAAAGCAACAACGAAATAAACGTAACACTGAACAAGCTAACTGCGAACAATACATCACACTACATGGCTTTGTATTGTCCGTTTGTTCGCATGGTAAGAGACAAGACAAATGACAACGCAAACACATATTTTAGATCTCATCTGAAAACCAATTTTCATTAGAAAAGCAAAGCAGTCTAAACTTAGAACCCGCACTTTTAGCTCTCTGATCTTTTTGATATGTAATGCAATCAGCATGTCCCTTCATTTTGCTAACGTAAAACTGGAGAGCAAGACAGACAGAGAGAGAGAGAGAGACAGAGAGAGAGAGAGAGAGAGAGAGAGAGAGAGAGAGTGAGTCTGAGGGACAGATAATAACAGGGAGAGACAAAGACACTGACAGACAGAAGACAGACAGACAGAGTGAATGAGAGAAAGAAAGAGAAAGTCAGACAGACAGACAGACAGACAGAGAAGACAGAAAGAGAGACAGAGGCAGACAGAAAAAAAGAGAGGCACAGAGAGACAGACAGACAGGACAGATAGACAGACAGACAGACAGAGAGAGAGAGAGAGAGAGAGAGAGAGAGAGAGAGAGAGAGAGAGAGAGAGAGAGAGAGACAGGCAGCAAGTGTTTCACAAAGGCCGATAGTGTACCTGATTGTTGACGGGCAGGACCTCAATGTCAAAGGTCTGTCCATACAGCTTGTTGCCGCTGGAGTCCTGCACGGTGTAGGCAAAACGCACCAAGCGGGACTCGGGCCCTATGTCGGTCTGGGGTGGAATGTAGGCGACCTGAGGGAACATGGACAACCACTTTCACTTCTCACAGGCACCGTGGATACACCCTAGTTTGCTGGGGTTGTTTTCACCAAGACAGAGTGTGTTCCGACAGCGCATTAAGTAGCAATGTTGCTACCCATCACTGGCAGATAGATATGTTGGTGTCGATCCCGCTGGTTGTTAAGGGATTAAGACATTTATCATCTCTTTGGTACATATTGAGGCTTAATGAGTAAAAAAAAAAACTTGTTCTAATGTTGTTATCTGTGTATGTAAATGTCCATTATCCGTTGTTTACGAATTTTTCAACTGTCTGTGTGAGAAACTTATCCCTCGTGATGTCATCCCACCAACGACAAATTTTCAAAAATCTAATAGCGTATAGCTTAAATTCCGTTCACAGCAGTGTACTTTACCAAAATTCTGATATGAAATTACTGTTTCCTCAAATTTGTGTTTATGTTCGTACAAGCATACATCAGCAACTTTACACTCCAGAGGAAGGACAAAAAGAAATGACAGTGTCTTTTAACGCCAAGCGCATGACAAACACGACCACAAACAAACAACAACAAAGAAATGATTCAACACTTGACTTATGCTTTATGAATTTCACCATACAATTTGCTTTGTGGTCTCAAAACATGTGTCCATGAATCTTGTGAAAGTGCTTAGTGACCAAGAAATCTGAAGATCACAAGAATACACCTGGTGAAGAGTAGACAGACAGACAAGACAGCCAGCCAGAGAGGGTGACCTTCATGTGGTTGATGTCGGCCTGGGTGGTGAACCTCACGCCACAGGGATGGGGGACTGCTTGTTGACGTTGGTGACGTTGTGGGTGGTCACCAAGCGCCCCGCGTCCTTCTCCCCGCGGTTGTACACCAGGTAGGGCGGCGTGGTCACCGTGTACATCAGTTCGTGGGGCTTCGACTCCACGTCCGTGTACAGTAGCTCCACCTGTCGTGTAGACAGACAGTGTCAGAAACCAAACTGTGTCTTCTTCAAGTTATGTATAGTCTTCTGCTGCACAGTATTAAGCCACACATTAATGTTGTACTTTGTTCATTTTGCTTTGTACATACTGGTTTGTTTGTTCTCTCTCTCTCTCTCTCTCTCTCTCTCTCTCTCTCTCTCTCTCTCTCTCTCTCTCTCTCTCTCTCCGTACCCAGGCTGATACTCCTGCGGACACAGCCTGAACAGACAGGCAGTGGAGTTTTTTGTGTGTATGACCGTTTTTTTTTATACCGCAATTAAGGCAGCCATACTCCAGCTTCGGGGAAGGTGCATGCTATGTGTAACGTGTCATCCATACCAATGGCCAAACTGGCTTCTCTTCGGAAAGTTGGTGATGGGATTTTACGTGTGTGCAAAATGTTGTTTATAGTCTCAGCTGTCTCATCTGTGCGTGCCCTCAGTGACATTATTTTCTGCGCCTTTTTACAAACATCCGTTCACAGCCACACTAGGTCCGTGCTGCCCCAGTCCCAGCGCCAGCAATCCACATGGAGCATTCAATGCTTTACACATGTTTACATGATTTCCCCTGACTTTTTTTTCTCCTGACTGATACCTCCGTCAGTAAGACTGCTGTTATTCTCATGATCTACCTCCGTCAGTAAGACTGCTGTTATTCTCATAATCTCTGTCACCGTAGCGATACACGCTCAATGCACCTTTAGGTAAATGCAGAACGAACAGACTGAATTGAAAGTGTAACTAAGGGAGAGAGACAAGAGAGAGAGAGAGAGACAAACAGACAGACAAACAAACAGGCAGACCTACAGACGGGTATGCAGTGGCACAGTACCTGGCTGATATAGCCCACGCTGGTTTCGGGCACGTACATCAGGCGGGTGGCCTCGGCCGCCAGCTGAGGCGGATTCTCGTTCATGGGCGTGATGATGATGTGGAATGTCTGAGGCTCCGACTCGTT
The DNA here is from genome assembly GCA_016801955.1 of Conus betulinus. Classification (NCBI taxonomy): domain Eukaryota; kingdom Metazoa; phylum Mollusca; class Gastropoda; order Neogastropoda; family Conidae; genus Conus; species Conus betulinus. The sequence continues at coordinate 741,762 of JADBJO010000168.1, forward strand.
GGGCGGGTCCTGCTGATCCTGCAGCGTGAACTGGAACGAGTCCCGGAACACCTCGCCCCCGGAATGCCGGTAGTAGATCTGACCCTTCAACAGGTCCCTCTGCCGGAACCCGAAGATCTTCGTCCCGGAGTCGGAGGGCCGGATCTTGCGGAGGATGTCGCCGGCCCTGGGCGACTTGATGATGGTGTAGATGATGTTCTGGTCCAGAGAGTCGGCGTCGTGGGCGAGGAGGAGCTCCTCGTGGATCTTCTTCATGCCGCCCTCGTTGATCTGCAAGCCCAGGTTGTTGATGAGGTAGGGAGGCGTGTCGTCCTTGGGGATGATGGTGATGGGGAAGCTGGACAGCACGGTGTGGGTGCCGTCGCTGATGCGCAGCTCGATACGTCCTTGGTGGAGTCGCTGTCGTCGTGCTGGTAGGCCACCCGCCGGTTCCGCACGTCCTCCATGGTGAAGATCATGGCCGCCCGACCGTTGACCAGCACGCGTCCGTGGGTGCAGACCTCCCTTCATCATCGTGATAAACCGTTATGATGGTCCTCACGTCGTTTTCCTCGTCATCGTTATCATCATCATCATTATAATCTTATAGTTATGCGGAACCGTCAAAACAGGAATTAGTATTCAAACTGTTGCCCACCATCTTAGCGCATACATAAGAATACCGTTTACATGCGTGATAATCTTTTTTTTTTTTCCCCTATGAACAGAATATGTGTGGGCTAAAGCGCTGGATAGTTCAGATAGTGAAAAACTTTTGTTCTTGGTCAACACACAAAAGCGCACTCATACTACTGGCTCTACATCAACATACAACATGCACCACCCCATACGCACGCCTTCACTCTCCCACCTCCGTATCTCTCGCCCCCATTTTTCTCTCTTCCTCCAGACCATAATGGCAGGCGTTTGTGCGTGCTCCCCCACCCACATCCAGTCTTTCTCTTTCTCCACACACACACACACACACACACACACCTTGATGTAGTGCGGACCCTGCGCGGGTTGTCGCTGTCCACGATGGACAGCTGGTGGTCAGTGAGGGGCCGGGACTGGCCCTCCAGCAGCACCAGGCCGGAGATGTGGGAGACGCGGGGCGCCGTGGTGTCGGAGGGGCGCACGGCCACGTGCAGGGTGATGGGCACGCTGTGCGAGAAGTGGCTGTCGAACACCTCAAACTGAACCTCGTGCACGCGCTGGTCCTTGAAGGCCCTGCAATGACGGCGGAAAACACGTGCATTTTAGCCCCACAGCACGCGCGTACCCCGTTCTCTCTCTCTCTCACACAGAGAAAGAGGGAGAGCATCATGTTTCAGTTTTATATTAAGGTTTGTTAAGATAACGTGATATAAAAACCGAACTTTGCGTCATCGATTACATCTGCAGACGACATAAGGCGCCTCGTGCAAATTTAGAATAAGCTCTCATGGTCTGAGAATGGAAACTGATCGACGAAAAAACATTCTAAAAAAAACGAAAAAAAAAAAAAAAAAATAAACAAGCAAACAAATTAGGGAAAAGATACCATGAATTGGAAGTCAGACTACAACCGAACGGAATATGATGAAGGCGTCAAAGTTGAAACAATAAGCAACAAAAACACACTATCACCTAGAAAAAAAAGCTTGTATCAAGCTGATTTATTCTGACACTGGTGCTCAGTATATTGTTACTAAATATGTTAATGACTGTGTTTGCAAGTAATATTTGATATATCTCTTTGAGTATTGGTAAATGTGCCTTGTAAACCTTTTGAATTTCGTGGAATTAAATGTTGGTTTATTTCTCTCTCTCTCTCTCTCTCTCTCTCTCTCTCTCTAGCCGCAGTAAAATATTTCGAACGATAAAATAGCACACGAGAAAAAGGACGAGTCCACAAAGTCATTTACGCCACCACAGAAAATTGCCTCCCTTTCAGGATACGGTTTTAATCGTAAGTGTGCAAACGGTTTCAGGCGCGCATAGCGACATCGAACAATTTCAGACGCGACCTTTCTTTTCTTTTCTTTTTTTTTTTTTTTTTTTTCTTTACTTTCGGTTTTTCTTTTCTTTTCTTGTAAATGAACCCAGAAGGTTTATTTAACCTAAAATCACGTGTGGATACTGACCATCTGATGGAGATCTGCCGCACGATTTTTCAGTCATCTAATGGACAGGCATCCGACCGACGGACAGAGACCCGAGTGAAAGCAACACCTTTCCTGCTGACTGCTCCTATTCGCCGAGGCGAAAGCAATATGTCATCAACGCTCTATTAAAGCATTGGCGGATAAAGAAATGAGAAGACACGGGCCAGTGACCGACGCTTAGTAGTACCTGTTTCCCCCTGTTCCACCTTGTGCACATCGATCTCTTAATTCAAGTGACCAGTCAGACCCGACTCAAGACAAGAGATTCATACGGCGAGACGATGTGATGTGTACCGGACATGGATACATGACTGTCGGTACAGATTATCACATTCACTGAGAATGATTGACAGTCTGTCGCACACCATCCGATCAGAAACACCACCCAGATGACATTCTGTGCCGACATTGCAGCACCAAAATCTCACCGGGCGGCTTCTGAACCGGGATGATCTTCTGTACCGCAACACCGGTTATTGCCTTCTGAACAGTGCGCCACTACCAAAGATAAACATGCACAGACGTTCCTCTGTTCGGCCAGCAGTGACCATCTTGAACGACTCCAGTGGCGCTGTTCATGTTCCATGTTGGTGTACCCGGTGTGGGTGAAACACTCTTCATCTTCTGGGCCTCTAAATCCTGAGACACAGTGGGATTGGATGGCTGCATTCAGTGATGACATGCTGGTTTGGGTGAATGAGTGAATGAGTGTGCAGTGAAGGATTCACGAAACGGTAGTGGCAATGTGACACTCATGTTGTTCCCGTTCCTAATCCGTACGTATTTACGCTTTCACTTATTCGCCTCTTTACTTCTGTTTTATTCTTATCACTTAACTGGTGTTCTGTTGTTTAATACTATCAATTTATCTTGCATGCGCATTTGGTAAAGACCCCCCCCCCCCCCCCCCCCCCCCCCCCCCCCCCCCCCTCTCTCTCTCTCCCTAACAAAGCGGTCTCCAACCAAGCAATTTGGAATGGACAAAGACTGACTGACTCTAGAATCCATGGCCATATTTGAAACCGCTGCCGAGACGCTCACTCCCCCCCCCCCCCTCCCCTCCCCAATTCACCGTTCCACCTCTTATCCCTCCTGCCCTCTCTGAAAATCCAAACCCAAAATGCTGTCCTCGCGCGCGCAACCACCTATATTCAATTACTTGTATTCATTATTTCAGTCATTAAACCGTACTCCGCAATCTGATCCAGAGAGAGAGAGAGAGAGAGAGAGAGAGAGAGAGAGAGAGAGAGAGAGAGAGACAGACAGACAGAGAGACAGACAGACAGAGAGAGAGAGAGAGACGAGAGAGAGAGAGAGAGAGAGAGAGAGAGAGAGAGGAGAGAGAGAGCAAAAAAAGGAGAAATATACAGCGCAAGAAAATCACAAATCAAAGGAAACGGACAGAAAGAAAAAAAAAATGAAAATAAAACAGCACGAAAGGCAAGAAAAGAAAAGGGGGAAATACTGGCGAGGGAGAGACGCAGGCACCAGCCGAGGAAAGACAAGGAACAAGGCGGGAAGATAATGTGGACGGTGACATCCCATTTCACGTCCTTTCGCGTCTCGCCAATGCCGTCCTGCCCTGACGCTTTTCTGGCTGACAGTCTGCCGTTGTAAAAATACTGGACACTTTTTACTTTGCTATTTTGCTTGCACATTTACCCCCACCCCACCCCCTTTCCCTCCTCCTCCTCCTCCTCTTTCTGTCTGTCTGTCTGTCTGTCTGTCTGTCTGTCTGTCTGTCTCTCTCTCTCTCTTTCTCTTTCTCTCTCTCTTTCTCTCTCTCTCTCTCTCTCTCTCTCTCGCTCCCCCTCTCTCTCTCTGTCATTTGTCATTTTGCTGAAAATTGCGGCAAATAAGCAACATCCGAGTGATTTGAGAAAATTATGCAGGTGACTCATTATGTTGTTGAAAGAGAGGAAATGGGATGAGGAAAAAAGAGAAGGGGACGGTGGGATGGAGAGAGAGAGAGAGAGAGAGAGAGAGAGAGAGAGAGAGAGAGAGAGAGAGAGAGACAGACATACAGACAGACAGACAGACGGACGGACAGACAGACAGAGACAGACACTAACTTTATCGTTACGATATAACACAAGTCTAACCTCCTGACATCTCGGTGAACACGGTGATCTGGACCATTGTGAAAACACGTCCACCCTATTTTGGTTATTCCTTCTAACGTAATTCGAGGGGGCACTTTCATACTGTTTCAATTCAACATATAAGCATATTTCATCGCTTTGTGCTCGACTGATTCCCTAGTTATTCCATGGGACTTATTTTGAAATTTGATATGGAAGCAGTGGAAAGCACTCCAAGGACCAAAAACAGTGCAGGAAAAAAAGCAAACAGAAAGAGCCGAGTCAGGGTGACATGACATCAGTATGCGCCTGCGTGCCAGCCCTCACGTAGGTATGTCGCTCGTCATTAGCTTTGGACACACGCGCACGCACGAGACAAGCAAGACACACACACACACCTGGGCGTGGAGCACAGAGACAGGAATGAACAATCAAACTGTCACCAAGGATAGGAACACGAAAGACGAACGCGGCCAGAGCATACGAGGCACAGACACACATCCAGGTCTCTCTTGACAACAGTGTTGACAAAACTAACCTACATAAACCTACAACTACACAACTAACCACGCACAAAAAACACAACAAACAAATAGCACACACACACACACACACACACACACACACACACACACGCACGCACGCATGCACGCACGCGCGCACACACACACAGTGTCAGACAGTGTCAGAAGGTAAATGTGGCCGGCTTGATTGAAAACCACTGCCAGCATCACCATCAACAAAAACAACATCGACAAAACGAAACAAAACAAAACCCGACAAGTGAGATGGAGGAGGAGGATCAATCTGACCGGCTAGGGGGACGGTAGGCAATCCTGTGGTTGTCCAGATCGTCCTGCAGGAAGGAGGAGATGGGCTTGGGCGTGGTTGTCCAGGTGCACCAAGAACCCACGGCCGCTGTCGAAGGGCTTGCTGATGTTGAACACCAGCTGCCCCTTGGGAGTCTCGTAGTCCTCGGCCGAGATGACGCCGGGAATGATGGTGGAGAGCACGAACTGGTCCACGTCCATCATGTACATGTTGATGAAGCTGGCGTGAGGCGGAGAGTTGGGCAGCGCGCCCTTGATGTAGATGGGCAGGTAGTATCGCTCCGACACCACGTCCTCGCTGACCGACGCGTCAAAGAGCTCCACAGTCAAAGGGAGGTAATCCACCTCGGGCGTGGGCGACCTCAGGTGCTCGTAGTGGAGGTTCATGAAGAGGAACTCCCGGCAGTCCTTCTTCACGGAGTCCACGACCTGCCGCCTCTCCCCGCCCATCACAATCTGACCGACGAGCGGCCATGGGGAGTAGAACTTGGAGAAGCTGACGGTGCAGGAGACGTTGGCGTTGCTGCTGTTGCGGAATCGGATAGAGGAGGCGTCGATGGCGTTGGAGAGGCCGTTGAACTCGGGCACCACCACGGGACGCAGCCCTCGCACGTCCACCACGTCGTGTGAGGCGTTCACCACGTTCACCGTCAGGTACACCGTATCCGTGTGCGTGTCCGACGTGGTGAACTTGTGCACGCGCAGCTTGACCCGGTCTGACGTCAGCAGGGGCGAGCCGTTGTGGATGTACTGCACGGTGCGGGGCAGGAAGTGACAGTCAAAGATCTGTGGAACAAACATTGGGAACGGTTAGCGAGTGTTGGTACGTCGGCAAGGAATTGCCAAGATAAAGACAACAAGCACACGAAACTATTTCAAGACCAGTAGAAAGGCTTAGATGTATACATGAGATGGCGGAGACCTATGCAACATATGCTGTTTGATCACTGTAATGTGATACGAACCGAAACTGTGTTTCCCGCTTTCTTCCTCATTAAGTCATTTACAATAATTTACAATAATTGAGAGGCACGTGCTTTCGCCTCGGGCCAAGTAAAAGCTCTGCCTGACCCCTCAACAGGTCAGAGAAAAAAAAAAAAAACACTCCTACCCTGGGTTTGCAAGTACGCGCGCGCGAGCTCACACCGATTTACATCTCTTTTTTATCTTTCAGTGTGTGTGTATGGGGGGGGTGCGGGCGTGCATGCGTGATACCACAAAACGCATTTTCATACATGCTTAGCAACATTACATCCTACATTTCGCCTATAAGCTTTACGTTTTCGCTTTTCACTTTCCTTTTAGATCGCTACAGATTACTGGTTGCCTTGCGCATTCTCCCTGACAGGGGTCTGGTGGTAATGGAGACAGAGAGAACGGATGATTTTATTTCACATTCTATAGGGTAGTGAGTGGCACAAACATGAGTGCCAACGTTTTTTTTTTTCCTCTCTCTCTCTCTTTCAAACATCAAAGTCCCGGGGCAAAGAAAATAAATAAACAAATAAATGAAATAAAGGAAAAAATGCAGACGAAAATATGAGCATTACAAGAGAGAAAATAATTGGCAACGGACACATGAATATGAAAATGATTTGTTGGTAGAGAGAGAGAGAGAGAGAGAGAGAGAGAGAGAGAGAGAGAGAGGTGAGGGAGGGGGTGTGTGGAGGTGCTCAGCTCATTCCGTGGTGTTGGTAACGAGGCAGCGCACGGGAGGTCCGGTCCTCTCGCTGAACAGTTGCCCCAACATGACAAGCTTACGACAGCCGCCGCGGCCCCTAAATTCCTCCCACAATGCACCACGCTCGCTCCGATGGCGCTGGCACAAGATGGCGGCGGACACTGATGACAGGGGGGGGGGGGGGGGGGGGGTCAGAGTTCCCAGCGGACCTCCCGTCACGTCAGCCCACACAGCAGCAGCACTCACTCCACTCCACTGGTGGACATCTAGCTCTGATCACCCCTGACGAAAAACAGTCCCTGGGGTCTTTCCTCGCGACAAAAAAGGCCCCCGACACTTTGGATCCCAGTGAAGGCACTACTTGGCAGAGCAAAGTGCAACGCAGAACGCAGTTTACACGGGACGCAAACCTTGCGCACCCTCATGTCATTCCCAGAACACACTAAGATGCAGTGGAGAGCTGACGGGTTCTTCTTCAGTCAGGTTCACGCCTAAGGACCACGGTATTTTTAACCACCTGTAAACATTAACCGCGTAAGCCGCCCTGTAACGCTGGATGAAGACCGTTCAAAAACGTTTTCCACTTTATCTTGCGGACGCTACAGCACACAAACGCATACAGGACGAGAAACAACATCTTGCCCCACGTGTTTTCCCTTCCTGCGGGGATAACATATTAATTAAAGAGCACACTGAACCTTCCTTGCTGTACTCCATAGTTTTCCACCGCTTTCAGGCCGCACCGCGAGGACCTGCCTGTCTTACACACCTTCAACAAAACACAAGTTAGGTCTATGTCACACAACACTGTTTTCTGTTCAAACAAGGATTTCCAACAGGTACAACGAATCAAGAGGAATTTCAATTTCGAAACTGTTTTCGTTACCAAGGCACGTTAGAAAGATAAACCAAGGTATGACGTGTTTCCCTGAACACATAAGTAGAGCATTAAATTGGTTGTCAGTGTGGACCCATAGCCAGACAAAAAATACATGAAACGAGGTGCGAAGTAAGGCCGATTTAGTATGCAATACACAACAACAGACAGACGGATTTTCAAGTAATGTCCTTTTTGACGTCACAAACAATGACGTAAAAAAACGCAAAAACAAACAAACAAAAACTATATCCTCCGGACTGCAATCATAAAGCGATAATGTATGAAAGAATATGAAGGATGCCTGGTTTGGGGTCTCTTCGGGTAATTCATATTGCGGATGGCAAGCTTAGACTCGTTGGAACTGATCAATATCAAATAAAGCGGGTTTTTTAGTTGTTGTTGTTGTTGTTGTTTTTTCGCAACCATGGTAACATTTTGAAGCAGGTTTGTCCAATTCTCGTCTGCTGTTTCACGTTCATGCCAAGGAGGCCATAATCACGGATTCACGAGCGGCAGCGTGTGCTTGCTTGTGATGCCAGTTTCAAGAAACATGATTCCGCAGTCTGCAGAGACAAACGACGCACAGACCTGTTTTGTATGAAAGCATGAGCCACGTGAAAAATAGGAAACACTGTGTTGCC
>JADBJO010000168.1:757500-765000 GCA_016801955.1 Conus betulinus
TTTCCCCAAGTTGTGGTCGCCGACCTTTCAACACGTTTCCAGCTGCGCGTTTCCACCATCCATGCCGACGATTATGCTCCGAGGTTTTAGTCCGCATTTGCACGGCAGCTTCCACATAACCTCCTCTCACAGTGAACAGGAAGAAAGAGGGGGAAACTGTTGTATCTCCGAGGTGGTGAGATTTACTTTCCAATTAGCAGTGTTTCGTGACTCGGCACCCCTGTCAAAGGCAGACGAGGCAGAGGAGCGGCAAATTACCTGGCTCCCGGCCAACCCCCCTCCGGCTTCTGAGGCTGTGCCGTTACCTGGGCCGGGAATTACGGTCCGTCTTAGGTGTCAAAAGGAGATGCTTAGGGTTAAAATGCTGACAGCTACAATTAGATGACAGTAAGCAGTTAAAAAATGGGTGGAAACTGCATACGTGCACGTGTGTGTGTGTGTGTGTGTGTGTGTGTGTGTGTGTGTGTGTGTGTGTGTGTGTGTGTGTGTGTGTGTGTGTGTGTGTGTGTGAGTGAGTGTGTGTGTGTGTGTGTGTGTGTGTGTGTGTGTGTGTGTGTGTGTGTGTGTGTGTGTGTGTGTGTGTGTGTGTGTGTGAGTGTGTGTGTGTGTGTGTGTGTGTGTGTGTGTGTGTGTGTGTGTGTGTGTGTGTGTGTGTGTAAGCGCGCGCTTGTCTGCGTGCGTACCAGCGTGCGTATGTATGCGTGTTTCACTGCTCTAGATTATCATTTATTCACTTGGAAATGTACGTAACATTTTTTGACTCTTACGAGTAACTATTTCAACCAGTGTTGATGTTTCAGATGTTAGCCCGTGGTCATTTTTTTCACGAGTAAATGTTTTTCTATGTGCTGTTTGCGGTCTTTCTTTTGTTTGGTCTAACTCCTGCGAATGGCACTGCTTTCATCATCCACAAGTGCGGTAAACAACATTTTATGTTGAGTTCAGGTGAGACATATGTATCATTTACTATTGGTAGCCGTGTACTGCTGTAGTATACATCACGTATAAGTGGTGACTGTTAGTAGTTGTACTTTACTGTGGTGTATGTCTTTATAAAATGAATGAAGTCATAATGCTGTGGTTTTCTTTGACATCGGTGTGAGGATGGTGGGGGCATGCCCCAAGTGATGATGGTACTGTCGAGGAAAGACGTGTTTTGATCCACCACTACGTGATGTGATGGCGATGTTACTCTGTAAAGATGACAGAAAGTGTCAGTCATGAGTGACATTGATAGTATTCCAGGATGGTAACATAACAATGTCAGGAAGCAGTGATATGATTACTGGATGAGAGAACACCGAGGATGATGAGAACAGAGAGAAAGCGTTACGCAGCCGAGTCTGTTATTTGCGCATGCATTAAAGTGTAAGGTCGTGCGTATACGTGTGTGTGTGTGTGTGTGTGTGTGTGTGTGTGTGTGTGTGTGTGTGTGTGTGTGTGTGTGTGTGTGTGTGTGTGAAAGGACACGAGCACGCTGGGCTCACACAAAACGTTTAATCATCGGACACACGCTAGCGTGTTATGAACATTGAATTTACTAACTGTCGTGAGAATCCTTCGGATCTCATATGAACCGGAAGCGGCCATACCCTTTTCCCTCAGCGTGTTCTGTAATAATTCAGAATCAGATGACAGTGCTGTGGCACAGCAGAGATCTGCAGCCCGGGTGGATTGCCACCCCGTGATAAGGAACATGACAACGAACAAATCCACCCCGTGGCCACCCGAACCGTCTGCTGCATGCCTGCCCTCTGCCTGCAGCCCCTAGTGGGGGGGGTGGGGTGGGGTGGGGAGGGGAGGGGGAGGGGGAGGGTAGAGGGTCTCGGGGGTACACTGGGGGGGGGGGGGGGGGGGGGGGGAGGAAAGCAAAACAGGATATGTGGAAGATTGGAAAACCGAAGCAGCGGTCTTTGGTAAGCGAAAGGTGGATCTACCCGGAGGATTAGGGGATCGCGAAGGATCTCGCCACAGGTGAGCCTGGGACTGGGATCACGCGCTGTCTGTGGAAGCAGATATCCCACGACAGCGGACAGTGTCACCGTGAGATTAGGCGAGGGACCCTCGATGTTAAGTGTGAATATTCCCGGTAACAGAGGTGCACCTTCTAGCCATGACGTTAGAAAACAGGTCTGTCGGGGAATCAGACGGAAAGGTGACGCACGTCGCATGTCCCAATGCTGTACAGCGCTATGGGGGAACGAAACTCAAAGTGCATGGGAAGAGGTATACGACGGAAAATCTCTCCGAGACAACCTTGTTCCCTCTCCACCTCCTTGTTCGTTTCTGGTTTGTTTTGTTTGTTTGCGGTGTGTGTGTGTGTGCGCGCGCGCGCGCGCGTGCGTGCGTGCGTGCGTGCGCGCGCACACGTGCACTGTCACCAAATTGTTTTTTCACTGTTCCATAAGGAGGTTTTTCGTTGCAAACTCTGAGGTCTCTGAATACCCCCCCCCCCCCCCCCCCCCCTCCCCTTCCTTTGAAGGCTCACACTTACTTTTCCCTTCCTTTTGTCAATCAAATCTTGTGGTTCCAATCTCGCTGATGAAAATTTTGGCAAGTTTCTAAAGCAAACTGTGCCCAACGTATCCGCCGGAAAAAAAATATATCGGTGGAAAACACTCTTGTGGATCTTTCATTACTTGCGTGACTATAAAAGCAAACAAACAAACAAAGCCATGAGACCCAACAGAGTCAAACAATAGTGATAATAAAAATGCACAGGCTTATCAGATGTATGACATGTTTCACCGAAGAGAATGTAAATTAGATTTTTTGTTCTTCTTTCAAAAGAAATCCCAAAACTGCACAATGATCCTCTTTAGATCAATAAAATTACGACCAACACGATTTATCTGTTCATTTGGCGATGGCATGGTAAGCTGGGCTTTTTTGGTGTCACAAAAGAAGTAAATGGGATACTAAATAACACTTCAACACGAAAAACCCGTACATGAGCTCCAGCCAAATCTCTCAGCCCTCCCAAGTTTAACTAGAGCCATCAAGAAGCCGTCTCAACGTCACAGTGAGGAAAGCAGCCTCTGGATCAAGCCAAGAGTTTCCCGTCGGCTAACACAGACAGACAGGCAGCAGAAGAGAAACAAAACAACAACACAAAACAATCCTTAGCGCAGAAGCGTCAGAGCGGTGGCGTAAACATAAACTAAGGTAAATAGCCTCTATTTTCACTCTTGTTTTAATTGTGCACTTCCGCTTGGCAGCGATCTAAACAGCTTTAGAAAAAAAAAAGTCCTCGCTCATTTGATTTAAGATTGTCCGTCCCTGACAGCGCCTGTCGACTGAAAGTCTACGGCAGACTACCGACTGCAGAAACAGTGCTGTCAGCTGCACTGTTCTAACGTCTGTGAAGTCATAGCCAGAAACATGTTTATACAGAGAGGAAAATTGTTTTAGTCAAGTACCCTAGACGAAAATGGAATTAACTATCTTTGTTCGCCTCTATTCTTCAGCTTTCGGTTTTATTCGTTCATTTACTTATTTATTTTGGTTTAACTGATTTTGTCTTATGTTATTTCATTCCAATGTATTCATTTTTTTTTATTTAGTGATTTATTCATTTGTTCCTTTTTTATTTGTGTATTTGCATGTCAAATGCCCTGTGACTTTAACCACAAATACAAACAGCACTTCAGCGGATGCAGACAGAACTATTCGCACAACATGCAGTGTCTGCCGCCGACTGTTGATGCCGAAACCACCGAACGATGCTAGCTGTAGGTCAGACAGACAGTGCGTGAGTTAAGTGGATTATTCACGTTACGCGGTAATCTGGGACAGGATCAACTGCTCTGCGTCAGCTCACCCCCCCCAATCAGTCAGACGTCACACTGGAGTGGGCCACCTGAATCAGTCAGACGTCACACTGGATGGGCCATCTGAACCAGTCAGACGTCATACTGGATGGGCCATCTGAACCAGTCAGGCGTCACACTGGAGTGGGCCACCTGAACCAGTCAGGCGTCACACTGGAGTGGGCCACCTGAACCAGTCAGGCGTCACACTGGAGTGGGCCACCTGAACCAACCAGGCGTCAGAGTGGGCACCTCACACCTCAGGAGTGGAGTGGGCCACCTGAACCAGTCAGGCGTCACACTGGTGTGGGCCACCTGAACCAGGGATTCATCTCCTGGAGGCTTCAGGGAATCAGTCAGGCATCACACTGGAGTGGGCCACCTGAACCAGTCAGGCATCACACTGGAGTGGGGCCACTCTCAGTCTCTCACACTGGTGTCTCCACCTGAATCAGAGGGATTCTCTCTAGGCTTCAGGGAATCCAGAGGTTTGGAACAAGTTATTCTCTCTCACTCTGTCTCTGTCTCTCTCTCTCTCTCTCTCACACACACACACACACACACACACACACACACACGCACGCACGCACGCACACACACACACACACACACACACACACACACACACACACACACACACACACACACTGCGGAAAAGTTCTCACTTTTGAATTACGCAACCACTAACGATAGTAGTCTGCGTTGTCCTTTTTGTATTTCTTAAAGGCGCTCTAGTGAGGAGAGAGAGAGAGAGCGAGAGAGAGAGAGAGAGAGAGAGAGAGGGGGGGGGGAGACAGTCGGTCAATCAGAGAGAGAGAGGGATGAGAGGAGGGAACGAAAAAGAGAGAGAGAAAGTGAGAAGGGTGTTTAAGTTTTGTTTGTGTGCTTTGAGATTTTCCATGTTCATAACATCCATTTTTTCACAAAACAAAATTTTGTCGACAGCTAAGGAGATTGGCAAAGGATGGGTGGGGGGGGGAAGGGAATGACAACGCACCCAGCGCAGAAGTGTTGAAATGAAACCGACTCCTGGGCTGTCTTTTTCCTGCATGTTTACTTAACTTAGGAAACAAACAGTAGAGAACAACCGCCTTCGAGTGTTTTTTTTTTTCTCAATGTTAAAAAACACAACAAAAGCCGACTCAGTGCCACATTCATCTCGGGGTCGTTGAAACACTTGACATGCCGGCATGCGGAGCGCTATGCCAGTGAGAAAACAAAACCGATTCCTGATGAAGCACATTGAAAAGGGCCCAACAGCAATCATGACGCCAGCTACTCTGATGGAAGACTCGAAGCGTCCCATTGTGCCAGTTATTTTTTTTTTTTTTTTTTTTTTTTTTTTTTTTTTTTTTTTTCAGGCAGTGCCCCGGGGGCAAATTCTGTGCGTTCGCCAGACGTGTCCGGGGCGACGGTGGTCAAAACAGGGCGGGGCCGCTATGGCGTGAGGTCACGCGAAGCGCGCGCGCTATCCCTCTTGACCTCCTGTTATTCTATTATGAGGGAGACCACGGGCCTGCCTCACCCCCGACAGAGGATGGGAGAAGGGGGTGGGGGGTAGGGGGGTGCAGGGGAAACACGATCCCTGACAAATAAGAGCTGGGGGATGGGAGGGAGGACGTCTTCATAGCTCGCCCCCTATCCCCCCCCCCCCCCAACCCCTCCCTCCTTTCCGGCCCCCCTCCAACACACTTACCCCCCCCCCCCCCCCCCACCCCCCCCCCCTTCCTAAATCGACACTCCGTTCTCTTTTTTTTTTTTTTCTCCTCTCTCCTAACCCGTAACAACCTTTTTCTCCTGACCCAATCTTCCTCTTTACGCCGAATTGCATCCAATCTCAGTGACATAAATTGCCATTTCTTCTCATCGCCTGCCCATTATAGACTGCGATGTCCTGCCGGAGCTTGCTTGGGTTCATTTGTCCAATCAGCTTCATTCAGAGCAGGGGAGTGCCCGGGGTGCGGCCGTTTCACGCCTGTCTGCAGGCCTTTGTGGGATGTGATCAGAGAGGGGCCAGCGGAATTAGCCGGGCCATTCTCCTTGCCCTCTCCACCCGGCTTAGCAGCTCTTCTTCCTACAGACCCTGCGACCTGGATCACAGTTCTAAACGCTTTTTTTTTTTTACCTCTGTTATGTGAATCAAATCCGGCTCATACCTTTGGTTTGTTTATTTCGTTAGTTTTGTTACATAGAACAATATACGTCGTCTAACCTCGGACTGCAACCTCTCTGTTCTGTGGTGACCCAGGAGCAGCAAAGACCAGCAGTCTAAGTGATGCCTTGCCAAATGAACACAGTGGAATCGGATTAAAACGCTGTGATGGTTCACGATGCGTGTACTAATAAAAAAAAAAAAAAATCCAAACCAACAACGACAGGGAAACAATGTCGTTCGGGGTTTATCCAATTTACATTACAATTCGCGCAGGCGTACTTCCACAGCCCTAGGGATTGAAATTCATTACAGCTGAATATATACAGAAACGCTCAGGTGTTCAAATTCAATGCGCGCGCACGTGTGTGTGTGTGTGTGTGTGTTGTGTGTGTGTGTGTGTGCGTGTGTGCGCGCGCGCGCGCGCGCGCGCGCGCGCACACGTGCGTGCGTGTGTGCGTACGTGTGTGTGTGTGTCTGCGTGAGAGCATGCTACTTGCGTGTATACATGTGTGAGAGAGAGAGAGAGAGAGAAGCGTTGAAATAGTAATTCACAGATCGTCCGCCTGCTTTCAATTATGCAGGGATGTTGTGTAAGCTCATTAATCACCGGCCTGACACATGTCTTTTTGGCTAGCGGTGCTCGGTGCACACAGGCTGTGCTGACTGCTCCCTGAACGCCTTCACACGGCGGTGCTGCCAGCATGGCAGGCGGAAGTGACGTCAGGCACGTGAGCTTTTAGTGGCTGGCTACTTTACGTTTCTTTCGTTCGTGCCTGTGAGTTTATTAAAAAACAAACTATTTTCAGGAGAGAGAGAGAGAGAGAGAGAGAGAGAGGAGAGAGAGAGAGTGACAGCGTGGGCAGAAATGGGATGGATGGGTTGGCGTTCTTTCTATTTCTTTCATGTCGTCTATCCTGGAAGAGAAGAAAACAGTTTCTATTTCGCCCGCCCGGATGTTATTTCCGTAAGATGGTGAGTCTTGATTAGGGATGGACTAGTTGTTTAGAGATTTAAGTCCTCAAACAAGAACACAGAGTACAACAAAGTATTCATGAATCTTGTCTAGTTCAGACTCATCCTATCCGAGGGTTAAATCTACTTCACACGAGCAGTGAATCCAAGCTTTCTTGCTCTGCGAGTTTCATCCTAATCTCATTTCTTTATTTACATTCTTTCTGCCTCATCTCCTGTGGTCCCTTAATGACACCATGCCCACGTCACTCATTCCGTCTTCCCCATACATCACCACATCTAGACGTCCTGTCGTAGTAGTCTCTGCACCGCAGTCCACGGGGGAGCCATCATTATCAAGTCACCACGAGGAGACGCTGCATCGTTGCCGAATCTCTTCGGTGGTATTCATCTGACCCAACACATGAAGGACATTGCCTGTTAAGTACCCTTACTGACCAAAACAATTAAGCTGCGGCGCAAGTGTGAGCGAGTGTTTCTCCCTCCGTCCATCCGATGTCAGTCATCATGACTTGTCCACACCGACGACTTGGACACACATTCACAGCAGGCATGGAGGGGGAG
>JADBJO010000168.1:767500-782500 GCA_016801955.1 Conus betulinus
GTGGTATCTCCTCCACCCCCCTCCACCCCCCCCCCCCCCCCCCCACACACACACACCTCTCTCCCCCTCCCCCTTCTCTCTCTCTCTCTCTCTCTCTCTGTTCAAATGCATAGAGGTTGCAATACAACACCACACAACAGATACCTAAACTCAAAGTGATAATCACAATTATAATCATAATGATGATGATGAAGATGATGATGACGACGACAATGATGATAGATGAAAGAAAAAGAGTTTTTAAAAAAAAACTCATAATGTGATGATGATGATGATAATGACAGATGAAAGTAAAAAACAAAAACAAAACCATCTGTCTGTCTGTCTGTCTGTCTGTCTGTCTCTCTCTCTCTCTCTCTCTCTCTCTCTCTCTCTCTCTCTCTCTCTCTCTCTCTCTCTCTCCCTCTCTCTCTCTCCTTTGAGTGATAGCAGCAAACATGAACCTTTCGTCAGCTGTTTGTTCATTTGATGTGTATCTCTGAAGCTTAAACCCCCCCCCCTCGCCATCTCACGTCAGAACCAATCAGATTCCCAGCCCTCTCATTCCACTGATACAAAATGAATCATTCAACGAAAGAAGGGAAAGAACAACAGAAAAATAAAGAGAGGAAAGGAAGAACTAAAGAGAGAATGAAAAAGAACAAAAAGAAATGAAAGAATGAAAAAAAGTGAAGGCAGTGATGAAGAGAGAAAGAGGAAAGATGGATGAAAGAAAGAAATGAAGAAGGAAAAAAAGGAAACAAGGAAGAAAAAGTAGGGGGGGGGGGGGGGGGGAAGAGAGAGAAAAGGAATGAAGGGGGAAAGAAAAAAAGGGGGGAAGGGAGAAAGAAAGGAATGAGGAAGCACTGGTAAGATGCCGCGTGTCTCAGGTTTGTGGCGGCATTAAGGTTAAAAAAAAAAGATAGCGCTCTTCGCTCTCCGGTTGTCTTCGCCTTCTTCATCTTGAGCATCTCGCCTGCCTGACAAGGCGTGCTCCCCACAGTCCCCCCCCACCCCCACCCCCCACTCCCGTGGCTTAGGTTGACAGGCCGTATTTCCGTTTCGCGCTGGTAAATCAGTTTCGCTTCAAAAACCGTCTGACGAGCGCAATTCCCCTTCAGGTCTGGGTTTTGCAGATTCCAAGTAATTTGAAATCGATGTTTTCACCTCTGTTAGATAAACATATTTCATCTGTGCTGGTATAGCTTTTTTTCCTTAAAAGCTTCGGACATCAGAGAGAGAGAGAGAGAGAGAGAGACAGACAGACAGACAGACAGACAGATAGAGAGACAGACAGAGAGAAGAAGTGGAAGAACGGAGGAGGAAGAAGAAGAGAAGGAGGAGGAAGAGAAGGAAGAAGAAGAGAAAAAACAAGAAGTGGAGAGAGAGAGAGAGAGAGAGAGAGAGAGAGAGAGAGAGAGAGAGAGAGAGAGAGAGAGAGAAGAGAATGCGGTTTTCGGCTGTTAGCAGACTTCAGGACGTGCATGCTGGCAAGGCAAATACCGGGGAAGAAGATGCACTGTGGCTGTCATGTACGGCACACTTTCACCTCGGAATCAGGCTGCTTTGAGTACACTGCATAACTCGTGTTGCAAAAAAAAGTTCCTGCTACGACAGCAGACAACTAATGTTCAGCGCGTGTGACTTGCCGTTATTTCGAACACATGCTATTACTCGTCCTCTTCCCCACTCTCCCCGCTCCACCTCTTCTCTCCCCCCCCCCCCCCCCCCCCTCCCCTCCCCTCCGCCGGCTTCCACTGTCTTGTCTTGTTTCCCCCTCCTCTTCTTCATCCTCCTATTCGCCGACTTCCAGTGCTTTGTCTTGTCCCCCCCCCCCCCCCCCCCTCCTCGGTCTCCAAACAGATATTGAGATACTGCTGCCTCCATAGCCTCGCTAAATTCCACCCCTGCACTTAAACTGAAGATTTGCGCAGAAAATCACTTCAAAGTCATTGTCCTTAAACACATGCTGATCCACGTGGACAAGAAACGGTTTCCTGAACGATTTAACGAACGGCTTTCAATCTGGACGAATAAACGTCTATAATGACAGTCATTACTAGTAAGTTTTGCTATGTACGTCACGTGCACCGAACGGAAACGAAAAATGGCTCCTGTGCTGCACTACCATGTTTGCCTCTGACAGGCTGCGGTAAAACCTGTACGTTTGATTATATGGAAGCATTACAATAAGGAAGTACGCACAGACCTTTACGCATGGTAAGACAGCGCAGGCTCCCTCGGCACAGCCAGGAACAGCAGCTTGTCTATTGGTCACGTCTGAATGCATTTAATCAAGCCGACCACGGAGCAACCTAGTCAAAACAGAGCAACTGACTGGTCTTTAAAATCCTGAGACTTGACCGAGGCAGCTTCTGAACTTAAAAGAGTGATCTAAAACCAAGCCTATCGCCAACCCAACTCTAGCTTGCCTGGTATAAAGGTCAAACGGTTGAAGAACAGGAGATTAAGGACGAGCTGATTTTCGGGGGAAAAGGGAAGCAACACAGTGATAGAGATCGACCGGATATCTGTCGAGAGAAAGTTTTACGTGATGGCTCTGTGGTCATACATGTTGTGCTGTATATAACTCGTATATAACTTACACACAATACTGGTTTTCTAGAGCACCAAACACACTCAAAAAATTGAGGAAACAACAAGAAAACAACAACAACAAAGAACCAAACCAAACCAACCAACCAACCGAACAAAAAACCCTCTCCCACCTAAAGTAAGTCCAAATCGCGACAGATTTTGTACAAACATCGGGCAACAGACGAAATCCATTTTGCATATTCCTGCTCGTGTTTGATGTTTATGGCAGACCGTTGGGATCGCTCGCCTTCACTTTAAAGATCTAGACATGACTCGTTACAGTTTGGTCACATCAATCGCTGCCATTAAAGCATGAATCGACTAATTCTACAGTGGGTTGTCGTTGTAATGCGCCAGGGATCCACAGTCATGTTGAACAGATTATCCCCTGTTATTGTCATTTACTGTTTATGCCAGTAACATCAGACCCGACGTTAACTAAAAATCTTAAATCTTTGTTGACTAAATTTGAAGTACACTGCAAACAGCGTTCTCGAAAGGTGAAGTTGATCGCTTAAAACATCGCGTCTTCACGTTCAACCCTTAAAAATAACCATTATGGAAACGTCGATGGGCGGATATAGACGGGTAGGTAGATGCATGGAAATGGTAGTTGGGCGGATATGGACGGGTAGGTAGTAGATGCATGGAAATGGCATTCGGGCGGATATGGACGGGTAGGTAGATGCATGGAAATGGCAGACGGGCGGATATGGACGGGTAGGTAAATACGTGGAAATGGAGGACAGGCGGGACGAGAGATACGGGAAAACAGCGGACAGTACGGGCGGATACGTCAATAGACAACCAATGGAAAAGAAGTTTGACAGCGGAAGCAATTCCTGCTTGCTCTGATATCAATCCTCTGCACAGAAGACGACAACTACAACATTGTTACCAGGCATTTTGTCGGTGGTCTGCTGAGAGGCCTTACAATCAAATCACGTTTAGATGTTGACCCTGACTGGAATCAACTCGGCAAAGCTTGACAAAGATCTGTCAAACCATTTTCATGTTATCTTGCAGACAGACAGACAGATAGGCAGGGAAGAAAATCATACCCGAATTCGTACCCAGCGCGTCGTTGACAGCCAGGCCATGTTGTGTGTTACCATCATATCACATCAAGCTCTGTGATCCAGAGATCTTTGAAAGTGACGGCACTCCTCGTCAGCCGGGGGGGAAAGTTCCGTTACGCCTGGCACCTTCCTCTGACAGACTGTCAGCCGGCCACGCGTACCTTTGCGCCGCAGCCATTACACAAAACTGGATCAAAACCCCAGTCTGCTGTACGCCTGTCCTACTCAGGAGGTGGGAACGACGGATTTCGCTCTCAGTCACTGCTTGCGGAGCAGCACGTGAATCTCTGGGACTGTTCGTCATCTTCTGTCGTCCCTCTGGGGTGACTCCCCTCCCCCCCCCCCCCCCCCCCCCCCCCTATTTTTTTTCCTTTAAGGCAGCTCTACTTCATGTTTTTTTTTCTATTTTTTTTTTTTTTTTTTTTTTTTTTGGGGGGGGGGGGGGGGGGGGGGGACGTTACATGTCTGCTTCCTTCACCTGCCAAAGTTTCATTCCTTCACTGTCCCGTGACGGGGGGTCGTATGGAAGCGGTGACAGCATGAGGCAGTTTGCAGTCTCCACATTCGTTCCTCAGCTGTGCCCGTCAAAACATAGGTGCCAAGCTCTCTCGCTCTCTTCGTTCCTCAGTTACAACTCCAACGTTTACTTCCACAGAGATGTTTTGCAAATGCGGCCGTTTTTAACCCCACCATCAAGACAGCTACATGACGTGTTCACGAATTATGTCTTAACACGACTCAAGAGTTTCGTTTCCGAGTCATTCCTCCCACTGGTACGCATTTTTTGGAAGGGGGGGGGGGGGAATGGGGTCTGACCTGAAAGATGGTTTAAACAGTTGTTCATGCACGTGGCCTTGCTGTTAAGGACTAGAGGGGACCAGGGTTTGCAAGGCGCTAACTCCAAGAGAACATCTCTTCCATCTGGCTGTCTCGGACGGGAATTGAACCCCGCACCTCGGAACGCCTGATGTACCACAAGGCCAACCAGGCCCTGAAGTGAAATCCAAATCCAGTGCTTCCCTTCGACCCTCCTGGCTTGGAAGAGGGCCCACTCAACACCGAATCACAAGGTCTTCAAAGCGGTCACTATGACTGTCTGAGTGCTCACACACACAAGTCCCTAGGTGGGTCAGGGACAGGCAGATCCGTGCTTGTAGTTTGTGAAGATTTCCATCTTTATTCTGCCAGACAGTAGCTCCGTTCAAAACGATCCCCGAAACTTTCTGATGGTTGTTCGAAACACGGACCAGTCAACCATCATGTCCACTAGACTGGTACAGAGGATAAAGGCAACTTCCAGAATTTCTATGTTCGACAGGCTTCACTGACTGTCACGTGAAGCGACGGTGTGTGTGTGAGTGCGTGCGTGCGTGCAAGCGTGTGTGTGTGTGTGTGTGTGTGTGTGTACTTGCGCGCACGCGCGTGTGGTCGGTGTAACTTTTGTTGTTGTTCTTGGGGGAAATAAGACAAAGAACAGAGTACTGTGTTTGAAGGGCTGCTTTGCAGTCAACCCAACCACCGACACAGTGCGACAAGCTCTACCTATTCAGACGATGTTTGGTGCACTGGCACAAGGGTTACAACAAACACCAGGTCTGACGCCTGTACCTCATAGTGCGCAATTCTATGGGCGCCACCTAGCAGACAGACCGCAAGCTCCTTCCCTCCCCTGACGACTGTTCAATCAGGTGAGAAAATATACAACCAGTCTTGTCTGGAGCCTGAGTCAGATGTCATCAGGTGCATAGAGAATAATGTGCGAAACCGGTGTTTGCACTAAGTTACATCACGTCCCATACCTGACAGTGCACAAATACGCGCGCGCGCGCGCGTGTGTGTGTGTGTGTGTTTATGTGTTTGTGTGTGCGCGCGCGCTGACACACACACACACGCACACACACACCTCTTTGAAAACAGCTGCCATATATACTACATAGTGACGTTTTATGCTCTGTTTGGACACCCCACAATAAGGCCGAGCAAGTAAAATGTGCAAGACTTTAGAAGGGCGGGGGAGAACGGGGGGGGGGGGGGGGGCATAGGAAACACGGGCGAAGAGAAAGCAGGTGAAGAACGGGGCGGGGGGGGGGGGGGGGGCATAGGAAACACGGGCGAAGAGAAAGCAGGTGAAGAACGGGGGGGGGGGGGGGGGGGGGGGGGGCATAGGAAACACGGGCGAAGAGAAAGCAGGTGAAGAACGGGGCGGGGGGGGGGGGGGCATAGGAAACACGGGCGAAGAGAAAGCAGGTGAAGAACGGGGCGGGGGGGGGGGGGGGGGGGCATAGGAAACACGGGCGAAGGCGAAGAGAAAGCAGGTGAAGAACGGGGGGGGGGGGGGGGGGGCATAGGAAACACGGGCGAAGAGAAAGCAGGTGAAGAACGGGGGGGGGGGGGGGGGGGCATAGGAAACACGGGCGAAGAGAAAGCAGGTGAAGAACGGGGGGGGGGGGGGGGGGGCATAGGAACACACGGGCGAAGAGAAAGCAGGTGAAGAACGGGGGGGGGGGGGGGGGGGGGGGGGCATAGGAAACACGGGCGAAGAGAAAGCAGGTGAAGAACGGGGGGGGGGGGCGGGGGGGGGGGGGCATAGGAAACACGGGCGAAGAGAAAGCAGGTGAAGAACGGGGCGGGGGGGGGGGGGGGGCATAGGAAACACGGGCGAAGAGAAAGCAGGTGAAGAACGGGAACGGGGCGGGGGGGGGGGGGGGGGCATAGGAAACACGGGCGAAGAGAAAGCAGGTGAAGAACGGGGCGGGGGGGGGGGGGGGGGCATAGGAAACACGGGCGAAGAGAAAGCAGGTGAAGAAAGAACGGGGCGGGGGGGGGGGGGGGGCATAGGAAACACGGGCGAAGAAGAGAAAGCAGGTGAAGAACGGGGCGGGGGGGGGGGGGGCATAGGAAACACGGGCGAAGAGAAAGCAGGTGAAGAACGGGGGCGGGGGGGGGGGGGGGGGGGGGGGGGGGGGGGGCATAGGAAACACGGGCGAAGAGAAAGCAGGTGAAGAACGGGGGGGGGGGGGGGGGGGGCATAGGAAACACGGGCGAAGAGAAAGCAGGTGAAGAAACGCAGGGGGGGGGGGGCGGGGGGGGGGGGGGGGGGGGGGGGCATAGGAAACACGGGGCGAAGCAGGGAAAGCAGGTGAAGAACGGGGGGGGGGGGGGGGGGGGGGGGGGGGCATAGGAAACACGGGCGAAGAGAAAGCAGGTGAAGAACGGGGGGGGGGGGGGGGGGGGGGGGGGGGCATAGGGGGGGGGGGCGAAGGGGAGAAAGAGGAAAGCAGGTGGGGGAACGGAACGGGGGGGGGGGGGGGGGGGGGGGGGGGCATAGGAAACACGGGCGAAGAGAAAGCAGGTGAAGAACGGGGGGCGGGGGGGGGGGGGGGGGGGGGGGGGGCATAGGGGGGGGGGGGCGAAGAGAAAGCAGGTGAAGAACGGGGCGGGGGGGGGGGGGGGGGGGGGGGGGGGGGGGGGAGGAAACACGGGCGGGGAGAAAGCAGGTGAGGAGAACGGGGGGGGGGGGGGGTGAAGGGGGGGGGGGGGGGGGGGGGGGGGGGGGCATAGGAAACACGGGGGCGAAGAGAAAGCAGGTGAAGAACGGGGCGGGGGGGGGGGGGGGGGGGGGGGGGGGGAAACGGGCGAAGGAAAGCAGGTGAAAGAACGGAACGGGGGGGGGGGGGGGGGGGGGGGGGGGGCAAGGAAACACGGGCGAAGAGAAAGCAGGTGAAGAACGGGGGGGGGGGGGGGGGGGGGGGGGGGCATAGGAAACACGGGCGAAGAGGAAAGCAGGTGAAGAACGGGGGCGGGGGGGGGGGGGGGGGGGGGGCATATAGGAAACACGGGCGAGAAGGCAGGAGAAAGCAGGTGGAAGGGGGGGGGGGGGGGGGGGGGGGGGGGGGGGGGGGGGGGGGCATAGGAAACACACGGGCGGAGCGAAAGAGGGAAAAGCAGGTGACGGGGAACGGGGGGGGGGGGGGGGGGGGGGGGCATAGGAAACACGGGCGAAGAGGGAAAGCAGGTGAAGAACGGGGGGGGAGGGGGGGGGGGGGGGGGGGGGGGCATAGGAAAACCGGGGGGGGGCATAGGAAACACGGGCGAAGAGGAAAGGCAGGTGAAGAACGGGGGGGGGGGGGGGGGGGGGGGGGGGGGCATAGGGGGGGGGGGAAGAGAAAGCAGGGGAAGAACGGGGCGGGGGGGGGGGGGGGGGGCATAGGAAAACACGGGGGGGGCGAAGAGGAAAGCAGGTGAAGAACGGGGCGGGGGGGGGGGGGGGGGGGGCATAGGAAACACGGGCGAAGAGGGGAAAGCAGGTGAAGAACGGGGCGGGGGGGGGGGGGGGGGCATAGGAAAACACGGGCGAAGAGAAAGCAGGTGAAGAACGGGGCGGGGGGGGGGGGGGGGGGGGGGCATAGGAAACATAGGAAAACAAGAGGGGCGAAGAGGAGGGGAAAGCACGGGTGAAGAACGGGGCGGGGGGGGGGGGGGGCATAGGAAACACGGGCGAAGAGAGAAAGCAGGTGAACGGGGGGGGGGGGGGGGGGGGGGGGGGGGGGCATAGGAAACACGGGCGAAGAGGGAAAGCAGGTGAAGAACGGGGCGGGAACGGGGGGGGGGGGGGGGGGGGGGGGCATAGGAAAAACACGGGCGAAGAGAGAAAGCAGGGTGAAGAACGGGGGGGGGGGGGGGGGGGGGGGGGGGGGGGGGGGGCATAGGAACACAGGGGCGAAGAGAAAGCACGGTGAGGAAGCAGGTGAAGAACGGGGCGGGGCGGGGGGGGGGGCAAGGAAACACGGGCGAAGAGAAAGCAGGTGAAGAACGGGGGGGGGGGGGGGGGGGGGCATAGGAAACACGGGCGAAGAGAAAGCAGGTGAAGAACGGGGCGGGGGGGGGGGGGGGGGGGGGCAAGGAAACAGGGGGGCGAAGAAGAGAAAGCAGGGTGAAGAACGGGGCAGGTGGGGGGGCGGGGGGGGGGGGGGGGGGCATAGGAAACACGGGCGAAGAGGAAAGCAGGTGAAGAACGGGGCGGGGGGGGGGGGGGGGGGGGGGGGGGGGGGGGGGCATAGGAAAACACGGGCGAAGAGGAAAGCAGGTGAAGAACGGGGCGGGGGGGGGGGGGGGGGGGGGGGGGGGGGGCATAGGGAAACACGGGCGGAAGAGGGAAAGCAGGTGAAGAACGGGGCGGGGGGGGGGGGGGGGGGGGGGGGCATAGGAAACACGGGGCGAAGAGAAAGCAGGGAAAGAACGGGAAGGGGGGGGGGGGGGGGGGGGGGGGGGGGGGGGGGCATAGGAAACACGGGCGAAGAGAAAGCAGGTGAGAACGGAACGGGGCGGGGGGGGGGGGGGGGGGGGGGCAAGGAAACACGGGCGAAGAGGGGAAAGCAGGTGAAGAACGGGGGAACGGGGCGGGGGGGGGGGGGGGGGGGGGGGGGGCATAGGAAACACGGGCGAAGAGGAAAGCAGGTGAAGAACGGGGGGGGGGGGGGCGGGGGGGGGGGGGGCAGGGAAACACGGGCGAAGAGAAAGCAGGTGGTGAAGAAGGGGCGGGGGGGGGGGGGGGGGCAAGGCAAGGAAACACGGGCGAAGAGAAAGCAGGGTGAAGAACGGGGCGGGGGGGGGGGGGGGGGGGGCAAGGAAACACGGGCGCGAGAGAAAGCAGTGTGAAGACGGGGGGGCGGGGGGGGGGGGGGGGGGGCAAGGAAAACACGGGCGAAGAGAAAAGCAAGTGAAGAACGGGGCGGGGCGGGGGGGGGGGGGGGGGGCAAGGAAACACGGGCGAAGAGAAAGCAGGTGAAGAACGGGGCGGGGCGGGGGGGGGGGGGGGGGGGGGGGGGGGCAAGGGAAACACGGGCGAAGAGAGAAAGCAGGTGAAGAACGGGGGGGGGCGGGGGGGGGGGGGGGGGGGGGGGGCAAGGAAACACGGGCGAAGAGGAA
This sequence comes from Conus betulinus, assembly GCA_016801955.1. Classification (NCBI taxonomy): domain Eukaryota; kingdom Metazoa; phylum Mollusca; class Gastropoda; order Neogastropoda; family Conidae; genus Conus; species Conus betulinus. The sequence goes on from JADBJO010000168.1 coordinate 777,085, forward strand.
GAGGGAAAGAAAGGTGAAGAAGGGGCGGGGCGGGGGGGGGGGGGGGGCAAGGAAACACGGGCGAAGAGAAAGCAGGAAGAAGGGGGGGAACGGGGGGGGGGGGGGGGGGGGGGGGGGGCAAGGAGGAAACACGGGCCGAAGAAGAGAAAGCAGGTGAAGAACGGGGCGGGGGGGGGGGGGGGGGGCATAGGAAACACGGGCGAAAGAGAAAGCAGGTTGAAGAACGGGGGCGGGGGGGGGGGGGGGGGCAAGGAAACACGGGCGAAGAGAAAGCAGGTGAAGAACGGGGCGGGGGCGGGGGGGGGGGGGGCAAGGAAACACGGGCGAAAGAGAAAGCAGGTGAAGAATGGGGCGGGGGGGGGGGGGGGGGGGGGGGGGGGGGGGGCGGCGAGAAGGGGGAAGGAAAAGAACGAGGGGGAAGGGAGAAAGCAGGAGAAGGAGAAAAACGCAGGGGAAATGTTTGAGCCGGAGGCGGAGAAAGGCCGAAAAGCAAAATGCCAAAAAGGGGGGAGCGGTGTGGGGAGGGGGGAGCAGGGGTGGGAGGAGGGAAGCGGGGTAATGGGGGCGGATCTCGGTAGTTTATCGAGGAGCCGTAAAATCCTGCTCATCCATGACCTGATCCGTCATAATTTGAAAATGGTGTTCAGACCCGACTCCCTGGACGCCCCGCTCGCTCTCTGTGGCAGGTTCTGATAAGCCGAGGAGAGGACGGGGCCAGGGAAGAAAGCGCTGAAGAGGCCTGACAAACACAGTTCCCGCTGTTCCAGAGTCCCCCCGGCCCCCGCTTCCTTCAGCGGCGTCCCGTCCCCCTACCAGGCGCGCCGTGAATGGGCCGTGGGATCGCCCTATGATTATGACAAGTCGTTTGGACAATCGTTCATACACCGCTCACACCTGGTGGTAAATCCGGGGCCAGTTATTGGCTGGACTGACAATGGCCGTGTCAACCCGGCCGCCTTTCCCGACTCCCGCGCCGTAATAACAGCTCGCGGGCTACCGCGCGGCCGGAGAAGTCAAAAAAGTGGAATTGTCGATGCGTTGGCGGTTGACAATAATCCTCTGGACCGATATTGAAACAGAGGGACAATGGTGGGGCAAACTTTGACAAACGGCAGCCCGGAGCCTAGAGGCCCTGTCCCTAAGGCTCTGAGCGAGATTGGTGCCTGAATTCACCTGAAAGTGCCCTTCACAGATACAGCACCTGGGCCCTCATCTCCTTACCGGCAGCGTTCTGAGCGAGCCATCCCTGACTTGTTTAAAGCCCTCTAAATCTTTACTGCTTCTCACCTGCAATCTTTTAATGACTACCATATCGCCATTTTATGTGCAGTAAATCTTCTGCGCTGCTTTTCCCCGGCAGAGTAGTATGTCTGAACGTTTAGTGCAATCGGCGACGCTATCTGACGCTTTGGACTTTCCAGATTTGATGGCATTCTTTTTAGGGTGAGGTTAGCCCCCAAAGACAAAACCATAAACTGCGATTTATGTCTTCTGTACGGCGATTATTGGTTTGCCGCGCAACTCTAATCCGTATTCAAAACTATCTCTGGAAAGCGAAGCTATAAAGGCCATAATAAACACACACTCACTTGAAAATACATGAAATGCGAGAGTACCAACCAAAATGAAGTAGATAGTCGCTCATAGCTTTTTTTGGCCCGTAGAGTTTTATAAATCATAATATGACAAGACTCTCTCTCTCTCTCTCTCTCTCTCTCTCTCTCTCTCTCTCTCTCTCTCATGTGTTTACAGCCTCACCTATTTTTGAAATATCTTCTATTTTATTACTCTATGTGGTTGGGCACAGTGCTTTTTTCATGTCAAGAGCACAAAAAAACACGTTTCAGCGATTAGGTGTTGTATGATTGGTCCTGCTGTTGATATCGCGAGTGTCTTTCCGCGCGCATGTTGTAAACATTTGTTCACCCTTTGTCTTTCCATCCTCAATGTCTTGTTTGGTCAGTGTCACGTTGTCCTCTTTTGCGCCAAAGCGTATTGGTGGACATTTATCTGTGTCCCTCTCTGCACTCATTATGTCAACATTCCATCTCGTGTAATGATCACAGTCACGTTCTATCTCTTTCTGTGATTATCACGTTTGCCATCGCATTCTTTCTCTCCTTGTAATTACCGCAAAGAGGAGGAGAGACGGAACTGGGGGTAACAAAAGCGTGTGAGTGAGTGAGTGAGTGCACGTGCACACATCGCTGGAGGTTTTGGGTCACGGCCGTGCCTACATCCAGTGTCTGGTTTATCATGTTGCCGCAAGGGTGAGCTTGGTCTATCAACAAAACATCAAACAGGGGAAACGTGGCGCAACTGACAGACCCAGGCGGGGGGAGAGGCATCACTCAATGCTATCACCTGCGAAAAGAGAAAGCCAAGAGGAAGAAGAAGTAATGTTACAGGTATATCGTGCAGACAAACGTCAAGGTATGCCACCAGGGAGGTCGTGTGTCGGTCGGTCGGTCTGTCTGTCTGTCTGCCTGCCTGCGCGTCCTAGCTTCCCCAGCAACAAATTACCCTGACAACAGTGATGGTGGATGGTGGGCCCGGCGGTCCGATGCCCTAACCCCCCCCCCCCCCCCCCCCCCCCCCACCCACCCCCACCACCCCCCCCCCCCCCTCCCCCCCCCCCCCCCCCCCCCCCCCCCCCCCCCCCCCCCCCCCCCCCCCCCCCCCACCCCCCCATACCCACCCCCCCCCCCCCTACCCCCCCCCCCCCCCCCGGTAACCCCCCCCCCCCCCCCCCCCCCCCCCCCCCCCCTCCCCCCCCCCCCCTCACCCCCCTTCACAACCCCCCCCCCCCCCCCCCCCCCCACGTCCGACGATGAAAAGACGTTTACCCCCCCCCCCCCCCCCCCCTGGTCCCACGTCCGACGCCCCCCCCCCCCCCCCCACCCCCCCCCCCCCCCCCCCCCCCCCTTTCAAAAAATACACCTCCTCCTTCCCTTCCTTAACTGTTCATAACCATTTGAAAAGACGTTAACTGACGTTATCATTTCGGGTGGGCACCACGTCCCATTCCTTCCCCCCCCCCACCCTTCAAAATAACTCACATCCTCCTCCCTTCCTTCCTTAACTGTTATAACCATTTGAGATTCATTTGATTTTCTCTCTCTCTCTCTCTCTCTCTCTCTCTCTCAGCTCTCTCTCTCTCTCTCTCTCTCTCTCTCTCTCTCACACACACACACACACACACACAACATATCCAGACAGACAGACAGAGACGTTTCTTTTTTTCTTTTTAAATCCTGTGGACTAGACGGAGCTAAATATTCAAATTGTTATTTGAATCTTTTTAAAAACAGAGACCAAGTTGAGGGATTGCGAGAAGAAACGGGTGGTTCAATACAACCAACACACTAACCGCCCATAAAGGTCTTTTTTTTTTTTGGGGGGGGGGGGGGGGGGGGGAAGGGAAGGGGAGGGGAAAGGAGATGGGGGATGGGATGTGTGGGGTGGGGGGGAATGAAACGTCTATGAAAACGTCTGCACAAAATGAATTTATTGCTTTGTTTGTGTTCTTCACCAACCTCAGACCCAACTGAATCTTTTCTTGTTTGTTGTGTGTGAGTGTTTGTGAGTTCTGTTTTGTCTGTTTCTTTGACAGACGACCTCAATCAGAGGCGTTTCCGGGGGGAAAATGTTAGTGACTGATTTGAAAAGAATTTTTAAATCCAGTTGTTGCTAAAAAAACAACGTTTCCAATGAACCACCGCTTTCCTTATCCTGGCATCATAGGTTTTTATGTTTGTTTGTTTGGTTGGTTTGGTTTGGTTTGGTTTTGGTTTTGCTGCGACTGTTGTTACATTAGTTATCAGACTGCCAAATACCAGAAAAACTATCTTATTTTATGTTTCAGTCAGAAATCGAACTGATTCGAAGATTGTCCTGTCTGTCTGATTGCTCTTTCACTGGCTACCACAGGAATTGTTCTCCTGATTATCGCTTGTAGCATACACTAAAAATGGGCGTGTGTTTTTTTGTTTTGTTTTGTTTTGAGTTGGACGAGGACAGGGGTAAGGTTGAATGTGATAGCAGAGAGGAGAAGGAGGGGTTCAGAGCACCAGACGTGCAGGACACTCGGTCTTCCATCATTGTTCGTAAATGTAATTTGTTGCCGAATTACAGGACGACGAGATGGACAGACAGACAGACAGACAAACCTAAAAGAAAAATTGCTGTTCCGCCGAACGAAAGAGACAAAACAAATTAGAAGACAAAACATGATGCGTTTCGACCTTTTTGGTCTTCTTCAGGCAAGACAGACAACATTCAAGACGATGAAAACAGAGAACGAGCAAACACTTAACTTAGAAACTGGGCGCAGAAATGGACGTGGAGTGAAAACGAGGCCTCGTTTTTTCTTCCACATCCTTTTGCGCCCAATTTGGGGAGCTAAGTGACCGCGTTTTGTCTTGTCATTAATTTGTCTCTTTCGTTTTAACATGATGGCGCAGAACACGCTGAACCGGAGGTAAGTTTCCAAACAGCAATACTATACTCTACGAACGGCAGATGTGCAAATTCTGCCAATAAACGAACTTTGCAACATAGTGGAATGACGCGCGTTTGAGCATGGTAAATTCCGCCGAAAGCGTGATGGTTGACAGCTCTGCATAAGCATCTGAGCCAACAACCCTATCGAGTCAAATGATCAGCATCTGTGCCAGTATCTCATTAAAGCTATCGACAGGAATTTAAGAGTGCCACGCCAGCAATCTGTCGAATCAATGGATAAGAAATTAACAGTGCTGTGCCAGTGATCCATGAAGTCTATCGACAGGAAATGAAAAGTGCTATGCCAATAAACCGGGGGTCCCCTACAGGGACAACAAGGCCTCATCTTCTGACCAGTCACGCCATGGCAACGACCACTACGTCTTCTGACCGCACGCACCAAGCTCCCTCTATCGAACGGTTCGGGCGGATTTTCCGGTCAGTTTCGGGTCGTCCTCTTTTGCACTTGTCAGTCACTCTCAGACCAAAAGGGATGATAAGCTGTGTTTTTGTCTTTCTTGGGCACTTATAGTCCTTATCAGCAGTGATTCGGATGCGATCGTTTACAAGGGAAAACGAGAGAGAGAGAGAGAGAGAGTGAGAGAGAGAGAGAGAGAGAGAGAGAGAGAGGAGAGAGAGAGAGAGAGAATAGGCTCTCTCCACTAACACAGTCTTGGAGCTGAGACCCCAGCAGTTGATTTCAGCGTCTCTGTTCCGGAATCGTGGCGAAAGCTAAACGAGCACAGCGTAGAGGTACATTCCAGACCGGTTCTCGTCGATAGGAGACATCCTTACGTGTTTGTGTGTGTGTGTGTGTGTGTGTGTGAGGGGTGAGGAGGGGTCTTTAATCACTCGTGATGTGCCTCCCTCCGCGCCTTCATTCGGCTCGGTCGATGGGTTAGACTGACAGACA
>JADBJO010000168.1:787500-792500 GCA_016801955.1 Conus betulinus
GGACTGCGGTCGCAAAGGTGTTGTTGATCACGTCGCTTTGCCAGTGAAGTATTAACAGGAGATGTTACGGCTGCAACGAGCTGTCTGCAGGAAACTACACGCTCTTCTTGACGGCAGCGCCGCCAACAAAGGCCATGGACCATGTTTGGCTGTGCTGCCTTGCCTCCAGGATGCCACACACAACCCTTGATGGTGACAACACACGACAGGAGTCAGTCGCCGTAACGCAGTGGTTAGGATTGCTAGCTGCCAAGTGGTAGGTCATAGCTTCGAATCCCAGCAAGAGAAGTTGTCACCGGCCGTGGGATTTTAAGGTCCCGGTCACCTGGGCTCAAATGGGAAGAGGAATCACACAGATGAGTTTCCTTCTTTTATAGATGAATCTCTGAGACTGCTGTCCGAATTTCCTAACACTTCAGGGTGTCTGTGATTCCAACGTCTGGTTGACTCAGTGATATATCCCGAAGGGAAGCGTAGTCTATACAGCTCTGTCATGATTATAGTGTTAGACTGAAATGGACCGCATGGCATCACCATCAACATGCTCTGCAGAGCAGAGGTGAGAAAACCCCCCCCACCCACCCCCCATCACATAATGCTTTAAGGTCGATATTGTCTGGGAGAGTGGAGATCAGACATATTGTATGGAGGAGCAGTGATCAGAAATGACATCTTTTCCAATTATGCACTGTTTATGTGTCCGTCATTTCAAGAAGAGCGCAAAAGAGACGGAACCTCTATCAGCTCTGATTCGATTTGTGAAGAGCTCTCTCTCTGTGCCATATTTAACCTCGAGCAAGCCATGACAAAATAGGCAAAAATCCTGCAGTAGAACGGAAGGAACAGATTCTCCATACACCGTAAAAAAAAAAAATTAAATGAAAAAAAAAAAAAAAAAAGCCGTTGCCATTTCAGGGAGTTGATATCCACCCACTGACTTCCGTTCAGGTTGGGCGGAAAGACGCTGGACTTTTCAAACACAAACATAAGTGGATGAAGCGTCCAACGCTAAACATTTGAGCCAGTGAAAGAGTTCTAATAATCATTTGTACAGCAACTGATGTTCTATAGTCTACAGAAACGAACTATGCAAACGAAAGTAAAACTTGCATGATTTTCCCCTTTCTTTCTTTCATTTTATTTCATTCTATTTTATTACATTTAATTTTATTTTCACTTTAACAGTATATTTTCATCGCTTGCAGCTGTAAACCTTCAGAGGAGGAAGATTTCTTTCTTTTTTTTCTTCCTGCCGGCTGCTCGATCCGACATATTCGAGGGAATTAGGCGAAGGAAATGTCAAATCTCTTCCCATCTTGTTTGCTCAGGCTGTCAGGTGGGCCTGGAGGATGCAGAGAGAGATGGTGAGATGGGTAAGGACGGGAAGGGGGGGGGGGGGGGGGGGAGGCCTCAGGTGTTGTGTTGCGGTTGGCAGCCTATTCCCCTCCCACTCATTCCCCCCCCCCCCCCCCCCCCCTTCGTCTTACCCATCTCACCATCTCTCTTGCCTTCCCTCATTTCCCACCTCGCTTTCTCCAACCCCTTCCTTTTTGTCTCATCCACGCCCTACCTCTCTCTGTCTCTCTCCTCCCCCCCCCCCCCCCCCCCCCCGATTGCGAGGAATATAGTCCTGACTATGCCAGAGGAAGAGAGGTCAACACATTCCTCAGTGGTACCGTCAGTGTGTCCGTGAGGCAAACAGTACGCCATGAATTCCTCATACACATATCGAATTATGTTCCTTCAGTTCCTTCGTAAACAACAACAAACTATAATAAACAAATCAGTAAGCAAAGCCGGAAAAAAGGAAGTGATTCAATGATGGAACGGGGAAGAGGGGGAGGGGGGGGGGGGGGGGGAGGGGGCAGTTGGACAGAAAAAAAAAGTAATAAGAAATGAAACAAGTAAATTAAACACCTAAAAAAAAAAAAAAAAGAAAGAAAAAAAAAAAAAAAAAAGACACCTTTGTAGCCGACACGCATGCGATATCAACATAAACAAGAGCTCATGATCATCCGAGGAAATTCCAATAACCTCGCGATCGTTCGGGTCTTCGGGCATAGATATACACTTTCCTGTCCACCCACCTCACCTGGTTACGTACTTTCTGCGATTGTTTACACAGGTAAAACGTAGTATTCGTCTGTTAAACAATCGCACAGTTACATGCCTGCACATTTGCACAGGAAGACAAGAGTAGAGAAAGGGGAGGGGACAGGCGGAAGGCAGGAGGAAGGCAGGCGGAGTGCGGTGGGGTGTGGGTAGGGGGGTTATGGGGATGAGGAAAAAAAAAAAGAAAAGAAGAGGGAGAAAGGGACCATTCGAGACTGTATCATTATGCAACAGGATGAAACAAAGATCCGGAAAAATGAGTTTAGTCCATATATGATAAGGGAATATTAGATTATAGATCTCTCTCTCTCTCTCTCTCTCTCTCTCTGAGTGTGTGTGTGTGTGTGTGTGTGTGTGTGTGTGTGTGTGTGTGTGTGTGTGTGTGCGTGCGTGCGCGCGCGCGCGCGCGCGCGCGCGCGTGTGTGTGTTATCAGCACACACTTCCCTTTCCTGTGCGACCTTTCACGTGGAAACATCTCGCCCTGACTTGACCTAGAGAGCGGGGCCATCAAAGCCTGAGCCAGGGACCACACCAAGCTATCTTTGACACGATCGGCCTCCTGTAGCCCCCACGTCTGTGTCCTGCTGCTTCCCCCTCGGCCCGCTCGCCGTGTGGCAACAAGGCATCGCAAGATGTCTTCATGTCTCGCCATCATGTCAACTAATAGCTTCTGTCAATGGCGGGGGTTGGATACCCACCACCACCACCCCCAGCCTTCCATGTGTAATTTTCTCTCTCTCTCTCTCTCTCTCTCTCTCTCTCTCTCTCTCTCTCTCTCTCTCCGCACATGTTCAAGACGTGTGTGTGTGTGTGTGTGTGTGTGTGTGTGTGTGTGTGTGTGTGTGTGTGTGTGTGTGTGTGTGTGTGTGTGCGCGCGCGCGTGCGTGCGCCAAGATGAACGATTCCGACATCTAACGGACAAAAAAAAAACAAAAAAACCTCGAGCTGGCACCGTACGTTGTCTCCATTTTTCTCTTACTACATTTTTCTTTTAACATGCACACTACATGCAATACAGGAGAGGGGCCGAGCCACAGGATGAATTATCGCTACTAAACGATAGACGTTACCACGTCCTAAACGATCGTCGGGCAGCAAGGTGTTACTTCACTTCCTGCGACCAGCATGATGAGTGCGTCTCCCGTCACCCTTCCCGTGCCGCTTTACTTTCCCCATTCCTGAAGAGGAACGGGTACCAATCTACAGCTGGCTGGAATGGAGATGGCACGGTGCGTTCTATCGACGGTTTGGCATCGGGTCAGCACGTGCGATCTGGCTTTAGGCACAAGATTTCCGGAATGTGTAGTCTGACCGCCGTGTTCCCAATGTGACTATCACAGGCCGTCTGACCACACACATCATTTCAGGCCTGTCACCAGGGACCGTACGATGTCCTGCCTTGCACAGAAGAAGCGACAGAAGTGACGGAGCTGTGCACAAAGTAGGTAGGACCATTTTAATAACACGATAGCTACACTACTGATACCCATATGTCGAACAAAACTAAGCTGGACTAAATCATCCTACTTGATTTTTCACTCCCAGGCTAAAAACAAATAAATACTCAAACAAACAAACGAATGAATGAAGGAAAGTATAAATAAACGAATAAATATAAACAGAACAGTACCATCAAAGATAAAGGTCCTGTAGGCAGTGTCCACTCTGAACAGACTTTTTTTTTTGACAGTTTTACTAAAAAAAACAGCCTTAATCAGCTTAAAAAAAAAAAAAAAGGTATCCTATTACAAACTGTTACAATAGAAAAGAATGGTAAAGGCTTTCCGAAACAAAGACGGATAATAAACCACTAAGGACGGGAAAACTGAAGTTAAAAAATTGGAAATAAGCAGTGTCGAGCAGAGTGGCAGAAAGCAGGAAATGACTAACACAGAAGGGGGAATATAGTAGTCTGCAGAGAAAGCTTCCGGCTACGGAGGGAGGAGTGTGTTGTGTGTGTGTGTGGGGTGGGGGGGGGGGGGGGGGGGTGGCGGATCTTTGGATTTCCTCCCTTTGTCCATCAAAAAACAGAAACGGAGAAAGAAGTCACTTGCAGGCAGTGTTCACAGGGACCATGCACGCACTTTCCTGTGTCAATCAAAGCAGGGTGACTGGTCTACATGAAGCGGACTTCAACGTCCCACAAGACGGGTCGCTACATATACAACAGGCTGTGAACCGTTTTGGAGCTAAAACAGCGGTGCGGCGTGTGTGTGTGTGTGTGTGTGTGTGTGTGTGTTTGGTGTGTGTGTGCGCGCGCGTGCAGCGGCGTGCGTGCGTGCGTGCCGTGCGTGTGTGTGTGTGTGTGTGTGTGTGTGTGCGCGTGCGTGCGTGCATGCGTGTGCGTGCGTGCGTTTGTGTGTGTGTGGGAGGGAGGGGAGAGAGAGAGAGAGAGAGAGAGAGAGAGAGAGAGAGAGAGAGAGAGTGTGCGTGTGTGTGTGTGTGTGTGTGTGTGTGTGTGTGGTCGCCAGTCGCAAGGACGTTTTCAAATTTCAGCGAATCGCACGGCCCGACACATACTACTATCGGAAACAGGAAAGACAGTTGAAAAATAAAGATACACTCTGGACTCTGACTCAGTTTCTCTTCGTTTGAAATCACATCGTTGTCAATACAAACACGATACCCGATGTCTGTATGGAACGGAAATCAGGAAGGAAACTTCCTCTAAGTAAATATGTGCCGCCATTACCTTTTTTCCCCACAGGCAGCTGCAGTAGTATTGTGCTCTGACTGGTCCACACAATTCTCACTCCCGGTGTCTCTCTCGATCAAGTACGGTTTTCGTTTATTTATTTGTTTGTGTTCATCTATAATTGTTTATTTCTCTCGTTCATCGGAATGGCAATTGTTTCTCTTAAGTTTGTTTCAGATTCCGCCCGCACTC
>JADBJO010000168.1:797500-820000 GCA_016801955.1 Conus betulinus
CCACTTCATATCAAAGATACATCTGGGATCCCAGCTTGATGTGTGCAGGCTTTCCATGCACGTGTGTGTGAGTTTGTGTTGGGGGAGAGAATGAGTTGGGCGGTGGTCTTGTGCACGATCAATATGCATGCGCGTGCGCGCGCGCGCGCGTGCGCGTGTGCGCGCGTGTGTGTATGTGTGTGGAGTGGGGAGGGAGAAGGCGAAGGGAGAGGGGGCACCGGAAGACAGCATGCATGATTGGAGTGACTAATGGGGGTGTGCCTCGTGTTGTGGTGGAGCAGAAATAGGGTGGAGGTTTGTGGTGTTGTATATCTGCGTCACACGCTGTAAGGAATTTTGTACAGTCGTGGAAAACTGTGTTTGTGTGAACACCTTACGTTTGTACATTTTTTTTTTCATTTCTGCCCCTGTATATTTTATGTAACCACAGTAACTTATCATCAACGGTACTGCCACTCCACACGTACCTATTGACATGTAAACAGCACTCACAGATCTACACATAAAGAGGTTTATGCAAGTACATGCAGACGCGCTCAAACGCACGCACTTTCACCGCTACTCCCCCGCCCCCACACCCACCCATACATACGCAGGCATGCACATATGATCAATGCCCGCATGTACGGGGATAAAATTATGTAAGTACATTGACAAGCACGTGCGCGAGTGCACTCACACAAATACATGCACATTCTTCTCTCTCTCTCTCTCTCTCTCTCTCTCTCTCTCACTCACACACACACACACACACACACACACACACACACACACACACACCTCTGTAAGAATGATGACATCAAACGATGTTAACTAGGTATCCATGATCTGACCAGGGCGTTGGCGTAAACGAATAACAGCCCGGGCGGCTCGCTGTAACGCCTTCTTGACAAAACTGACCCTGAAAAGCGAAACTCTGACACAAGTCATAGAGGCCATGCTCTTCCTACATCTGTCCGTGACTGTGGTGGAGTCGTGTACCTTTCAACTCGGCAGCTAGTGTCGCTGGAGTGGATAGATCTTTGTGGATACTGGCAAAAGCGTGGAGTTCATACCTGTGAAAAAGGCTTCCTTTGATTAGCGCCACCTGATAGTGATCGTGGTTCTCTTCTGCCGCTTGCACTAACACCGGCTCTTCTTTGAAGGAATGGAGGAAGAGGAAATAAGGGCGGGAACGCCGTTTCCTGAAGAAAGCACCTTTCATCATCAGCCATCTTGATGACAGCCTCGATATTCCTTTCAGTATTTTCACCGATACAAGCTTCAGCCCTCTTCTTCAAACGAAGTGGGGCAACAACACAAAAAAAAAAAAAAAAAAAAGAAAGAAAGAAAGAAAGGAATCCCACCATGGTTTGCCTGGAGTAAAACAGGCAATTACAGGGCCATCAGCCCTGAAAAAAAAAACACGCAATCTCCCTGTTTTGTCCTGCTGATGAAGGGAGAGAAATCATCACCTAAAATGAAGCTGCAGCCAAACATATTTGGCCAATCGAAATCATCACCTAAAATGAAGCTGCAGCCAGAACAATCTGACCAATCGAACAGCTCGTTGTTTCCTTTCTCCTGAACCGATTCTCCTAACACTCCATGCAGATTCACTGTCTCAATCAAAGATTAGCAATGTTGAACAAACCTTACGATCTGAATGAGAGAGAGAGAGAGAGAGAGAGAGAGAGAGAGAGAGAGAGAGAGAGAGAGAGAGAGAGAGAGAGAGAGAGAGAGAATGAGAGAGAGAATGAATTCAGAAGAGAGACAGAAAGAGAGACAGACAGACAGAGAGAGAGAGAGAGAGGGAGACAGACAGACGACACAAACACACAGAATGGATGAATTTGTCGTGTTCTTTTCTCATATTCCTATTGCCATGATAAAGCGTGCGTCCCTTGAAAGGTGACATTCTGTCAAAAAGTACAATGGCTATATCAGATGACACATGTCTGAAACACAATCCACCCACAGATGTGGCAGGAGCCTCTTACCTGTCCCCCTGCTCCTCCTCCTTCCCACTCCCCCCTCTCTTTCTGTGTGTGTGTGTGTGTGTGTGTGTGTGGGTGGGTGGGTGGTGGGTGCGCGCGCGCGCGCGCGCGCGCGCGCGCGCGTGCATGTGCGTGTGTATGTGTGTGTTTGAGTGCACATGGATTCGCGCGCGCGCGCACGTGTGTGCGAGTATGCGCGCGCGCGTTGTATGTGTGTGTAAGTGCGCGTGCGTGCGTCCGTGCGTCTGCGCGTGTGGTGTGTGTGTGTGTGTGTGTGTGTGTGTGTGTGTGTGTGTGTGTGTGTGTGTGTGTGTGCACGTACGCGCGCGCGCGCGCGCTCGCGTGCGCTTGAGTCATGCATTTGCTCACTTGCATTGACCACCCGTCCGTGTAAGTGCATAGAAAGGTGTCTGCATGAAAAGTGTTTGTCTTTCTTAATGTTCTAAATAATTTTTGTCTACTGGTTGTTTTTTTTTTTTTCAATGCCTTTATGCAATTATTAGGTTAACCCCACACCATCCCCGCTTTATCCACTGAATTTCTTTTACGATGGTCCAATTAACTCTGTAGCTATTCATTCACTCTCCACAAAAATGTAATGTAACTAAAATCTCTCTCTCTCTCTCTCTCTCTCTCGTCATTTGTTGTTCGAGATGTTTTTTCAGCGCACACCAATATGCGAACAACTTCCTAAAGAGAACAGCGACGGCGGTAAATGGGCTAAATCAGATTACTTGCACCTGCATTCCACCCCCAGCCACCCTGTACCCCCGCCCCTCCTCTTCGTTACCTCTCCCCATTTCTCTCCTTTTATCCCTCCCCGTTCCCTACATACCTTCCCATCTTTAACCCCCACCCCCACCTCCATTCCCTCCCCCTCCCCTTTCGCGTATAAAAACGTCGTTGCGCATTTCTAGCCCTTTGAAATCTTTTTTTTCAGCCTGCACCCCGCCCCCACCTCACCCGTTCACCTTTTGTGAGGTAATCCCCGAGATAGGAAACCATGAAAGCAGTGGCACAGTTCAGAGATGACGTCACCCTACTTCTTGCTACTCAACTGATATATATATATATATATATATATATATATATATATATATATATATATATAATGCTGAACAATTTATATATATATATATATATATATATAATATATATATATATATATATCCCTCTCTCTTACACACCTCCCCTTCCTTCTTGAATCGGTCCAAACCGAATGTTGTGCACACTGGATTTCAAAACAGATAAAAGAAGAGAGAGAGAGAGAGAGAGAGAGAGAGAGAATGTATGTGTGTAAGAGAGAGAGAGAGAGAGAGAGGGAGAGATCACGTATGTGTATGAGAGAGAGAGAGAGAGGGGGGGGGGGAATGTGTGTATGTGTGAGAGTGAGACAGAGAGAGATGATAATCATTGTTCCCAAAGGTAAGAGATAAGCAAGATGATGCTCTGTGTGTGCATGCGTGCGTGAGTACGTGTGTGTGCTTGTGAGTTCGAGAGAGAGACAGACAGACAGACAGACAGACAGACAGACAACAGACAAACAGACTGACAAAAGTGAGGCTGAGGCTGGGAGCATAGGTGGCAGTTATTAAAACGATTGCTTGTCCTACGTCCTATCCATAACCTGTGACCCCAACAGTAGCAGGCAGGGCGGGTTTGAAGTGAAGGCTGAACACGTGTTTCCCGCGTCCCACGGGAAGACAGAGGATCTCGGTGGTGACACTACCTGGCAACATTGACAGCTACACCCACCTGGCCTGGTCGTCGTCAGCCTCCCGGCGAGGTACTGACCTCTTACCACCGCCCCGGGACCCAGTCTGTTTGGAATACTATGGATATTTTGCTGCTTTGAATCAGGTCTGGAGAGAGAGAGAGAGAGAGAGAGAGTACTGTGTGTGTGTGTGTGTGCGCCTGTGTGTGAAATGAACTTGTCACTTTGAAATATTCCTGCGATACTTAGATCATGCAAGGCTGTTTTTGTTGTGTGTCTGAAAGGATGTCAGTTGCACGTCTTGTATTTGTTTGTTTGTTTGTTTGCATATTTTTACTCCACATACTGATTTTGAGAACGAAAAATGGCGTTACATCATATGTCTGTAAAGTGAGATGAGGAAATACGGGTGGGTACACACACACATACGCGCGCGCGCACGTATGCACGCACGCGCACTCACGATCAGAGAGAGAGAGAGAGAGGGGGGGGGGGGTACTTCACTGCCCAATTCCGCACACGGAACAAAACCAGGTGAAAAGAACAAAGCTAGGTGAAAAGAACAAAGCCAGGTGAACATCTGACGGAAGGACGGACTGCCTGTCTACTCATCGTCAGAGCAATAAAATGATTTCTCCGTCTACAATGGAACTGAACCCAAAGCCTTCCCGATACTATCTTCCACAGGTATGTCGGTAGCAGCAAACTGCAGGACATTCCCGCCGCCGGCGATGCTATCTGACCCACTCGGACAAAGCCGCGAAGCACACAGCGGTCTGTTTGACGCGAGTTTCACGCGTTATTTTGCCGCCCTTAGTGGTTTGTCATAAAACTGCCGGAGAACGAGCGCTGTGTGAGGCCCCACGCCATCAGCACTAAGACACTGCGCTTAACTAGCCGTCTGTGTTTTGCTAGAAGCAAACACAAAAATCACCTGGAATGGGGCGATGGGGAGATCATTCTCGCCACTGTTTTTTTCGTCCCTTTTCCCCCCCCCCTTCTTTTCCTAAGGCTGCAGCCTTAACTGCGGTGGCTTCAAAGACGGGATCTGAATTTGGTTATGTCATCGCTATATCGAGGCTGGAAATGTTGGATTTCAATGGTCTCCAACGCATGTGGTCAAGAACGCTAGCGCGTGGGAGAGAAAGGGAAGAAAAAGAAGAAGAGAGGGAGGGAGGGAGGGAGGAAGAGATAAAAAGAGACAGAGAGAGAGAGATGTGGTGGTGGAGAAAGGAGTGTGGGACCGCAGGTGGAGATGGGGGGGGGGGGGGGGGGGGGGGGGCGGGGGCAGTGAAACAGGCTGAGAACACCAACAGAACAAGAGGAGCACTTCAATCGACGTGCTCCGTATTTCACCCCTTTTCTCTCCTACAGACAGCGGCGGATAAAATAACCACGGGGGGACTCCACAGTTGGGACTGAAAACTAATGCCGCTTTCTCAGGTCACATGACACTGGACCGCAGGGCCGAGGACTAGTTGAACAGACTACCTCTGTTAACCCCCACCCCTCTTCTTATTTTGCTCAACGGAGTTAATTCTTGACTGCTGGGTTAATTCCAGGATACTGAGCACCGGCGAACACCTTCACTAACCCGTACACTAGTTGTTATCTAAAAAGTTATATGCATTTTACATACTGATAAATTAAAAAGGCCCACATCGAATGTAAACATGAAATGCAATGAAGTATTCTGGTGTCTTTTGTGCTGTCCCACAGAGGACTTGTAACACCGACTTGGACCCTTCATCATGCACGCTTCAATCAGGTTAATCCTTGACGATCTTGCGGACAGTTCTTAGGTATTTCCTCTACAACCACTTTGTGAGATTCCTGAACTGCCAGGCGATCATTCGTGGCTCCAAGAATCCGCTCAATCATTCTGACACATCCCACATGCACCGTTCCCATCCTCCCTCCACACACACACACACACACACACCACACCACACACACACACACACACACACGCACACCATACCGCGCGCGCATGCACACACGCATGCGCACACACACACACACACACACACACACACACACACACACACACACACACACCTCCATACAATTCTGGACGCTTTCCAAGTTTTCCACTGGTCACTTTAAAAGCACGAAAGTTATCCTGTGCCATTGTTTTATTTCCACACTGGTGAACAACCCTTCAGTCATGCCACAGTATGTCAGAATTTTCCTTACATACTACAAATGTCCATCATATTATCTAATGTCCATCATATTACTTATGTCCACCACACCCACCCATCGTCCACGGGACCATTCTGGAACTTTTCTGATTTTTCATGGATCATCTAAAGACATTTGCAATCTCCCAAGTTATTTTGGACTGCTGGATTTGGGGGTTTATTTTGGCCCATCCAGCTTTGACACTCTGCAAAGAACACATCGGAATTTCTTGGGGGGGGGGGGGGGGGGGGGGGGGGGGGGGGGTCAGATTACTAGACTCCCGAAGGTGATTTTACACCAACCCAGAATTTCATAATCTTGATTTTTCAGAAATTACCAACGGTTTATTTTGGTGGTAATGATGAGCTGGAGTCCAGCTAAGGTCAAAGCTGATGAACTCACCATGATGAACTATTATGCCGGCATTTTATATAATTCTGTCACGATCACAGTCCAGCTTACAGTTGTGTCATAGAACAACTGTGTACCAAATTCCTTGATATGTATACCAAACACAACTAAAAGAAAAAAGGTAAGAATCCAAAACTGCCGTACGAATCAGATCAAACTGAAGAAGATCATCAGAGACCTCCACAGATAAATTCTGGTGAAAGCATTTAATATTCGAAGCTAGGACCCAGCAGAACACAGCTGTCAATGAGTCTGTGTAACATCACGCGAAGTAAATGGAAAAGAGACCACCGATCCACATGATGTCTGTAATGTTCGCTTATCTCCATCAACATCCTCGCTCTCCTTAACCGACACTCGTCCGCAAGAAAGAAAAAAAAGGAAGTCACACCTCTGAAAAGGAAATGTTGTTGTTTTGTCCCGCAGCTGTCACACCTCTGAGTTTACAATGTTCTTTGTTGTCACCTTTTATTTCCCCCCATTGTTGTTGTTGTTGTGTGTTGTTGTTTTGTCCTCTTGTGCGAAAGCGTTTTACTGAAATCTACAGAGAAGTGACACTATCAGACAATGTTCCTAGTCATTATTTTCCCGCCGCTCTGAGCTCAGCCAGCCTAGCACTGATGTCATGCCAGAGCTTCAGTCCGAACATTACGAAATATTACCGCTGCTACAGCATGGCCATCAACTTGTCTTGCAGTAACTCTGGGGGAACGAAAGGGAAAAAAAAAGTACAATCTGGACTAATCACTGGCAGAATCTGTGGGTATATGGATACATTCCTAGGAAGAAATGTCGTAGGGGGGCAGAACAAACCATGGGCACAACGCCCTCATTTGGTAGTTGACCCCGCCTTCACCCAACACGTGCGACTCACAACAGACAATGGATACAGGCTCAGATGAGTCAAGGACACAGGAGGAAACCCATCCCCCACGGAAACAGCTGCTGTGCTGTTTTGTCTGCAAATCTGCACGTGCCAAAACCAACACAGTGTACACTCTCCGCACACGCGTTCCGCATGTTGGTTCCTTGCTCCTTGACAAGCCGAGCAAAACGTCTTCTGTACACAACACGGGCGGAGAGACGTAAGGGGACACCGTGTGAAGTGTTGTGCGGATGTTGACGGGCCGCTGTTCGCCAGCTGTGTGATGTCTTGGTGCGGAGCCGTCACGGCGATTTCTGGACATATCTGGATGCTCTTGGTTGTCTGAATCTCTACATATAACATAAATTTTGGTTTGGTGTAAACATTGTTTTGTTGTTGTTGTTGTTGTTGTTTTTTATTATAAACTTTTTAAACATCCATTCTAGTCAGATGCATGCATCGGAATGGCACAGCTGCAACTCATACCAAATTATCAAATACGTATGTAAATGGTCATACATGAATCAAAGTGCTCTTTCCTGCACGTATTACACAACGACACAGACTTAACTGACACGTGTACGTCACACCAACCATGCGTTTATAAATCACTGAAATCAAATGGATGAATGACTCAGCTGCTAAAAGAAATATTGAAGAAACGATTCACTCATTAGATTTGTACAGTTCGCTTCTTCGGCGAGATGGAGAATATGCATTCAAGTAAACTGTATGAGTAAAACTCAAAACAATGAAGACAACTCTTAAAAAATTTCAAAAGTTGTTTAAAACCTGGCCCGTACTTTGCACTTTAGTGAGAAACTAAAAGGCCTCACAGATGTGATGACTAAGCTGAAGTTTAACATTTGATTGTGCAAATTAAAGAAATCTTTTCATTTCCATTTTGTTTCTTTCATTCTGCTTTCCCAATGACAAAGGGAATTTTTACTTCAACTGACCTTTGAAAGGGTTTGTTTTCGTTCTGCAAACGCCTTAATCAAATGCGGCCATCCGTTATTTTAATACAGACTATGTTTTTTTCTGTTTCTCTATGTGCTTCTGACTCTCCCTCACACCCCCTCTCGATTTCCTCAAAGTTTGTGTGACTGTGTGTGTGTGTGTGTGTGTGTGTGTGTGTGTGTGTGTGTGTGTGTGTGTGTGAGAGTGAGAGAGTGAGAGAGAGAGAGAGAGAGAGAGAGAGAGAGAGAGAGAGAGAGAAATAGTTTATTTGAAAAGCTTCAGCAGCCCATCAGTAACGATGGTATATCACTTGAACAACAATGATATATCACTTGAAGACAACAATTGTTTCACTAGGGTCACTCTTGATTAAGTAACATTTGTTTTAAAAGAAAAAAAAAAAAGAAAATTTTGGCGTATCCCATGATACGATTTACAAGTATTCGTCTTCAATTCTTCTTTACAAACGGGACATAAGTTTTCGTTCGGCTCTTCAGCCATAAAGTAAGTATACAATCAATAAAAAACTACACATTCTTTGACGAAACTTCAATAATAACTCCTGAATCTTATGTTTGTTAATAATGTGATATTTTGACAAGAACTAAAAGCATCTTTGAAAGAGAAATGCCAGTGACATCTATACAAAAACTCTATCCTTTCTTGTTTTGATGAAAACACGGTACTATTCTTTCTTTAAATTCCTATCAAACCTTCTTGACAACCTACAGCCAGACACAACCAAGCAGCACCACCAAAAACTATTCGCTTGTCTTTATTTTGCTTCCCATTTTGTCTTGCAAATCATTATGCTGAGCCAATAGCATTTCACGTTTTTGCCTAGTAATTCAAAATATCGGGAGTTAATCTGCAATGCATTTTATGACAAATCTGAAATACAACAACAATTCAACAGCCCCTGCTTCAAGCTCATGATACCTCTGGTTTATTTTTGAAAAGGGTGGAGATAGTTTATTTTTGAAAAGGGAAAACAATAAAGGGGTTGTGAAACAACCTTGATTAACTCCCATGAGGCAATAAAAATTCTGAATATAATAAAAGCGCGTCTCTCACACATGCAGTAGTAGTAAGATACTTAACTCTTAGTGGTTTGTATATCTTTCACTACTCCTGTCTTTCGTATTGCAGACCATAACACATCCTTCTGTCCACCTGCATTGAAGGCTTCTCTCAAATCGACAAATGCTACATAAAGTTTTGAAGGTTTTGGGCAATTGTTTCTGAACAGTTCCATATAGTATAAAAAGAAAAAGTAGATAAGATGGACTGTACTATAATGAGACGTGAATCCAGCCTGTTCTTCAATTATTTTTCTATTTACTTTTCCTAACTTTCCTTTTACGAATGCTTTTAATGACTATATGGCGTTCGCTGTTATTATTCAAAAATCATTCTAGAACCTCTATACACAAATGAACTCATGATTAAAAATTCTTAAACACAAAAATCTTAAAACAAATCCTATGCATGATGTTTGGCATGCGGTGTGAACGTCTCTGCGACCTGAGCAGGGAACTGCAGGAAGGTAGGAAGACAAGGACCACAGCAACAGACAAATCCCAGCGGATCGGATCCGATCCCCCAAGTACCTTTTTTCCACCCTCACTCTCCCTCAGGAGGAGAAGGAAGATTGTACTGGGAGAATGGGAGGGAACAGATAGAGGGGGGGGGGGGGGGGGGGGGGGGGGGGGGGGGGGAGAGAGCGACAAACAGGTAGAGGACAAATGGCACCTGTTATGTGGTCAACCTGACAGCAGAGAAGAAGCACTGGTCGGTGTGGAGAGAGAGGAGCTAATCCCTCTTTTTTTTTTTCTGACACCATGATAGAGACGGCAGCGCCCTCTGTTCATGGGATTAGCTGTTGTCCAGCCGTGATCTCGACGGCGTGAAGGTTGAGGCGATCATTACTCCCCACGCTGGGACTTTGCGGGACCAGTGATCTGGTACTCTGATAGTCTGCGTTCCGTTTTGTGAATGCATTGTAGATATCTACTGTTACATTCTCCATAGAGGGGGGGGGGGGGGGGGGGGGGGGGGGGCAGCTCTAGGGTACACAAGTCCCTCGCCACATTTGACCTCTGGTAATTTTCCTGTCTTCTCAAACTAAACTTGGTGAACGCCAGTGTTGCAAATAATTCTGCCCAGTACTAGAGACAAGTACTTTCTCCTGCAAATTACATTAAAAAAAAAAAAGAAAATAAATGAACAAATAAACAAACAAACGAACCAAAACGAGGACACCAGTGTACATATGCCCTTAACTACGATTCTTCCCTCCATGATTAAACTATAAATCTTCGCTGACGACTCTTTTCCGTCTTCCTCTCATTAAAAAACAAAACCAGTGAGCACTTTGTAAAAGAGATAATATAATTTGTTTGTCCCTTTTGTTTGGCGGATTAATTATATAATGTATCCCGAAAAAAAGAGATAAGGTATATATGTCGGATGTGTTTATTGTCTCCTTCCTTATTGCTAACAACAACAACAACAACAAATATAATGCCGTTTTAGTCAGGGTGATTGTTTACGGTTGCTTCCAGCTTTGCTTTCTTAACACCATACATCCTGCTACTACATGCGGTAAATGAAAAACAGAAAGCTGAGTTCAATGCAAAGTGTTTTTGCTGGTAGTAAACTTTCCGCTGTCCCGTGAATGTTTCTTCACACACCAGGGAACTCAACAGATGATAGCGTCGGACGTGTTTTCCAAGGAACCCACACTGAATGACTAGAATGACTGCAGGGATGGAGCGGGAAGGGAAGCATGGACAGGTAGAGACGGGTGGGGGTCTGGAGGACGGGGGAATCGGGAGTTGGAGGGGGGGGGGGTAGGGGAAGGATGAAGGCAGCCAGAGCCCAGAAGTATGTGTGTGTGTGTGTGTGTGTGTGTGTGTGTGTGTGTGTGTGTGTGTGTCAGGCCCGACCCGGCATGGGGTCTCTCGCTATCCATCAGAGGCAATACAGGTGCTGACAGCCCCCTTTACTCCTGCCCACCACTCCCTGTCAGTCACCGGCGCGGGATGAAACATTACCACCGCTCTCTGCCCCGCTTAGCTATCACCCCACCTCTCTCTGCTTTACATACACGTCCCTTCAGGAGGAACAGACAGACGTCAGGGAGGAGACTTCGGGTGATAGGCGGGTGGTGGTGAGAGAGAGAGAGAGAGAGAGAGAGAGAGAGAGAGAGAGAGAGAGAGAGAGAGAGGAGAGAGGGAGGGAGAAGAGGATTTTTTGTGCACCTCCACCATCACCATCACCACCTGCAGCGCACACACACACACACGCACGCACGCACGCACGCACGCACGCACACACACGCACACACACACACACACACACACACACACACACACACACACACACACACACACACACACATTTACACGCGCGCACGAAGGCAGAAGGTTGGGGGGTGAGGCTGGCAACGCGCAGCAAACCAGTTTAAAGCTTCAACAAACCTGATGCCTTCCACTGTTATTCTTCAACTGAATCGTCTGTATTCGTAGGCGCAGTTCTTGGCTTAAACAAATAAACAAATAAATGCGTCATATCCGAGCTCCATGTCTTAGGAACCGACCCTCCTCTCCCCACTTCGCCTTCCCTCTTCCCCCCCGAAAAAAGATGGCAAGGGGGAATGTACACCAAAACATGAAACTAACAAAAGCACCTATGTCTGCTGTCGAAGAAGAGGGTCGAAGACGTGGAGGGGAGGGTGACGGGAAAAGGGAGTGGGGAATGGGTGGGGATGATGAGGGTAGAACATTAGAAGGGAAGAGGGGGGGGGGCAAATGACATATCCTCCCCTGCCGTCATTCGCTATGATATTGACTTTCTGCACTCTACTGATAAGAAGAAGAAGAAGGCAATTTCGCTTCCCTGATTTGTTCCCATTGAAAACGGACCCTCACTCGAACAGTCAAAGTTCGATAAGTTGACGATCATGTTTCTTTGCACAGACAATAAAATTAAAACAATAAAAATAAATAAATAAATAAATAAATAATAAAAGGTGTGTGCGTGTGTGTGTGTGTGTGTGTGTGTGGGGGGGGGGGGGGGGGGAGGAGGAGAGACGGGAATTTGGGATGATGGTGGCAGATGATCTCCAGATGAAATGCAGTCATTTGAAAAAAAAAAAAACCTTTAAATTTGGGAATTTGCCCCGTACACACACACACACACACACACACACACACACACACACACACACACACACACACACACACAGCCCTTCAAAGGGAGAGTGGCGAGAGGGAGGAACGGGAAAAAAAAAAAAAACAGATTCGGCATGTCTAGAACAAATGAATAAAACCTCATACAAATAGAACTGAGATTTCGCATTCGAGACAAGGCAGGCATGCAGGTGGGTATGATTGATTGCTTATCAGGTAGTCGCCGTGAAAAACGAGATAGATATAGACAGACAGAGATGAAGTGGACCAGAGCACTGCTGAGAAAACAGAAGAATACTTTAAAAAGAATGACCTGGACAGTTGACAGAAAGAATCTTGCGAAGGGAAGTTATCAAACAGGTTCTGAATAGGGGCCAACAACTAAAGTGGGGATCTTAGAGCCTATACACAACGACACTATTAATGATAGTGTCGTGAAGTTCTCTATTTTCTCAAGTTCTCTCCATAGTTTTAAAAAAAAAATGTGTGATTTACCCTCAGTATTGCAGCAAATTACGGGACTAAGTAGGAATAACTGAAAATCTTCACCCGTTAACAGACCATCAAAGCAAATGACTGAAACAGGAACATATACAATTCACAAAGCTACATGCCTCTAATAGTTCTAGTCCCAAATAATTACGATCTTTAATCTTCATAAATGCAAATGATTCCAGATTAAAACAGAATCTACAGTCAAGACCATGAGTATGCAGTATGAATCAGTTGTAGTCCCAAACAACAAAAATGGGACATCAGATTTCAATTCAAACTTCTGGGGCAGGAGGCTGTAGGAAGAGACGGAAGAGTATTCGGGGGGGGGGGGGGGGGGGGGGGGGGGGGGGCCCTTCAAGTTTCAAGTTGTGTAACGTTTATACAGAATGGTGAGCTGTGTGCACACAAACCGAATCAAAAACATAAACAGACTGCATAATAAACAGAGAAACAGCCAGGGAAACCCAGACAAACAGCAGTGGAAAATAATTTCATTTTAGACAAGATCACGTTAAGAGAGAGACATGTGAAGAAAAAGAAACATCCAGATTGTAATGGGGAAAAAATTTATAAGATAAGCTCGGGAACATTCACATGTTGGAAATAACGTTTCTCCCAATAAACTATGAAGAACACATTTTCTTTAACAGTCGAAAAGCCCTCTCGACAATGACAAACAAAAACACGCTGAGCGATGACGTAAATATACACTGCTGAGTGTGCTGGATCGCAGCATACATAGCTGTTAAGAAGATGCTGCAGCGACCTCGCTGAACCCGGAGAAATGCTGGGATTGTCGTCTGTTCTCACTGCCGAAATCATTAAATTCCCTTCAACGATCCACCAGACGGAGTTAGGTACATAAACCACTCCGACGTTGACGCAAATAAATCCACCGTTTCCTGCTCTCAAGGAGCTTTGACTTGCATTATTTTCCAAATCATAAAAGTGAAAGAAAGAAAGAAAGAAATGAATGTTTATTACACTGAACTATTTTTTTCTTTTCGTCATTGAAAAAAAAAAATGGGATGCAGGATAAGGATAGACCTGATCATGCACAAAATATGTGTGTTCTGTCGGAAAGTAGTTCAATTAGCCAAGCGGTAGAAAAATGGTGGTGGTGGTGGTGATGGCGGTGGTGGTAGCAGCAGAAGCAGTAGAAGTAGTTATACTATTTGCTACCTGAGATAGACAAACACACAAGAGCACGACAATAAATCGTTTAATTTCTGGTAGTACTTTCTTCAATACACTCGGATTTTTACACACACACACACACACACACACACACACACACACACACACACACACACACACATACACGCACACACATACACACACGCATGCACACGCACGCACGCACGCACGCATGCGATCCACACATACCCTACCCCACTCTCCGTCCCGCCTTCACCCTCTTTCCCCCTTTCCTGCTGACTCCCTTGCTCCTTCTCACGTCTTCTAGTGCCCCCCCCCCCCCCCCTCCTCCCCTTTCCTTTGTTCTCGCCTTCCTCTCCTCCCCTGTCCCTCCCCCCCCCATTACCCTTCCCCCGTTCTCTCTCTCTTCTTCTCCCGTCCGTCCCCTTTCTCCTTTCTTCCCCCTTCCTTCTCTACCACCCCCCTAATCATCTCCCCTCCTGTTTCCCTTTTACGTTAGACCCGCTTGGAATCCCTGGAACCAGGAGGTGGGAGGGTTGGGAAAGGGGGGGGGGGGGGGGGGGGGGGGAGAAGAGACGGAAAGAAGTATCTGAAATCCGCGATGGAACCATGGACCTTTAGATCTTTAGTCTAATGGATTTCAAACTGACCTATTATGGCTGACAGAAAACGTGGGTGTTTCTAATCCAACGGAATGCCCAGGGCGAGTCCTGTCTAATTCTCTTGGAATCCAAAAATCGTTCCGTTTCGCCATTTAGTCCTGTTAGAATGGGAATGATGCGACTTTCTAACGAAAACAAAAACAAACAAGAAAGCGGACGGGAAAAGGGGAGGGGGGAGGGAGGTGTCAGTCATGATCTGCCTAGTATGCTAACGACTTGCCACACCCAGTTCGGAGGTCAGACGAACAATGTGGATCTGTCTACCCAACACCAAAGAGTACAGGCTGTAAAGGCAGACGGGACACAGACAGACACGCATAAGACAGAAAGACAGACACGCATAAGACAGAAAGACAGACAGACACGCATACGCATAAGACAGAAAGACAGACACGCATAAGACAGAAAGACAGACAGACACGCATAAGACAGAAAGACAGACAGAACGCACTGAGACAAGAAACGGACTTCCTCAGCTACACAAGCTGTAGTGATATGATGCGCTGGTAACATGCTCTTTTTTTTTTTTTTTTTTTTTTTTTGTATGGGCTGTTCTTGGAAAGATCTGCTGCAGCTCCCTTACTGCAAGGAGGAAAACGAAAACACTTAATACTGCGCATGCACATTGTTTTTTTCAGGACACCCCCCCCCCCCCCCCCCAAAAAAAAAAAAAAAAAAAAAAGTTCAAAGATGCCCCCCTCCCCCCTCCCTCCTTTCTTTTCCTTACTGCGTGCAAAAGCAACCAGCCATCTTTCTTCCGGTTTTGACAATGGATCTCAATATAAGTTGTTTGTTTGTTTGTTTTTGTTTTGTTTGTGTTCTTTTAATGACTGCGCCAGTGTATCAAACAAAACATGCTCAAGTGAAAAACAAATCCCTTCAAGAAAAAAAAAACTTTTGATATTGCGTCTGACACTCTCCCAATATACAGTGGGGTGAGTGATAGCCCCAAACTATGGTTTGAAAATGTTCCAAACTTTAAAACGAAACTCTGGGGAAAGGAGAAGGATTGGGACAGT
The DNA here is from genome assembly GCA_016801955.1 of Conus betulinus. NCBI lineage: Eukaryota > Metazoa > Mollusca > Gastropoda > Neogastropoda > Conidae > Conus > Conus betulinus. The sequence continues at coordinate 813,138 of JADBJO010000168.1, forward strand.
AGGGGGAACACACAGCAGGCGAGGGCGGAGAAAACTTCAGTCTGCCTTTTAGTGAAGCAGAGAATGGCACGCAAAGCGTTGATTGGTTCAGACATGCACGAACGTACAACTCACGGACGACAAGATTCGGGTGTTTCCGCTGGGAGACCTGATTGGCGGTGACAAGCACGTGAGATATCAGCGAGCAATAGGAACTCGCCGCTCCCGTATCGAGTCCTGATTAGCTGTGACAAGCGCGTGACACATAGGCGATGGGGTGTAACAAGTTTTCAGGGGGGCTGGGAAAGGAGATAATTAGTTTCCCAGTTTCCCAGGCACAGGTCGAGGATCCAGGGGGGCTTTGCTGAATTAAATCCGTCATGAATGGTTACAGTGAATCACGGTGCAAAGAAGTCGCCAAACTTTTGCATGGAATTTCAGCTGTCACTCATGTGATTTCCATCGCCTGATAAGCAAATACATGCTGTTTCTGCGTGAACTGAACTATTTCGACTCCAACGTGGTTTTCATACTGACGCGCACGTGTGTGTGTGTGTGTGTGTGTGTGTGTGTGTGTGTGAGTGAGAGATAAAGAGAGAGAGAGAGAGAGAGAATTTCTCATAATCCCAGCTGAGCCACTTCCTTCCAACACCACAATGTGCAATGTTTCAAACCAAACTAGCACTGCGGAAACCCGTTCGTCCTGATGTTCAGACTTTCGGTGACATTAACTGTTCAAAATGGACTCTACAAACTTATTTTGTTTATTTATTCATTTTGTATCTGTCAAGACCGCAGACTTTATCAGTGACTGAATGGACATGAAGTGCAACAAAAGCACCACTAACATTGACATACCAGACGAAGATGTGGTTTCAAGAAAGCAAGGCAAACTGTCAAATCACCGGTCGAAATTAACTTGCATGCATATGCTCCCTCCTCCTGCTTCAGAAAACACCCAGCCACCACACACACACACACACACACACACACACACACACACAAATGTGTTTATGTATTTGTTTGCACGCGCGCCCATACAAACTTACGCACCACACACACACACACACACACACACACACACACACACAGAGTGATACACAATTTCATATCCACCTATCTACACTCGTCCACCCCTCACTCCCCCCGCCACCCACCCCCCACACACACGACATTTATGCAAAACATTTTGGAAAGGGAAAGAAAGAAATGGGGACTGCTTCATAGAGTCGAGAACGCTAATACTGACACAACACACAAACGAACGTAACGAGTCCTGATAAAATGGGGTACAAACGGCGTTACGTGTTGACGTCAAAACCCCGGCCATTCTGTCTCTCTCTCTCTCTCTTTCAAGATCGAGAGAGAGAGAGAGAGAGAGGGGGGGGGGGGGGGGGGGGGCAGGGTGAAATGTCTGGCATTCGGTCTGTGGTGCTGACGAGTGTTCCACGCCTCTTGTCGCAGACTTTCATTACACAAGGGGGTTGCTTTCACAACAATCGCTTCTTTCGCCTCATCAAACACACCCAGGGGTAAAACGTCGTGTCTGTGGGGAGGGACGGAGGGAGGGGAGACAGAAAGACAGAGAGAGAGGCAGTGGGGGGGGGGACAGAGAGATGGCGGGTGAGTGAGAGAGAGAGAGAGAGAGAGAGAGAGAGAGAGAGACAGACAGACAGACAGACAGGCAGGCAGGCAGGCAGGCAGGCAGACAGACGACGGAGAAGGGAAGCGGTGAAAAGGCTGTAAGGAATGAAGTGAAGAAGAAAAAAGATAAATTGGGAGGAGGGACTGAGTGAGGTTGGCGTGATGATGTTGAACGTGCGTTGGGGGTGGGTGGGGAGGGGTGGGATGGGAGAACGAAGAGGGTAAAGATGGGGAATTACAGAAAAAGCTCATGTTAAGACAGAGAGAAAACTGGGAGCCTGGAAAATTGCGGAGACAAAAGGGGAATTGGGGAGAGAGAGAGAGAGAGAGAGAGAGAGAGAGAGAGAGAGAGAGAGAGAGAGTTGACACTTTAATGTCATTGACGTACAGTCCTAATGACATAGGTGATGCGTCATTTTCAATTTTCTAACACAAAAAGAATGACCAGCCTTCTGGTTCAGTAATGTGCAAACGAGCGAACAAAGTTACTAACATGAAACAAAAAGTATAACGAAAACCATCTTTCTAAACGAAAGTGACACTTTATGAAAAATGGCCACCCAAGGCTATCATTAATTGTTTTTACAATATCAAAGTTCAACATACTAAGGTTCGTATATCTGTACCAGTGATTTTCTTCATATGTACATGTATACGACGTTCTCTCTCTCTCTCTCTCTCTCTCTCTCTCTCTCTCTCTCTCTCTCTCTCTCTCTCATTACTACTACCTTACCATAGTACTCATAGCAGAAATGATTGTTTTGTGTCCAAGATCCAGGCTTCCGAAATGAATTTGGCCAAAAAATTCAGAATAATGTCATCTTCTGATAAAAGCAGAGAAAACAAATCTTTTCTTACCACAATGTCTTTTTCAAACAATGGACACTTTTTTTTTCTCAGGTTGTCATAGGCTTTACAGTAGAAAATGAAGTGAATCTCATCACCAACAATGGAGTTACACAGAGGGCAAGGTGAATCTGTAGACGTACCAGGCTGAAACCATTTTTTGTTAGCATTAAAACCAAGGGTTCTTAGTCGGAATCTGGCTAAATTAGTTCGGTGCCATTTATTCACAACAACTTTTAGAAAGTTTTCAGGTTGAAATATGCTTTTGAAAGAACAGAACCAACGATATGTTTCTTTATTCTCCATGTCTGAATGCCAGTTTTGTTTAATCGAATCAATTAATCTGGTTTTAAATTCTGAGATAAACAACAGCTCATTACCTACACATTGGCTCATCCAGGCAATCGCAAAACCGTTTTCTGACATAACGTCTTTTAATCGAGAAGCCCAGTTTTCTTTACCTCTTTCCATTTGTATTACCAACATATCATATGCCTGTCTAGAAAATCTACTTTGTGGCAGTTTCAACAATTTAACAAAAAAATTAACACATTTTATGTAGTTTTTTTTACATATAAAGGGTATCGCCCAGTTTCGCCATATAAAATTTTGTTTGAAGTGTGCATTGGGACATACAGAAAACGTTTCATTGCAAAAGTATGCACTCTCTCCATCTGACTGTTTTGGAGAGAGAGAGAGAGAGAGAGAGAGAGAGAGAGAGGGGGGGGGGGGGGGGAGGGAGGGTAATAATGTTATAATGGTAGAGAGGGGAGGATGGAGAGGAAGTGGGTGTGGGCGGGAGAGAGACATGTTCGTTTTTTGGAAGGTGCGCCTCAACTCTCAGTTGTGTGGTGGTTTCCTTTGTGTCTGTAAACAAAACAACACCAAACCGTCGTTTTTGGTGTGGGGCCTGTACCGTTGAATAATGGGCTGGAAATGGGATACATGGAAAGTTTTCCGATGGAGTGGAACGCAATCTATTTTGGAGTGGGGGTGCAGTGTAGTGGGGTGAGAAAAAATGTAATGGTGTGCAATGCAATGTAGTGAAGACAAAAGTAATGTAGAAGAGTGGAAATAATGTAACGGATTGGGGTGTAATGCAGTGGAGTGAAATACGGTGAGACTGAATGGGAGTAATGTAATGAATGGAAAGTAATGAAATGGAGTGGAGTCAAATACAGTGAAATTGAATAGGAGTAATGTAATGAATGAAAAGTAATGAAATGGAGTGGAGTGAAATACAGTGAAACTGAGTGGGAGTAATGTAACCAATGGAAAGTAATGTAATGCAGTGGGATGGGAGTGTTAAAGTGGACTGGGATGTAACGCATTGGGAGTAAGATGTCATTTCTTCAGTAGAGTGGGGTGCAGTGTAATGTGGGGAGTAATTCAAAGGGAGTGGGATAGTAATTTAGTGGTATAGGAATGGTAATTTAGTAAGTGGGATGTAATTCAGTGGGAGTGGGATAGTAATTTAGTGCGTAGCTGCAGTGCAGTGGGATTGACATGGTAAATTATTGAGTGAGGTGTAATGTAGTGGGATTGGGATTGCAATTTAGTGAATGGAATGTAATGTAGTGGGATTTGGATTGCAATTTAGTGAATGGGATGTAATATAGTGGAATTGGGAAGGCAATTTAGTGAATGGGATGTAATGTAGTGGGATTGGTATGGTAATTTAGTGAACGGGTGTAATGTAGTGGGATTGGCATGGGTAATTTAGTGAACGGGTGTAATGTAGTGGGAATGGGATGGCAATTTAGTGAACGGGGTGTAATGTAGTGGGATTCGGATGGTAATTTAGTGAACGGATGTAATGTAGTGGGACTGGGATGGCAATTTAGTGAACGGGGGTGTAATGTAGTGGGATTGGGATGGTAATTTAGTGAACGGGTGTAATGTAGTGGGATTGGGATGGTAATTTAGTGAACGGGTGTAATGTAGTGGAATTGGGATGGTAATTTAGTGAGCGGGTGTAATGTAGTGGGATTGGGATGGTAATTAGTGAGTGAGGGGTGTAATGTAGTGGAATTGGGATGGTAATTTAGTGAGCGGGTGTAATGCAGGGGGATGGTAATTTAGTGAGTGGGGTGTAATGTAGTGGACTGGGGTGTAATGTAGTGGGACGAACTGGAGTGGAATGTCCACTGACTTGAGTGAGATGTCCGATGTGCTGGGGAGTAATGCAGTATGGTGGGTTGAAAAGGAATGGGGCTACAGTAGGAGGGGTGCACAAACACATACACACACACGCACGCACGCACTCACACGCACACGCGCGCGCGCGCGCGCGCACACACACACACACACACACACACACACACACACACACACACCAGTGCACGCACGCGTGCGTTCTGTGGAAAAGAGAGAGAGGGTGGGGTGGGGTGGGGGTGGAGCTGGGGGGACAGACACACAGATAGACAAAGAGACCGGGAGCTGGAAATGGATGAGCCGACGGCAGATGCACGTCCTCAGAACGGGGTCTTTGTAGTGGCGGCCCTCAGAGCGTGTTGGTTAGATGATTTCACGGTCCATTGCTGCCGCCTCCATGCTCCGCTTGGTGCTGGGCCCTGATGCCGCCGGCTGCTGTTGCCGTTATTGTGCTGCTGCATCCATCAGGGCATCACGCCCCTCGCTTGCTGCACCTTTACCATTCAACCGCTTACGCTGCTGATGGATGGAATATTTTCTACTGTACATTGCATTTGAATATGATATTCCACGTTTTCGAACGCAGACCCCGGGATTTCCCCATGAGGATGGTGTAGTGATCGTGGGCTTCATGGGTGTGGGCTGCTGCAGGAAGGATCAAGGATCGAGGGGTTCAATGCCCGCCTGAGACAGATCTGGAGATACTGAAAGAGCGTTCCTCTTTGGAGTCCACCGCTGTGTGAATACCGTCCACCTTCAAGTCCGTCGAATAAGACTTAAAAAGTGTGAGCCCATATGCTTGCGTAAGAAAAAACCTTATCATGCGCGTTCAAATCATGTTGTTTAAAGCTCAGCCGACCCCGAGGGGCCATACCAAGGTTGGCATTTTAATCCCATTCTGTCTTTCGTGACCCCCATCGACTACCGATGGACTCTCTCTCTCTCTCTCTCTCTCTCTCTCTCTCTCTCTCTCACACACACACACACACACACACACACACACACACACACACACACACACACACACGCACACACACTCACTCACACACAAGTGCAAGCGCGCGCGCACACACACACACACACACACACACACACACACACACACACACACACACACACACATACATGAAGCAGACAAAAATGCCATACACACGGATGTACTGTCTGGCGATGCATTATCGCCCGAAAACAATATGCGACAATCTAATCGTGTGATTATAAACGGTTATACACGCAGACACTTCAGCAGTGCTGAACCTCGCGACTTCCTGCTGAAGATCACAGCAGTGTCATGCTATGGAATCAACGGTTGCGCTGTCGCCCTTACAGTCCCCGCATCGGTTCTACGACTCCACCACGATGCTAATTGGCTGGAGAACTGTCCCCACGACACTTCATATCTATCTGTCACCGCCAAAATGAGGACAACGACGTCGTCAGTGTCAGTGACGATGATGACAACAATAATTGTAGTCATTTAATAGCAACTTTATGCTGACAAGGTGTGAAAAAAAAAAAGCTCACATGATTACCGTCGACACTGGAGTGACAGCCGTGGTAACCTCCCTTCATACGAAACCCCCAAATATTGCACTCATCCTACACTCTCTATTCACGTGGCCGACATCACCGCTATTATTTATTGATTATCTATTCATCCGTTCGTTGGTTGGTTCAATCGTTTTAATTCCACGAGTTCTTACATTGATTGTAGTGTGTCAAGATAAGGGAGGGTGGGAGTCGTTATTTAACCCACTTATCAACAACAGTCAGTCCTATGGGACTCCAGGAGAGCGAGACATTCCCAACCATCATGAGAGATTTCTTTACAAGCACACTCTGCTATAAATCAGACAAGATACAAATCAATCTTTGTTATGCAAATTCACACACATATACACACGCGCGCGCGCGCGCTTGCGTGCGTGTATGCGTGTATGTGTGTTTGGTGAGCTCGTGATCGTCGCGTTGGCTTTAAATTTATTCACGTCTTTTGACATTAAAAAGCCCCCCCCCCCCCCTCCCTCCACCCTTTCCCTGGCCCTCTGTTGTGCCCCTTGAAGCAGTGTTGGCGGAGTCCGCCGCTATGGGTATTGAAGTGGAATATTGCGGGGGACGGCTCTCGGCGGCACAGAGCACGGTTCTTAATCACTCGTCACTGCCTGCACACAGTATTTTTCTCCACTCAGGACAGCAATAAACAGCTTGCACAAGCGGAGAGAGAAAAAAATCTGAGTTGT
>JADBJO010000168.1:825000-827500 GCA_016801955.1 Conus betulinus
CCAACTATCTAGAAAAAACAGAAAACAGAAGCAAATGAAACAAAAAAAAAAACAAAAACAAAAAAACCGTGGAACGTTAGTTTCGTTTCGCTTATTTTCGTTTTATCTAACCCATGATGTCCTTTAGAACACACTTTCAGTTTCACATTTTTGAATTGTTTCTGCGCGAAATTTCGTTCGGTTGGAATGCGCTGCAAACCAACGCCAGTCTGTAAAGCTCCGCGGGGGCAAGGCTTGGCGATCCTGTAAAACAAGTGTAAGACGTAGAGGTAATTAGGGACTGGAATGCAAAAAATGGGTACGATGTTCCCATCAATTTACCTTGACTAATTACATTGACAAGGAAAACATCGTTTTCAGCTCTGCGAACGAAATGTGCACACAGCTGCACGTGCATGCCGACCTCGTTCTGCACCGACAGAAAGCAGTTCAATTCAAGTGAAATCGCCAGGTAATCTGTGCATAAAAAGGCAACTAAAACCAGAGAATAGATTCGAACTTCCGGAGAGGCTGAGAAGGCGCTCACTGTTACTCGAAGTGAACCCGAAGTAATTCGAGTGAATGAGCTGCATGACCGCAGAAAGAATCGTCCCTCTCTAGAAATTCGACAAGTTTGATTTCTCATTAAAAGCATTTCTTGGATTAGTTTCGCGGTGGCTCTTCAGTGGACACTCCTTTGAAAGTCGTACGAGTTGCACAGTATGTGAATCAGGGCGTAATTTAATGCCACTCAGGTCACTGCCTGCGGGCGTGTGCTGATGGACTCCTGTTTTAAACACGATCTGTTTGACGAAAGAGATCTTTCAAATGGTAAATGTCACTTCTTAAAGTTATTGCTTTTCAATGTGTTCCCCCATCGTTGGTGTCTATGACAACTGTCAGTTTTGAAATAGCCAGGCATCATTTGCCCACTAATTGATGAAAAGTGTATAATTACATTAATTCAAGTATCTGAAGAAAGGAATGAAAAAAACCAACAACTTTGAGACGCTGTCAGAGAAGAAACTGAACGCAAAAGAAGTAACCAAGAAAGAATAATGCCTAACATCCCCACTTGTAACAGTAGTCGTTTCCTCGGGTTACTGTCTGTGGTGATTAAACCACGAATTAGTCTGTTCCTTGAAACAATCAAAGGGAACTAAATGACAGATCTGCTTTTCAGAGTAAGAGTACAGCGGACCCAGCTGACATTGCATTGGTCTTCTGACGTCTTTGGAACAGTCTCCTGTGTTCAGACCACACCCTTCCAACACTGAAGAGTCTACACCAGCGAAGTTTCAACCAACCACTCTTTTTATTCTTCGAGTCAACAAACAGCCAGTCTGCTGTCACTCTGTGTCTTTTGTCCCTGCTATGCAGGGTCAGGCAGACCGGGTGACCTCTCTCCGTACGATTACCCCCTGACTTTGTTGGATAAACAGGTGACACTAAGCGTGCTAAATGGCACTTGAAGAGGATGGCGCCGGTCTGTACCATCACGGCCAGTCAGCCATGCCCGTAGTCCTCAGCTCTGGACCATTCTTGCCCTGTCATGCTTTGGCTGTGGCTCTGCCGTGAGAGTTGAAGATAGACAGAACTGCTCGCGAGGAATGGGCCAAGCTGAAGTGTTCTGTTTGCTACCCAAAAGTGAAAAGTATCTGAAGAGTGCCAAAGTATGACTAATCAAACTTAGGTCTTGTTCGGCCAACCGATTTCCTTCTCTGTTCATGCTCAGTCTCTTCCATGCCCTCAAAATATACTAGTCTCGTAACGTTCCTACACACAAACACACAAAAATCCAACTGTACACACAAAAAACGATGATAAATCAATTACATCAGGTCATGTCTCCATGATACCACACACCACTCGAACCCTACAATGCTGAAGGTTACCTCTGTGATGTGATCTGAAAATGCATGACAGAGCTGTTCTTTATACTTCACTCAGTCATATAAACCGGCACCAACCAGACCCGAGTAATACAGGCACCTGCAGAGTTTGAAGTTTGAGCAAAATATCACAGAAACGCATTCACTGTGTGGATGGAATTTGACCGAGTGGTTCCAATCTTTCTATCTGAGCCGATACTTCATTCAACCGTTGGCAGGACCCGGGGTCAGAAAGTCCCAGAAATAAATGCTTCTGAAGGGATTTGATTCCATTACACCGCAACTCGCAGCCTTCGACACTGACCACTGAATCGAAACAACATGAACTGTCAGGTTTGGTTTTGTCAATATTAGGCCGCTAGTCTTCGGCACCTAACACTCTCACAAAGGCTTTGAACCAGAAAATACGTTCGATCGATCTGTTCAACGCGAAGCAACACGGCCAGAAAACCTGACAAAGGCGTTCTCAGACAACGCTTATTACTTTTTCATCATCCACGAGTTGAAAAGAGGACATACAGAATAGACCGAGACTGCAAACTGGTGCAAATCTCCCTCGCTCCCTCCTCTCTCTCTCTCTCTCTCTCTCCACCGTGACCGACTTGTATTCTTACTTTTTGTGTTCTAGA
>JADBJO010000168.1:830000-847500 GCA_016801955.1 Conus betulinus
CGAAGACGAGCATGTGACCGACATTGGAAAAAGGCGACAATGAATAAACAGATGATTCTCTCTCTCATTAACGATAAAATGATCAGTCTAAAGTATTTGGAATGATAAACATTACATGTTTGGCTTGCAACAACATACAGTCAACGGAATGGGGAAAAAAAGGCAAAAATGTGATGAGTGTCAATGTAGCTTCAGTTCGGTTTAAACTGATGTATTCTAGAAAGGAATGATTATTACAAACTACAGAAAAGATGAAGCATGAGAAGAAACATCAAGCCATGGCTTCCACTACCCCTGCACTGGTTGTTGGTGCTGACATGATTCTAAGGTTTTACACACGGCAGCACTTTGATTGAGAAAGAACACATTGCAAAAAAAGCACAGTACCCCCAAGGCTGATGTTCGGAAGAGAAGGGCATATACATACCCATAATACGGGTCAGTCGTCGTCCAGAAGTACTCTTATGCAACCAGCACTCTAAAATCTGTGCAATGGTGCAAGAACATAACAAAAATAAAAGTAAATAGAAAAAATCTATGAACTATATAATCTTGGACAGAGCCAAAACAATTGCTTAAAAGCGTGAAGGGTGGCGAGGGGAGGAGGGGGCTCTTCTCCGAAACCTGTTGTCCGGCTTAATTTTACAGACCTTCTATCTCTTCTGCTGACGAACGGTTAACAGCGACCCTCATGGCATAAAGCAATTTTCTCACGTTAATCTTCAACATTCTGAGCCACGTTGCTTCGAGAGGGGAAACTTTCTTTATATATATATATAAAAGTTGGCCGAAGTTACAGCCTGAGAAAAGCTGTCAGAAACTCGTCCAACAAATGAAGGTCTGAGGAGCTTTGGGTGGAGGGCGGACCCGGTCAATGAGGGCTCTTCACCAGCTTTGCTTTCCCTCTTGTACGTTCGGCGTTGGTGAGATGGGACTCAGCCAGACCCCTCCAGCCCAGCGCCAAGTGGGGGATGAAGATGAGGGAGGGGATCAATGAGAGCTTGGGATCTCTACACACAGATTCGTGCGCTTGTCGTTGGCCATTACTGACGTCATATCCGTGTGTGGTACTCTAGTGGGGGAGACATGTGACAAATTTGGTTTCCAAGTTGCCTATCTAAGCTTTTCGCAGTCCCCCTTCTCCGGTCCTCAGCATTTCTTATCTCCAGTTGAAGACGCGTCTCTCTCTCTCTCTCTCTCTCTCTCTCTCTCTCTCTCTCTGTGTGTGTGTGTGTGTGTGTGTGTGTGTGTGTGTGTGTGTGTGTGTGTGTGTGTGTGTGTGTGTGCATAAGCGAACCTCGCCTTCTGTGTGCATGGGTACTCATGTGTTTTGCAAGATGCTAATCAGGATGTTGGGTAGCTGATCGATAAATATGTACACCTCAACATTTACATACAACGGGATGGCGGCAGTGTGACAAACTAGATGCACGTACGTTTATTGTGGTATACCAAAAGGAGTGTAAATGCATTTAACACTGTGCTCCAATATTTTGCGACACTCGGAATGCAAGGCCCACGGAGTACTTTATCCCCTCCCTCCCTTTCTTTGTACCAATCCCTTTCACACACATACCTTCAGCCCAGCCCTCCATCTAATGAAGTTTTCTCTGTCCAGCGGGACGTAAATGGTATTCTTTTATTTGATCTGCCCACGCTTTAAATGCCGACAGGTAGTCATGCTGACGCCTATTACACAGTGTCGCTTCTACGCCATGCTGTCTCCACGTTAAAGGCAACAGAAGCCGATCTGCTGGCATTCCGCCTCGGTCCATTCCGCCGCCAGACGAGATTTCTCTGCGACAGTACCGATCATTTTCCGCCACGATGACAGCTCGGTCTGGAACCTGTAACGGTTGAACGGCACTGTCAGCACGTGTTTGGAGGTCAACGTCGGCCCGCTGAAGATCAATGCCAGCTTTCCACACTTCACTGGACATAGGAGTGGCTTCCTGACAAACAATACTTCAACAGTTCTCACACCCGGCTGACTGCCGAGCTTTGTCGGCTGTTCCAGAAGTTATGATAGAGAACACACTCTTGGGCACAAAGTGCCTGCATCTGTTTGTATGTGTGTGTGGGTGGGGAGGCGGGGAGGATTGTAAAGAGAGTAAATGAAGGGGAGGGGGAGCGGCAGCAGCGACGAACTAAAACCCACGCGTAGGAGTGAGGGAAGGAGGCCAAACACGAACCCTGTTTTCTGGTATAGAATTGAAAACCATATTCTCTATCTGTGGCAGCGCAAGGTGGGGGGAGGGAGCTAGCGAGAGAACCGCATACCAGTCACAGCAACACATTTAGAAGATGAAAGGAACAGTGCCCCTGGCCCGTTAACTCGATATGTTTGGTTAGCAGTACGATTTCCGCAATGCCGTTCCGCTGATAAGGCCATGTTGCTTCGCTCCCTGTTATCCACTGGTAATTTCTAATGGAACGAAAGAAATTCCAAGGGCTGGAAAAACATGATTCAATTTGGAGATGTTCCCTGAACGCTCAAGTCGTCCCATCCACACACACAAACATCTCTCTCTCTCTCTCTCTCTCTCTCTCTCTCTCTCTCTCTCTCTCTCTCTCTCTCTCTCTCTCTCTCTACTTATTTAAAAACATATTGACCGTGTAGCAAAAAATTGTAGCTACATCTGGTATACTGTGTAGCCAATATATCCATCGTGCAGCAAAGGTGCAAGTTAAAATGCCCCTGTATCTGTACACAACGTAGTCTTTATATCCACGGAGAAGCAAAGGTGCAAGTTAAATGCGCCTATGGCTCTTCACCAAGTCGCCTTTATACCCTCCGTATAGCAAAGGTGCAAATTACCTTCGCTTGTAACTGTGTACAACGTCGCCTTTATACCATCCGTGTAACAAAGGTTCAAGTTAAACTGTGCCCGTATCTGTTTACAACGTTGTTTTTATCCCTCCGTGTAGCAAAAGTGCAAGTTACCTCCACTTGTACACGACGCAGTCTTTATATTCACCAAACAGCAAAGGTACAAGTTAAACTGAGTCTCTATCTATACAACATCACCTTTATAGCCACCTAACAGCAAAGGCACAGGTTAAATCGAGTCTCTATCTATACAACATCACCTTTATAGCCACCTAGCAGCAAAGGCACAGGTTAAATCGAGTCTGTATCTATACAACATCACCTTTATAGCCACCTAGCAGCAAAAGCACAGGTTAAATTGAGTCTGTAGCTATACAGAATGTTACTTTCATACCCACTGAGTAGCAAAGGCGCAAGTTAAACTACGCTTGTATCTGCATACAAGGTAAGCTTTACACCAACCAAGTAGGGAAGGTACAACTTCAGTTGAGTCTGCATCACTGTACAACGCTGCCTTTATATCCACTAGTAGCAAAGAAACAAGTTAAATTGAGTCTGTGTCTGTATACAATGTTACCTTTATACCCATCGAGTAGCAAAGGTGCAAGTTAAACTACGCTTGTATCTGCATACAAGATAAGTTTTTATACCAACCAAGTAGGAAAGATACAACTTCAGTTGAGTCTGCATCTCTGTACAACGCTGCCTTTACATCCACCTAGTAGCAAAAGAAACAAGTTAAACTAAGTCTGTATCTGTATACAATGTTACCTTTATACCCACCAAGTGGCAAAGGTGCAATTAAATTGCGCCTGTATCTATATTGAACGTTACCTTTCAACCCACTGTATACCAAAGATACAAGTTACTGCGGCTGTATCTGTATACGTTTTCTGTAAACCCACCGTGTAGTAAATGTGTAAGTTAAACTGCGCCTATATCTGTACACAAAGTTTTCTGTAAGCACACCGTGTAGCAAAAAAGCAAGTTAAACTGCGCCTGTATCTGTATACATTTTCTGTAAACCCTCCGTGTAGCAAAGGTACAAGTTAAATTTCGGATGTATCTGGACGAGCCAGAAGCCGCCGAACAGGTCATTAAGTCTGTTAGTGGGCAAGGAGAGCGGAGGGGGTGAAGTTGGGGTGCACTGTGCATACAGAACTAATTGGTCGACATCGTTCCACCGTGCGAACACTGTAAATTAATTATAGTCTGTCAGGCCAGACTCGCCCATTTCGCTCACAGGACAACTAAGTTATGATATGATGAGATGGCGCGGGGTGTGAGATAGCGCGGGAAAGCAGCTTCTCTGGCCTTTCCCCCGACAACCTTCGTCCACTCTTCCAAGATAACATGAGTGTAGACACATTGTGATAACCCTGATGGTCCTCGCTGGCACGGGGTAAAGCATTAATGAGAAAAGGAGTGCATCTAACATCGTGAACTCCATCAAGGTCACAGACTGCCAAATTAATTGCTTAATGGGAAAGTCAGTGCCAAAGGGGGGTGGAAAGGAAATTTGTTTAGTGGTGTCAAGTCTAGGCACTTCCGACATCTTACTGTCTTAAAGTTCATATCCTTTAAATGGTAACCAGAAAGGTAGACAGGAGTATGCAAATCGCCACCTCACAAAATTATTTTACAGTCAGGGGAAGTAACGATACGTAGAGTTTGATAGTTCTTTTTTTTTTTTTTTAATAAAAGTTACTATTTACGAATTGATCACTGCCTGGAAAGTAACATACTTCCATGGAATGTGAAAACTTAATAGTGATATAAATAAGCTTCGCGTTTGCATTTACCCGCTGGTTGTAGCGTGGTGGCAACGAGCGCTTGGGCAGTCAGGGACCTCTATAGATCTCGGTTTTCCATCATGCTCAACACGGCAGAGGCACTGTAACGATTTTGGTTCTTCACGTTGCTCATTCACACCTTTTGCCGGTCTTCACGACGTTCAGTTCTGTGCTGTACCTTGCAGTGGTACCACAGAAAAGATGCATGGCAGTGCAAAACAAACTGACCCAGTGGGATGCTAGCCGACATGCTCCTGTTTTCCTTGTATGACAAGCGGACAGGCTGTCTTGAACATTTATGCCTTGGTTTTCGCTTTTTCTCGAGAAGCAGAAATTTCACAACTTATCACTAGACTGAAGAAAGCATCACGAATGTACGAGCTCAGATTAAGAAAAAAAGAATATTCTATTCTATAAATGGTGACCCAAACCAATCGTCAACATCACAGTGAACGGAAAGACAACGGAAAACGTGAACCAGTCAGAGCGTCTCTCGGGTTTGTAAGGAAAAGCAGTCTGATAAAGAAAGTCCACACAATATCGGCCTAGCTGTGTGCTCTGTCTAGAGACTCTACGTCTTCTGAAAAGCCGGCTCCCGTTGGTCTCCCAGTGAAGAAACCTACAAGTTACATGTGGTAGCCACCTTTCCGTGCAGATGCCAAAGCTGGACGATGGGGCAGACGATCTCCAGCAAAAAGTGATTCTATACAATAGATATGATAAAGCTTCTGTGGTCGGACGGCGACGGTTACGGGCACCAAGAGCACATCGGATGTCAGCACCAAAAAGGTATGCATGGCTTTATCACTCCAGCCGAACATTCTAGAGATACTAGATCACTTCGTCATACAAGAGCAAAACTGACGTAAAAAAAAATATAAAAATATATATATATATATATGTATGTAGACACCAGGGCCTGAATTCCTGGACCGATAGCAGACCAGCGCCTTTCGTCCTGTGCTGAAAGGAAACTTTGAGCGATAGAAACCCTAGGTATTTTAGTGAGAAAACCTATTAAAGGTAAAGACGATTCAAATGACATTTTCTGCATGATAGTAAGACTTTTTCCCTTCCAGTAAGCGGCAGCGTATAGAATCTACGGTTAAAGAAACAAACAAACAATATACGATTTTTATTTGTTTTCGCGCGGTGAATCCTAACATCCCCCACCACCCATTTGCCAGTAACAAAAGATGTATGACCACTTCAACTTCAGCTTCTTATCAGACTCAAGAACACATATACAATCACTCGCACCTTCAGCCCGCGATAAGCCCCGCCGTTAAAGACCAAAAGCCACTATCACTCGGAAGCACACCGGCCGTTAGTAACGAAGGAGTTAAAAAAAAAAAAATGGTGGCTGTACCCACATTTCCGTGATGTTCCACACTATCGGTCTTGACGTCGTGTCAGTGACATAAATCGTCAGCGCGGTATCTGTGCCGGGACAGAAAATTTGCCACAAACATTAGCAGACGTTCGTTAGCTTCCCTGCCTATGACAGCCTGTGAGCTACAGCCGTGCCAACCTGTGTGTCAACTAATCCCCCAGATAGACCGGCTGACCATCCAGGAGAGCGGAATACCGGAATGTTATCGGCCGCTCCGCCTGGCCTGCCGCGCTCCACGTATGAAAAACACCTTTCACATGATTGGGTTCCTATCCAGTAACGGGGGGTTTACTATCTTAACAGGACTGGAATCAGCTCGCGCCTTGAAGCACCATCCATGAATTACCCCTACTCCTCCCCCCCCCCCCTCTCTCTCTCTCTCTCTCTCTCATGCCATGTATGTGTATGCTCGCTAATTATTTCAGTCCAGCAAGAAAAAAATATTTTTCTGTCTGGCGCGTCGCGTATTGAAATGCATTATGACAAGAGGTCACGCCACGTGTTCTGTTCACCACAGGCCACGCAGAATCCCGTTTTGCTCTGCAGTCTAGTCATGACGTGAGGACGTCACAGGACATGTTCAAAAGAAACACATCTCTGCTCTCTCTCTCTCTCTTTCTCTGTGTGTGTGTGTGTGTGTGTGTGTGTGTGTGTGTGTGTGTGTGTGTGTGTGTGTGTGTGTGAGGGAGAGACAGAGAGTCAAACTGGCGTTCGTTTAGATATGCCCGAAGCAAATATTAGACAGAGAGAGAGAGAGAGAGAGAGAGAGAGAGAGAGAGAGGATTACGGTCACAACGACAAATACGTCATGCCAGTCTATATGGAACGTTGCATGGCTCTAAGGTCGTCACACTGCCTCACACACACACACACACACACACACACACCTCTGAGTGATCTGAGGTTTCGGTCAGATATGTTACAAAGATATCGGGATAATCGTAGGATATAAATCGTGCGTGCGCATGCGCGCGCACACACACACACACACACACATTTGTACGCATACTGCTCGCACATCTCAATGATAAAAGGATACAGCCAGAAATCAGTGGTCAAAACACACCGGTCTTTAACGACGTTGTACGAATGTCATTTCCTCACACACACACACACACACACACACACACACACACACACCTCAGTGGTCAGACGTCTAAGCCAGAGATCAGTTGTTGGATATACATCACGTGGGGTCTCTAACGATATTACAATGGGTGTCGGGTCGTTACAGATGACCATTAGTGTGGGGAGAGTCAGGGGGGACGAGCCCGGCAGTTTCCTTTCTGTCCTGTCTGAGTCAGTAAATCTCCCCGCAGGGAAGGGCGAGGAGGAGGCTGAAGTGAGGTGGGTGAAAGGGGGTAGGGGATTGGATGGGGGGTGGGGGTGGGGGTGGAGTGATGAGGTTTCATACCGAGGGGCTAATCTCCCACCCCAGTTTCCTTCCCTGGAGTATATTCTTTCGCTCTTGACTTTTCTTTTTCACACCTGTTTCTGGCGCCCTTTCGGACCCCCCCCCCCCCCCCCCCCCCCCACTCCCCCAACTCCTGTTTACTTGTTTGTTCTTTTTCTTTGTCATTTCTAACGCTCTTTCCTTTCTTATTTACTTTTTGTTTCTTAACCCATTTCTGTTGCTTTCTTTGATGGTTTGAAGATGGGTTTTTTTGTTTGTTTCGTTTTTGTTTTAGCTATAGCTTTCGCTGCCCCCCCCCCCCCCCCCCCCCCTTCTCTCTCTCTCTCTCTCTCTTTCCTTTGTTTTGTCTGTCGCTGATTCCTTTTCCAGGAGAGGGAAGAGTGAAGGAAAGGCGGTGCAGAGTATGTGACCAGTTCCCTAATTGCGGGGTCTGCTCTCCCACAGGTCTCCTATCTCTGTCTTCGCCTATTTTGTTTTTTTTCCCCTTTCCTTTCTGTCTTTTCTTTTCCTGCTATTTCTGTCGCTCTGTCCAGTTTTTATCCCCCCCTTTTTTCACTACTTCAGTCCCTTTTTTTATGTATATCTAGTTGCTATTTCTGTCGCCTTGTTCTGTGCTATTCTGTTTCTTTTTCCATTTTCCTTTTGGGGCTATTTCTGTCAGTTTCTGCATGTTTTCTTTGCTCTTTTCGTCGCTCTTTGGGTTTTTGTTGTTGTTGTTGTTTGTTCGTTTGTTTGTTTGTTTTAAGTTATCCCTTTCGTCTTTCTGTCGCTCTAATTTTCGTTCTTCTTTTTAATGTCTGCGACTTTCCCTTTATCAGTTGCTATTTCTACCGATTACTTCTCTCTCTCTCGCTCTTTCTCTCTGCTTTCTATTTATTTTTGATTATATTTCGTTTTGTGTGTGTGTGTGTGTGTGTGTGTGTGTGTGTGTGTGTGTGTGGGGGGGGG
The DNA here is from genome assembly GCA_016801955.1 of Conus betulinus. Classification (NCBI taxonomy): domain Eukaryota; kingdom Metazoa; phylum Mollusca; class Gastropoda; order Neogastropoda; family Conidae; genus Conus; species Conus betulinus. Next base: position 838,379 of record JADBJO010000168.1, read on the forward strand.
CACTCTTTGCTTTTCCTCCTCTTCTGCTTCTTCCATTTTCCTCTTCTATTTTTCTCGGTCTTCCCTTTAAGGCTTTTCCTGGCCATTTCTATTGCCTTTCTTCATTTCTTAAATCTTTTTATTCATTTTTTTTCTTTTTCTTAGCCATTTTATTCACTTTGTCTTTCTGTTTATCTTTTACTTTGCTATTTCTGTAACAGTCCATTTTGTTCCTTTCTATGTAATTTCTGTAACTCTTTTTTCCCCCCAACTTGTTCAAAATTTCGTTTTGGTGGCTATACTGAATTTTAGAGGCTTCACCCGCTTGAGGTTAGGATGTAACTGTAGTTTTCGCAGATGTTAGTATAGAAAAAAAATCAAAAGTGTTTCAATAATAAGCATTTCTCCACAAAGAACACATTCATCACTATACCTTATTCTCTCTCTCTCTCTCTCTCTCTCTCTCTCTCTGTCAATATGCTAGGGATACAAGTATCTCTCTCTCACACACACACACACACACACACACACACACACACACACACACACACACACACACACATAATATTATTTGTTCATTTACTTCATATTCATTGACTTGTAAATTGTTTCAAAATGTTTCAGTCTCTATGATTACGTTATGTTTTTTGACAAATTTGATTCTCTCTCTCCTTCACACACACACACACACACACACACACACACACACACACACACACACACACACACACAATTTCAACATCAAAATCAAGGGGGTCAGGTCTTGTGAAAAGAGTTTACTACCATGACCACCATTATCCTTACTCCCCTCCACCCTGTTCTCCTCAATCCTTCCTGGCCCTCCCCCATCCCCAACCTCACCATCGCCCCTCCCCTTCCCTCCAGCGAAGGTTGGCTGTGATTTTCTTCTCGTTTCGCCCACTAACCCGCAGCGAGGCCATTGATGCAGACACAAGGGGGGAACGCTCCATGTCAAAGCCAGTTGAAAAAAACGGGTGGGCGAGAAACAGAAAATTGCTGGGGGCGGTACAAATCGGGGGAAAACAGTCGTTTTGTCCGCACCCGCTTTCTCCGCTGTTTGGGCCAGGCAGCCGAAAGCCCGGAGAGGCTGTGTCTCAAACGAGTGCCCTGTACCCGGACACCTAGCTTGTCTTTAGAAAAGCACCGCTGTGGTTGTTTGGGTGACTCTTAAATCACACTCCTCGCTGCCAGCGCCGCTGAGGAATGTTGACGAGCTGTCAATAGCCAGGCCCTGTGTGGGCCAGGCTGTGTCATTAGTCCATCAATATCGCCCTCTTCCCGTGCCCTGTGTACAAGCACGCCGTGGTACCACCGGCAGTCCGGGGAGGTGCGTGGGCCAACAATCGGCCAGGACTGCCAGTGGTGGCAGCGGCGTGTCCGGAATTGTGCCGAACTGGCAGGCTGTGACCAAGAACGTTTACCACGTTCGGACAGCTGTCCCTCAGTGACCATTAGCTGGTGTTGAACGGGACTCCTTTCAGGCCAGTGACTGCCGGAGGTCGTCGAGGCGCCATGACACTTTGACCCGCAAGGACACTGTATTCCATTCCATCAAAACAGTTTTTTTAAAACATTTACTAACCTTTTGCATACGAATACGAACTACACTGATTATGCTTCAGACCCAATTTGGGATGCAAGAATTACATCCAATACGGCTAACAGGAGGGCGGGGAGGGGAGAGGGAGAGGCAGCAGAGAAGAGGGGGACAAAGGGGACAGCCTTTACAGACGATCAACGCATTAACCTACAGCACTGATCAGTGCTCGGGTCATCCCACTGAAAAGGAAGTTATAACACCCAACAGACCCTTACATTTTGAATAGACGTGCCCATTGAATTTCGAGTTTTGTGTTTGTTCAATCGATGTATTTTGATCGATTTCTTCAATTGAACAATAGAGACCAGAAGACGTTAAATGCAGAAAATAAAACATCGTGAAGTTGAAATTTCGGACAAAGCCAGTTTTGTTGGGCAGCTTTTGTACTTGGATGTATAATACAATATAATATGATATAACATATGATATGATATGATATGATATAATATATATATATATAATATATATATATAATATAATATAATAATATATATAATATAATATAATATAATACAATACAATACAATACAATACAATACAATAACGTAACGTAAATAATATACAATATAATATAACATAATATGATGTAATGTGATATATGATTACGCTGCATGCAAATATGGCCATGGCAACAGAATGGTATTTGGGGTTCAGTTCATAACTTTTTTCCCGGCAACTTCGCTCAAGCAGAAAAGGTATGCGTTTGGTTTCTCGGTTGAACGCTGATGAAATGCCCTGGTTCATCTCTACGCACAACACTGGAGGAAAAATGCTTAGGTCTCCAGGTAACACGCTGACGAAATGCCACGTTTCTGGGTCAAATGCGGACAAAATGCCCATGTCTTTAGACAGATCGCTGGAGAAATGCCCAGGTCTTTTGCAGATTGCTGACAAGATGCCCAGATTGAACGCAGAGAAAAGCATGGTCTTCTGATGAAATACTGACAAAGGTCTTCAGATAAAATACTGACAAATGCCCAGGTCTTCAGATAAAATACTGACAAATGCCCAAGTCTTCAAATGAAATACTGACAACATGCCCAGGTCTTCAGATGACATACTGATAACATGCCCAGGCCTTCAGATAAAAATACTGACAAAATGCTCAGGTCTTCAGATGAAATACTGTCAAATGCCCAGATCTCCACGTGACACACTGACATAAAATGCCCAGATCTCCAAGTGGAACAGTAATAAAATGCCCAGGTCTCCAGGTGGAACAGTAATAAAATGCCCAGGTCTCCAGGTGGAACAGTCATAAAATGCCCATGTCTCCTAGTGGAACAGTCAAAATGCCCATGTCTCCTAGTGCAAAACTGACAAAATGCCCAGGTCTCCCTGGTCTCCTGCAACACTGACAAAATGCCCAGGTATCCAGATGCAACACTGACAAAATGCCCAGGTATCCAGATGCAACAATGCAAAATGTCCAGGTCCCCTGATGAAACACTGACAAAATACCCAGGTCTCCTAGCGAAAGACTGACAAAAATGCCCAGGTCTCCTGGCGCAACGATGGCAAAATGCCCAGGTCTCCTGGTGCAATGATGGCAAAATGCCCAGGTCTCCTGGTGCAAGACTGACAATATGCCCAGGTCTCCTGGTGCAAGACTGACAAAATGCCCAGGTCTCCAGGTGCAACGATGACAAAATGCCCAGGTCTCCAGGTGCAACGATGACAAAATCCCCAGGTATCCAGATGCAACAATCAGAAAATGCCCAGGTCTCCTGGTGAAGCACTAACAAAATGCCCAGGTCTCCAGTTGCAACAATGACAAAATGCCCAAGTGTCCAGGTGGAACACTGACAAAATGCCCAGGTCTCCAGGTGAAACGATGACAAAATGCCCAGGTCTCCAGGTGAACGATGAAAAAATGCCAAGGTCTCCTGGTGAAACTGACAAAATGCCCAGGTCTCCAGATGAAACAATGACAAAATACCCAGGTCTCCTGGTGCAACACGGACAAAATGCCCAGGTCTCCTGATGCAACAATGACAAAAATGCCCAGGTCTCCAGGTGCAACACTGAAAAATGCCCAGGTCTCCAGGTGGAAAACTGACAAAATGCCCAGGTCTCCAGATGCAACAATGACAAAATGCAAAGGTCTCCAGATACAACAATGACAAAATGCCCAGGTCTCCAGATGCAATAATGGCAAAATGCCCAGGTCCCCAGGTGGAACACTGACAAGATGCCCAGGTATCCAGATGCAATGACAAAATGCCCAGAACTCCTAATGCAACACTGAAAAATGCCCAGGTCTCCAGATGTAAGACTGACAAAATGCCCATGTCTCCTGGTGCAACAATGACAAAATGCCCAGGTCTCCAGGTGCAACGATGACAAATTGCCCAGGTCTCCAGGTGCAACGATGACAAAATGCCCAGGTCTCCTGGTGGAACACTGATATGACCAGGTCTCCGTGCAACACTGAAACAATGACCAGGTCTCCAGGTGCAACACTGACACAAAGACCAGGTCTCCAGGTGCAACACACTGGCACAATGACCAGGTCTCCAGGTGCGACACTGACAACATGACCAGATCTTCAGGTGCGACACTGACACAATGACCAGGTCTCTGGGTTCAACACGTACAAAATGGCCAGGTCTCAGGGTATAACACTGACAAAAATGGCCAGGTCTCCAGGTACATCACTGGCAAAAAATCCGTTTCAAGCGAGTGAAAAAAAAACAGACATCCCAGAAAGTCTTCGTTTGTGCAGGAGTGATACAAGCCAGCGCTAAGGCTGTCGGTACCTTCTCGGACGCTGTTTCCTTGATATCATGAAGCTAATGTTGGAGTAACAGTAATTATCATACAATAGTATTGACAACAAATGCAAAATCACACACACACACACACACACACACACACACACACACACACACACACGCGCGCGCGCGCGCACAAACCCATACACACGGCTGTCAGTTCGACTAACAACAGCAGCAGTAATAACAGCAGTTAATAACGGTTGTTACATTGGCCGTGACAGCAATAAGAGAATTGGGGGGGGGGGGGGGGATATAGAGAGGGGGGGGGGGGCACTAAGTGGCGGCTTTACGGACTTACAGAAACGTCCCCCCCACGGGAAACAGCGACCCACGGAGCGCCATGAAGGATCGTCATCAGAAGCTCCTGCCAGTCCTGCCACCCCGATGAACCCGTGGATCGGGTGAAGGAGTGTCCGTGCCGCCAGGTAATTTGGACCACCTGGCGACTGTCTCCTGGTCCACCCGATACCCGGCCTCTCTCCCCGCTTCACGCCAACTGAACAGGGCAAAGGGGCAGGGCAGGGAAACGATGCGGGGGCAGAGAGAGGATTGCGTCGTTGAGGTTTCGCCTGTCAGTCCCCAGGTTTCCCGTCAGGAAGACGAGGAGCCAAGGAGGAGGGTTTAGGTTGACGTCTTTATCTTTCACCACTCGCATCAAAGCCAAGAGAGGTCTTGTAGATTGACTGCGTGGGGAGGTGGTCTGTTCAGTATTCGCGGCTTGTTTTTTCATGCCATTCACTGACATGGTGTCTGCCTCCGCCCTATTTCCCTTCCCCTCCTATCTGTTTCCCCCCGTCTCCTGATCTTTTTAAACCCCCGAAACGTAGTGACTACTCGTACTATCACAACCTTAACATGTTTATTATTGTTGCAATGATGGTACCGCCAGTTCGTCTTGATATTCTTTTTTATGCTGTTTCCCTTTGCAAGACCTCTTAGTGGCATTATTCCCGGACCGCTTATTCTGGATCCCCCATACATAGTCACACACACAGGTTTGTTCCGTACAGGCTTCAGCAACGCGGTTCACAGGGAGCAAGCAATAGCAATGCGCGTCGGCAAACCGACTTGAAGAGACACTGCCCTGCTGCTGAGTCACTTCAGTGGTATTCGGTGGTGCCCTTTCTGACCGAATACACACAAGACATCGTCCTCTAAAATTTCTACTGACAGAATTCGCTTAAATGCCAAACCCATGGGAGTAAGCATTCGCTTCTAGATGGATACTGCCACCACGATCATCAAACCACACTTCATTATCCAGCCAGTGCCGGTGAATTGATACGAACTGACTGCCACCATGAGCACGGATCAAAAAAGGAAATTGAAACAAGATGCAAAGCATGTAAACGTACTCCCAGTTTATCTTGAATACGCATGTACATTACATCACTTACATATGGAAAGAGGCTCCGATTTGTCACAAGATCATCCAAACCGCTTATAAACCGGCCAGGTACTTTCTGAGATATTCCATTAAGAAGAAAGAAAAAACCGTTTTGGGCCGTTATAGCCGTTAGTAACGACTATTCTGGTAAAATATAAACATCGGGCATCATCCGTGATCCATAATGAACATACCTACAAATTTGCAGGAAGATCAGCCCAAGAAGTTTGTTTCTTTTCTTTCCTGGAGCGAGTGGAACACATTTTGACCACGGACAGACCCACAGACAGACACACAGACAGGATTTTTCTTCGTTCCCATTGCCAAGTACTCCCTGTTCTATAAGAACTGGGAGTACAGAAATGAAGTTATCACGAGTAATAGGTCACAGAATTTGACGCGTGTTTATGACGATCAATAAAAGTGATGAAGCTGATGCTAACAGAGTTCTACTTTGGTCTGAGACTACTTGATACGGCTGGACTCTACGCTTCCTTTCATGATCTATACAAGCGTTAACCGGGCCCCAGAGATACAGACACCTGCAGCGTTGGTCAGGAAATGTGAGCAGTATTCACAGAGACAGTCCATGAAATGGATGAAACATCGAATGTGTGTCCAGTCTTCCCATTTGAGCCCATACACGCTCAACTGTGGGTAGGAGCCGTTAAGGGCCGAAAATCCCACCAGTGTATTTGGGACTTCAGTCCACAACGTCTACGCCCGCAACCCGCCATACTAAGCACTGCTCAACGGCGGCTGGTCATTAAGATACAACTAAATCTTGCAATGTCGACGTGTGTTGTTATATGACTAGAAAGGCACTCAGGGGAGGAATCTTCTGGGATCCGCCGTTTGAGTCAATTCATTCACGAAAACAAAATTGTTCTCCACCATGGGAAGTCGTACTTGCACGGACTGAGGAGTTACTTCTCATACACTTTTCTAAAAATAGGACATGCAAAATACAAAATTTCAACATTATTATCATTAGAAAGTTTTAATATTCCATGAAAGTATATTACTTTATAGATAGCTATCAATTCAAAACAGTAACTTCACACTGTTCATGTTTGGAGGAAAAGTTGTAATCATCTTGTCAATAATTTGGACAGATCTTGAATCCGCCGTCTGAACCGGATCCTCACAACGGATCCACACAACTGTATTTTAATAAGTTCGTCTTCGGGCTACATTCAATCTGTCCATCAAGGTTTGTTAACATCAGTGACGTTTTAGTCTTTTCATTTTCACATTTTTGTTTGTTTTTCGTTCTAAATTGTATGACAATCTTGCTGAACCATCCAGGACCCGCCGTTTACTCCAGTTCCGCACGACGGATCTGCTCTAAAATCAAACCTCTTCGTTCTGTGGCCAAATTCAATTTTTCTTGACGAAGTTTGGTTAAAATCGGTACAGCAGTTTTCAGTTTTGTACAATCCTGCTAAAAGACACACACACACACACACACACACACACACACACACACACACACACACACACACACACAACCTAACCAGCCAATGAATACGGATGAAAAAGTCACTTTTCTGACAGAGGCTACATACACAACCTTGTTCACAGCCTGATTGAGAAATACAACGTTCGTTTTTAACAGTAACACAGCTGAATAACTAAAACACACAAATTACTTTTGTAAAATATGCTCACAGGACACCCCGCATTTCTTGTGGCACTTGGTTCTGAATGAACTTGGCTGTTATCGCTATCATGTTATCAGAGACATTCAAATGCCTTTCCGCAAGGCATTCTACCTCCCCAGACAATTTTCACGTTCCAAAGAAATATTAATATTCAAAGAGATGACAATCGCACAAGCTATAAATTAGTATCACGTTTGCATTGAAAGACAGAGCCATACATTTCACAACAACTAGAAAGCCGAGAAAAGGTGGATGGAAAGGAGAAGAAAAAAACTGCTGCTTTGGACAAAGACGGAGTACTGATCTGCAATCGTTCCGATCAGCATTAAATTTTGTCAGTTGTCACCGTTTCCTCTGCGTCATTCATTTCACAACCATCTATTCTGCTGCTTTTTTTGTTTGAAAAAAAAAAAAAAAAAGAAAGAAAGAAAAGAAAAGAAAAAGAAAAAAGTCTTTCACATTTCTAATCATACACTTCTGCAAGGGGAAAAATGAAGTGTAATATATAACTTTTGGAACAGTTTTATACGCACCAAATGTTACACTATCACATTCAGTTGATCTATGCTGAACAAATAACGTTCACTACATCTAAGTGCAATCATTTTTCAATTTCACAATTTACATGTGGTTTTGTGAGATTTTTTACAAGATGATATCTCTTCTAACAGGTCATACGCACAAAACGCTTCACCATCATGCCTTTGTAATTTATCTCAATTTAGCGGAAAATGATCGGAAAAGGAATGCATTGCAAGTGGCTGCTGGTGACATAGCAAATCAATTTCTGCCCCCCCCCCCCCCCCCCCTTCTCCACCCATGCCTTCCCCCCCCCCCTTTCTTCTCCCCCTCTTCTCCCTCTCTTGCTCGCCCCCCCCCCCCCCCCCCCCTTTTCCCCTGAGTTTGACCTTTCAGTGACTTTCTCTAAGAGTGAAGTGGAGCGTGTGAGACAGGAGGGACAAAGCCAGCGAGAGGCGTAAAATCTATCGATTCAATGCAAACGATCATTGTCAATGCACAGCCACAAAATGCCCACCCCAGTTCATCCGACTTCTGATCCTTCTGTTCGGCCGACGTTTGCTCCCTGCTGCTCTTGTCTAACGAAGTCCAATGGCACGGATCTGCTTAAGTGTTATCGTCACTATGAGAACACATTTCCACACAGTCACGCACGACCCAAGCGTACAGAGAGAGAGAGAGAGAGAGAGAGAGAGAGAGAGAGAGAGAGACAGAGACAGAGAGAGAGAGACAGAGAGAGACACAGAGAGAGAGAGACAGAGAGAGAGAGAGACAGAGAGAGAGAGATACCTGCATAGACATATAGATGCAGGCGTCTCTCTCTCTCTCTCTCTCTCTCTCTCTCTCTCTCTCTCTCTCTCTCTCAAAAGCCGTTCTCTTTCAAAAGTCGTTCCTTGGTTTCCATGGAATTCGTCCAACAGTATGGCCTTAAATCACACTGGAGTTTCGCGACCGAAAAACAAACAAACAAAACGAGGATGTTTTCGTTTGAAGGAGCGGGAAGGAGAGGGGGGCAGTGGTCCATTCGAATTTGTTAAGACGTGTACTTGATTCTCAAACGTGCAGTTTCGACCCTTGATGTTTCTGTTTTAAACAGGAATTAAAAAGTTTGAGTGTTCGTTAACGGTATATTTCAGCTTTTTAGATTGGAACCCTACTCCCGATGTGTGTGTGTG
>JADBJO010000168.1:852500-862500 GCA_016801955.1 Conus betulinus
AGAACGTCAGCGTAATTATGTGTCGTCGCCTGCTCCAGGTCGCAACATTAAACTCTGTTCTGGCAGCTGAGTGCAATTTGCAAGAATAACACCCGGACAGTGCGTAGGGGCCCTGACATCTGATCTCTACTTCCCATCCACGCAGCAAGTATGGCATTGCGGGGTAACAAGGCGGCACATTGGCTGGCTCCGCTAAGTGGTTCATTCCGGGTGGCCGACTCACTGATTGAAAGAATGAGGTGATGTTTTAGGTGAGGGTATGAGCCGGGGTCTTGTGTAACAGCCAGTGTCACAATGGGCTCGTGTCGCCCCTAACTCCTTTTATGGGCAACACCTCGCGGCCTGGCTGTCAGTCATAAACCTCATGATGCTCGGCCGTAATGTTCAACGATGAGCTGGAGCGAAACGGCGCTCTCTGAGTGTGATACTTTATACAATCCCGTCACTGCACTGTGTGTGTGTGTGTGTGTATGTGTGTGTGTGTGTGTGTGTGTGATGACTATAATCTAGATGACGTTGCATATCTCAACGGTTTTATCATTTACGTTCTATAACGCCTGTGATTTGACGCGACGGAGAGTCATCCCGTTGTCAGCTAGGCCCCAAGAACTTCCCCAACGTTTCATGATGTCTGATGGTGATGATGCCTTTCCTCTAAGCCCGCAACGAGCAACATGAGCAGCACCGGTAGAACGACCTTCACAAGCGGAATGAGTGTGTGTGTGTGTGTGTGTGTGTGTGCGTGTGTGTGTGTGTTTGACAAGGCGGCTATGTGGCTTCTTCCATTGGCTATCATGATGCACGTGCACAGCGTGCTCGGTCCGTTGACAAACTCCGCTGGGATTCATATCTTGAAAGCCTGGGTCATCCCTGATTTAGCAGTAATCGTCAAGAGCCGCAAAAACTAAGTCCATTTCCAATGTCGGACAACCATAGTTGCTTTTCTGTGAGTCGACACCAAGGTAATCTTCACATCTTCACTTTCTGTTCCTTCAGGAGGGGGGGGGGGAGGGAAGACATCAGAAGAAGAAGAAGGAAAGCAAGAAGAAAAAGGACAAGGAAGAAGGGGACAAGAAGAAGGCCAGATTAAGAAAAGTATTAAACAACTAGAACAAAGACTGTAAACCAAATAAGCCAACCCACCAAAAAAAAACCAAACCAAACACAAAACAAAACAAAACATAAAAAAAGAGAAAAAGAAAGACAGAAGGTGGACTGCCACCCGAGCGGGGCTGCCGAGGGGCGGTGGTGTAACGGCACAGCCCAGACGTCGTGTTCACAGAGCGTTGCAGGACAGGAGCGCTCGGCCAGCATCCAAGCGTGTCCAATAAACCAAGGTCAAGTGTCCGCCTGTCCACCAGTTACTGACCCTTTCACGCCCGACTGGATCCTCGGTGGACAAGCCGCGACGCCCCGGGCCCGGAGACAGGTCATCCGTGATAGGGGTAGCAGAGGGTTCGTGAACACACGTTAACGAACCCGTATCGCGGCCCACAACAGTCCTCGTCCTTAGCGTTTCTATGACTGCCAGAATATGTGTGTGTGTGTGTGTGTGTGTGTGTGTGTGTGTGTGTGTGTGTGTGTGTGTGTGTGTGAGAGAGAGAGAGAGACAGACAGACAGAGAGACAGAGAGAGAGAGAGCTGAATGTAATTCAATGTTTGAGTGAAACAAAAAGAAACGGACGAACAAGCCGTTGCCGTTGAATGAAGTCATCTTACTGACGACAAATGAAGATGTGACGAAAAGGAAGGCAGACTGCACTTCACATAAGTTTAGTTTCATGAAAGACCCGCTTTGGTTCATTTGCTATTTCAAATGGACAAGACATACATCTGAACAAAGTCGAACACATCCATCATTCTTGATATCCAATTATGGATTTGAAGACATTTTTGTAATACAAACATTAATTAAAAACAAAAAATACCTCTCATGCCACACACCTCCCTCATTTCCTTTCCCCCAGACTACCAGATGGTTCGCTTATATAAAACGTAATGAAATCACACACACACACACACACACACACACACACACACACACAACCCTGAGTACAACTAAGGACAATGGCCGCAACAACAGCAATGGCCGCAAATGACGCATACAGCAACAGCTGAATTTCCTGAAAGCATCTTCATTTTTTTCGCTGAATTGTGTCTTTTAAGGATAAACGTGAAACGATGCAAATACCAACGAGGCCAAAACACTGTACCAAATGTTCCTTTAAAGCAAGCACTTAAAGGCAGCCATTTTCGCTATCTGAGCCCAGCACAGGTGTAAGAGGAATGGCTCCTGACAGAGGTACAAAGCAGACGAGGTCTTGAATGTTAATTTATACCTAATGTGAAGAACCCCCCCCCTAGCTTGCTCCATTTTGCATTATGAGGAGTTTCATTTCTTATTCAACTCGGTCCGATTTACATTTAACTGCTTCAGATTCGCTGACTTGTCAGGTTTATGCATTATAATCTCGACCGGATTGTAAACAGATTATGTTGAGCATCTTAAAAGAGTTCCGACGAGGTCAGATCTTTGCACCATCTTCATAAATTAGTCTGACTAACCCCCAGTATCCTCATACAGTCCTAAAATGATCTGCCTGTGTGCCTAACACACTTCAAGTGGTTCTATTGTCGTCTGATTTATATGCCTATCTTCATTCACTTAGAATTCAAAATGTTCAACAAACGCCTCTCTCCATGCACTTAAAATCAAAAACAGTCAAAGTTACCCTTATTCATTCGGTTAAAGTTTGAAATGGCCGGATTCATGTTCCTCGTGATAAAAAATGTGGACTGGTCTGGTGCCTGGCTACCCTCTCGCAGTGAAAATCTAAAACGGTCTGATTTATGTCCACCATATTCACGCGGCTAAATCTGACGAGACACGGCTCCTAAACAGGTGTGATGTATACCTAACACTTCCTCTGGTCCCTGTTCGCTACCTTTTTCTTTTCTTTTTCCCCCCCCCCCCCCCCCCCCCCCCCCCCCCCCCCCCCCCCAGATATCCACCATGTCTGCCAGTTCTCACTTGGTTCTTTTTACGAGACCCACCATGTTGGTTGGTCCGTCGTGGTCAGCGCGAGGCATGGCCGATTCCCGCAGCGCTTTGACGGCTAGGCCTGGCGACAAGCACTCTGTGCGGATTAGCACGTCATCAACACGTGCGCCCCGTCCGCCCAGAGGTTCGGCCCGGCCACGTTGTAATGGACAGCAGGGATTTAGGTGCAACACGGGCCTCTTTTTTTTCCCGCCCCTATCTCCACGTCAGTCAGCCAGAGGCCGGCTGCGTGTTTTAGCATCTTGGCGAGCCGTAAAACAGGATTGTAAGGTCTGCGAGGCATGAGAGAAGTGACGTTTAACACCACCACTGTCACGTAGGAAGCGCTGCTGTCATGCAGCCTGGTGATGGATAGCTCACAACTGCTGGGACCCACATCGCCAGATTGGGGGGAGAATAATATTCACGGGCTGTGATGTGTGTGTGTGTGTGTGTGTGTGTGTGTGTGTACGCGCGCGCGTGTGTATGTGTATGTATATAATGTGTTTCATTTGCACGGCGAATTTGTCTCGATTTAGTAAAGACAAAATGAGCGAGGTCAATGTCATCCAGTCCATGCTGACGCATGTTCACATTCCCATTGTGCTTCTGTCGTTTTCTGTTGGGCTTATTACATCTATAACAGCCATGCATCTCACATGCACGCGCTCTTTTTAGCATTCCTCTTTCTGCAAACTTTTTCTCTCTCTCGGAAAACGTGGTTCTTATAATGCATAGACATACTTCGTTGGTGTTTGTCATGGCGCACGCATATTTGGGTGAAGTATTAATCAATTAAAAGTTTAAGAGATGCATCTAAAACTAATGTCGGTCCACAAATTGTATTTGTCACATGTAAGCAATTGCACTGAGCAGAAATATCGTTCTGTAAAATGGCTAGGAATGCGTCTGAAAACCGAGTTCCAACTAAGCCAGTGGCACTCACCTACAAATCAAGCATGACACCCCCCCCCCCCCCCCCCCCATTTCGCTAAACGATGTGAACCAGTCAGAGTGAACCACACTCAAAGTGACGACAACACTGTCATAAAATACAGAGCACTGATTGAACCACGAACTTTGTATCTGAATTGCAAATTCATAGTTCAAGAAACAAGCGGGTCCTACACTGAAAGTTCTGAACAGGCGAATGACACTTACACACACGCGCGCGCGCACACAAAACGAAATATTGTATGGTCTGACTATTTTGTTAAAACGTCAGTCTGAATTAAGGAAATAGATAGGTCTCCTCATATTTCCATAAAAAGAACATAAAGCTTTAATGTATTGGATAATGTTTTAACCACTAACCGCGTATGTCGTCGGTAAGCAACCGTACAGTATCATGAAAGTAAAATTTGATGAGGTCAGTCTTTGTACACCTCCTGCGGGCAAGATGACAATAAATGGTGAATGTATAACAACAGAAACAATAGAGCGTTATTCCTTTTTTTTTCCCCCTCAGGTTTTACTTCTTGGGTTCGTTGTAGCTTTCTGCAACAATGGTTGACAGTAAACACTGTCCTGTCTGTTGAAATCGCGTCTCTCTCTCTCTCTCTCTCTCTCTCTCTCTCTCTCTGCACGGTTGCTTACCGAATACAGACGCGTTTTCCCTGTACAGCTGTACCTGGTTGCAGCGGGGTGTGTGTTTTGATTTGTGAAGCAGGACAACAGAAACATGCTGGCAGAGGAGCGTCTAAAACTCGCCAGTCTTTGTAGAGGGAAACGTGTTGACAGTAAACAACACGCCGAGATCCAAGCACGTGCAGCACGGGAGATGAAGATGCTGCACGGCCTGATCCACGTCTACCTGGGGTGACAGTGTTCACAAGACTCGCATGACAGACGGGTTCCTATGGGACATGTGCCAGGCTTGTGAGGAAAAGGAACATTGTTGGCCATGGTTTCCACGTCGGGCTTACCGCGCGGCATTGTTTCAATGTTTTGTTGAGCTATTGTTCATCGCGCCATATTGCTAAGGAAGATGTACCGCTTTATAGCAATACACATTTCATTTCTCTCTCTCTCTCTCTCTCTCTCTCTCTCTCTCTCTCTCTCTCTCTCTCTCTCTCTCTCGTCGTGTGGCGGTGATGGTGGTTGTCTGTGTGTGTGTGTGTGTGTGTGTGTGTGTGTGTGTGTGTGTGCGTGCGTGTGTGCGTGCGTGCGTGCGTGTGCGTGCGTGCGTGTGTTTGTTTTTAGGCACAATCTCTCTTTTTTTCTAACACAAGTCTTACCACACCTCAAATTTTAAACTTATTTACAAACTTCCTATTTTAACATGTGTGTATCCATATTTGGGTAATGAGCATTGTGCGAGTGGATTTTTGTCCATTCTTTGCCGATGGCAATGATAAAGGTCCTAGTCACAGTGCTTTTCGCGGGCTGTGCGAGCAGGTGAGCTTAGGAAAAAAAAAAAAAGACTTTGAATCGACCATGAAGGCGACAAGAGAGCCGAAGGTCCCCGGGTGTAGCCAATAAAACAGTCAACCACGCGTTCTTCCCACGCTTTATTGCGCTTTAGTCGGCAGACCTGATTCCTCCTCGTCACCTTCCGTGTGTCTGCCTGTCACAGAATATCTCGTTTTATGTGGACAGAGTCAAGCGGTTATTTGTCATGCTTCAAAGCCTGCTGAAAACAGCTTTTCTGATGGCGGTATCAAAGCCAGCTCCGCCATGGCTGCTCGGCCGCTTCAGTCTTGCTAGGATGTCGACCTTGTGTGAGTGTGTGTGTGTGTGTGTGTGTTCGTGGAGGAGAATGGTGGAGGGGAAGTGCGGGAGGGGTGGGGGGTGGGGAGGGATCGGGAGGGAAGAAGATTCATATCGTCAAGTCTGTAGTTAAGCTTCTCACGATGTCTACAGCGAAAAGTCCTCGTATACTCGGTCTCTGAGTGCTGCTTATTCAAAACGAAATCCTTTATCAAAACACAAACAAACAAAAGGTATTCGAGTATGTGTATAATTCAGTTCTTATTGATGTCAGAATTATTCACTATCTGCGCATACACGCAGACGTGGGCGCACGTGCAACTGTGTTTTTCACGTGCATGCACGCGCACAAACTTGAGAGGTGAGGGGACTAATGTGTGTGTGTGTGTGTGTGTGTGTGTGTGGCACGTGCATTTGCACACACGTGCATGTGTGATGAAAGAGTATGTGTCTTAGAACAACAGCATGCTTGTGTTCATTGTCGTTTGCTCATTCATTCTCTCCTCCTCTCGTTCCCCCCCACTAACTTTTTTCATTTTTCAAATCAATCCTCCTCTTGCTGAAACTCGTACTGCGCTTCGTGTCAATTTGCAGCATAAGCGTTTTACCGCCGGTTTCGAGTTTCGTCGCGAGGGCTTTGCTTTGGGCTTAATTGCAAGAACCTGTGTTTCGTTTCGTTTGGCGAAATTGTCGAGCGGTTTAGCGAGGAACATCTGGCGCCTAGGGTTTCATAACAAGGCGCTTTGAATCTTAAATGACGCGACAGCTGGCCTGTGTGAGCTCCGGGTTGTCTTTGGTCTCTCTCTCCCTTCCACTCCCTCCCTCCCTCCCTCTCTCCTCTCTCTCTCCTCTCTCTCATGTAAAAAAAGATCACTCCTCTTCAAGCTATCTTTCAAAACAGATTTTGAGTTACTCTGGCGAGCACTCACAAATGCCACTGTGTGTGTGTGTATGCGCGCGCGCACGCACACACACACACACACACACACACACACACACACATGCAGGTGGAGGGGTGTGAGGGAGGGGGAGGGGCGAAGGAAAAGGAGAGTGAGCGTCGGGAGGAGAACGGGAGAGCCCTTTTCCTCTGAAGTGACAGCAGACTTCTCGCGGCATTGAAATTTTTCGCGGCATCAAAAATGTCAAAACATCCAGTTCTCTAGTACACCAGGCTGTAAATCTGCACAGTTATTAACCATGCTAGTTATTAAACGCTAGTTCTCGCTCAACCGTTTTGCCTCTTCAGGCGAAACGTTTCTTTCTTCCGACCCGTGTCCACACACACCGCATCGCCACCAACTCTACCCTCCTCAAACCCTCCACAAGCTGACCGCTGATTTGAACCAACTTCTTCTGCCGATGCTGTGTGTGAAGCAGTGCAGATCTTCACTGCGGCCAAGAAGCCTGACTGGAAGTCGTGGGTCGAGTACATAGGTACAACGGCATTAAAGGAAGGAGAAGGGTGTGAGAGGTAATGGGGTGGGGAGAGGGGACGACGGTGCTGGATGGGGGGGGGGGGGGGGGGGGGGGGGGGGAGAGATAGTTATGGGGAGGAAGGGGTGGCACGCTTGTGAAAAGCACAGTCTTTCACTTCCTTGAATGCATGCCACTGCTGGCAGTTTTCTGTTTTTTTTTTTTCTCTTTTTTTTTATTTCCTTTTTTTTTTCTTTCATTAATAGTGCTTGCTCGAGCATAAACATTAAGTGTGAAATCTCACCTTGTTGTCGTCGGTCGCACCCGCTCTCCACCTCCTTACCCCTGTTCCCAGCCCTGATCTCTCCAGTGTTCCTTTCTGTCTAATGCACCAACCTACTGCGAGGTTTATCTCCACGAAATGAAAATGTGGACATTTGTGCGGGTTTATTGGTTTTTTCTCTCATTTTTGTCACTGCAGAGAACAAGTTTCTGATCTGCATCTGAAAATCACTTAACATGTTTAATCTGTCTGTCTGTCTGTCTGTCTGTCTGTCTGTCTCTCTCTCTCTCTCTCTCTCTCTCTCTCTCTCTCTCTCTCTCTCTCTCTCTCTCTCCACCCCGTTCTTACCCACTCCCTCCCCCTTCTCTTTGTACTTTGTATTGTGGCCCAAGGCCGAAGCACATTACAGCTTTCCGAGTTCCGAGTTCTCTCTCTCTCTCTCTCTCTCTCTCTCTCTCTCTCTCTCTCTCTCTCTCTCTCTCTGTCTCACACACACACACACACACACACACACACACACACACACACACTTACGTTTGCAACCAGGTAACAAATGACCCTTTACAGTTGCAGCGATAGTTGTTTACTGTTGAAGTTCACTGTCAACGCACTTTGCACATGCCAGACTTCTCCAGTTCACGTGCTATGCCAATAATCGTGCCCCCAATATTTGAATGAAAGGAATCTGTCGAGACATTTGAGTGGATATGTAAAAGGATGATAAAATAAATGGTATGGAAATAAACAAGCTGCTAATCAGTTGCGCACTCTTCTTTACTGTATGATAAATCTGTGGATCATCATTACACGGTAATTTGCTCGTGGGCGCGCGTGTGTGTATGTGTGCGCGAGTGTGCATGCTTGCTTATGTACAGTTCGTCTGACATCAACGGCCATATTTGTTGGCTTGCTAACTCTCCAGTGATGTGCTTCTCAGCTACACATGACTGAAATTCTGTTCATGCTTAATGACAGTCATTTTTCAGTGTCAAGCGAACTCGGAGGTTTTTCTTTTTTGGCTTTACTTTCAACCAATGGCAGCGAAAGGCGACGAAGTTTAGGAACACGGGCAGCGCGCGTCTGCCTGTTTCCTCTTTCATCTGTCTGCCTTCCAAAAACACACACACACCTCATCCTGGTTGTTGTAGACGCAGCTGTTTGACACCACTACACTGCAGTAGCTTCGTTCCGTAAACAGCTTCTTTGCCACACACCTTTCTTTCTCACAAACCGTCAGCCTGTGCTTCGTCTTAAGACATACTGAGGGTTAAAACACATCCTTTTACTGCCTGACAAATCTGCTAAACCGTCATTTAGAGTAAAGGTCATTAGAGCACAGAGATGAGCTACGATTAATCACATCGCCTTGCGTACTGTATGGCTGAGACCATTAACATACAAACATGTCCTTAATTGGGACACTGCACTGAAATCCCCCCCCCCCCTCTCTCTCTCTCTCTCTCTCTCTCTCTCTCACACACACACACACACACACACACACACACACACACACACACACACACAAGGGTGCATGCACACAAAAACAAAATGTGTGCAAGAACAAACGCACAGGCGCTCTCCGCTGACTGCTACGGTAAAATTTCGAAGAAGCTGGAACTCGAAATCAAGACAGACAAAATAAAACGGTAGCTGCCATTTCCTAAACATAACTACTGGCCCTGATCCAAAAGACAAGTACTCAGACCACCATTTAAGGGGAAAGTGGTGAAAAGACATTTAAACAATGGACCCAGACTTCTTTCACTTCCTAGACAAGCGCACATGAAGCAAGTCCAGCTTGTCACACTCATTAGTACGGCACAAAGAACTCAAGGCAGTGATTGTCGCTTTCAATGAATGTGATCCTGGCCACGGCAGGCCATCAACAAAAAGGGTGTGCACGGTTTGAAGTCATTTATATCATTAGTTCCCCTCCCCTTTCCGTCTGGACGTGACCGCTCACCTAAACACCCAATCCTTTTCTCCCCAAACCGCCAAGCAGCTGGTCCCGCTCCTCCGCTCTCCTCGTGACTTCCTCCTCCACCCAGTCTACCTGGTCACATCAAAGACTGAGACCGCCAGGTGGATCATAACGAAACTGTCATGACAGCATGCTGCCAGACTGTTATTTCTTACACGAGCGCGCGCGCGCGTTTTCATTCTTGGGGCAAAGTATTTGCACCAGATTTGCTGATGCATGAAAGAACGCAATAACCGATTATCGTTCATCCATAAAAACGTTAATTTCCACGCACACTTCGACCGTGATCAGAACGAACATTGATATAATGAACACCAAATGGGATAGTGGCGACATTTTCATCCTCATTTTGATTACAGTCGAAATCAAAGTGGAAGGTACAATTTTAACTGATGAATGTTTCTCTTGTTTCAGGGTGTTTTTTTTTTTTTACTGTCATGATATAAAACGTGAGATTAAGTAATAGCTGATTCGTCCACAATCCTGTTGTATTGGTGCAAACAAATCACACTTTTTTTTTTTTTTATCTCATTGACTTTTAATATTGACCACCTGTCTGATTGGCCTGCTGGAT
>JADBJO010000168.1:867500-882500 GCA_016801955.1 Conus betulinus
CTGGTCACATCAAAGACTGAGACCGCCATGTGGATCATAACGAAACTGGCATGAGAGCGTGCTGCCAGATTGTGCTACTTCTGTACACACATCAGCAGACACACACACACACACACACACACACACACACACACACACACACACACACACACACACACACATGCACAGGTGCACACATGCACACATTTTCATTGTATGGACGAAGAATGTTATACCAGTTTTTTGAAGCGTGAAAGAAATGCAATAACCAGGACCACGTATTTCATCCATAAAAACCTTAATTTCTACGCTCTGTTCGACCCAAATATGAAACATTATACAATGAACATCACGTAGGATACAGTCACAACATTTTCAACTTTTTTTTTTATTGCAATTGTAATGAACATGGAGAGTAAAATTTCTACTGATGAACATTTATTTTGTGTTTAAAGGGTATAATTTCTAATCATCGTAATGTAATGATCATCTATTTTTCCATGAGGCTTAATTACTGTTTTGGACTGATTATGTGTAAGGACCATATGATGGCGCAACATCATTGGTAATCGTAACTACGGTCGCGCGCTGCGTTAAAGCAACCATTACCACTGTTTTCTGGAAGAAGATGACTTTTCACAAAAAAAAAAAAAAAAAAAGGGTTATTATGGGTTTTTGGAAAGAGTAACTTTCCTTTGTTGCGTTCCAGCAACTAGTTGCCGTTTCTGTCCCCCATCCCCCCCCCCCCCCTTCCCCTCCCCCCGAGTTGCTGCTCGGTTTAATCATAATCGTTATGGTCTCAAATGCAAAAAAAAAAAAAGAAAAAGAAAAAGGCATTCCATAACTTTCCATGTCCATGTTTCTCACCACCTCTCTGTGGTGTTGCCTTCCAGCCAATTACTTTGTTGTTTAAGTAGAGCATAGCTGAATAGCAAGTACAGATGGGAGGACTAGATACTGCCTAAATCCGTATATCCTTGGTGATAAAGTTTCCGATTCTTGAGTCTTTTCAGTCAGTTTGTCACTCTCCCTTTTTTTTTTTTTTATCTCTATAACCTTTCTCTCTTTTTTTCAGAACACACGCACACACACACACACACACACGCGCGCTAGCGCGCGCGAGTGTAAGTGCTCGCACTTTTCCTTTCAAGTAACTTTTGGAAACTCCGCCGGTTGAAAAAGTCAGAAAAAGGGACTTTCCAAAATGTAAGACGGCCATGCTAGTTGGACTGCCAGACATGGACATATTGACACCTCGGACCCCGACCTCCCCTCTGTATGTGGGACAGACGGCAACAACTGGAGTTGACACAGCCAGAACAAGGGGAAATGACGTCAGGAGTGCGTCCTGTTAAGAAAACGGCGAGGGAGAGACAGAGGAGTGTTTGGAGAGGGAGGGGGAAAAAAAAGAGAAGAGAAAGAAACGAATTTCACGAGACGAAACGTGTTGACTCCGAACTCGGGTCTCGGTATACAAGGCAAGCCACAGAAGTCGCGCTCAGAATGGGGAAGCAGCTCCGCAGAAAGAGGGTGAAAGGAAAAAAATGAATGCAGTGTCACAAGCCTGTCGCCTAATGGCTTCTTCGTGTCGCATTTAAGCAAATCAGATTTGTGTCAGGGTGATACTGTTTCCGTTACGGCAGTAGGCGTTCTGCTGTTTGACTCGAGACGGGCAGGGGAGAGCAGTCGTTAACTTAGATGACACGAAGGCATTGGGTTACTGTAGTCCAGAACTTCCGTTTTTTCTTTCTTTTTTTCTGCTTTTTTTTCCCTTGGTCAAAAAAAAAAAAAAAAAAAAAAAAAAACAACAACAACTGAACCCGACTTACAGCGTACACAGAATTGTGGTTTACATATTTCTAATACAGACTGCCTTACTAAAATCAGATGCTATTACAAACCTATATTTTACTAAAATCAGATGCTACTAGAAACCTATATTTCAGTCTGTTACTAAAATCAGATGCTATTAGAAACCTATATTTCAGTCTGTTACTAAAATCAGATGCTATTACAAACCTATATTTCAGTCTGTTACTAAAACCAGATGCTATTAGAAACCTATATTTCAGTCTGTTACTAAAATCATATGCTATTAGAGACATATATTTCAGTCTGTTACAACATTTATAGGTCTAGACTTCACACTTCCAATCTGTCTCCTAAGCTTAAAAAAAAAAAAATATCGAAGTCTCGTTTTTAAAAAAACGCGTGAAAATAACATCACTTGAAATGTCTGAATCGGCATAATTACTTTCGACGATTTCGCGAGATTCAAACAACTGTAAGCCACAAAAAAACCAATTTCTTTTCAACGGGAGATTTTGCCAAATCCTCTTCGAATTTGTTGCTGAAAAGGCAGTTACGATCTGACTCGCCTTTCATCCATTATCTCTCTACTGGCACCGTCATTCCAACGATAACTTTTCTTTTGCATTTATTCAGGATTTATTTATTACTGCTGGATAAAGTCCACCCGTCTAGGCTTTTCACATTTCTAGGTTTTCCTCATACATACGCTTTTCTGTGATACGTACGGAACAATGCTGTTTGGGGATCTGTACGCGTGCCAGTGTTATGGAGCGATGTGTAAGATAAAGGTCTGAGGAAGAAACAAAAATGCCACTCCTAAAATACAACCAGGAGCGTAGCCATCATTCCAAGTGTGCGACAGTGACATCAACAAGCGCAGAACACTAGATCTGATTTCTCATTCATCATTCCGAGTGTGCCACGGTGACATCAAGGACAGATCGCTAGATTTGACTTTCATTCACACGGCTGTAACTGAATACTGCCTCGATAAGTAACGATTCTCACTCGCACCCCCTTCTCTTACCCCCCCCCCCTCCCCCCTCCCTTCCCACCCTGACGTCTGCCCCCGGCCAACCATCTCCCTCGCATCTTCCTCTTTGTTTTTCACCCCATCCCCACGCCTTCTCTTCTCGCTTAATATTACCTAGACTGTATGTGGACTCAAAGGTGTGGGGCCAAGCGACGAACAAGAGTGAAGCCCTGTTCTTGTCCTTGTTCTTTGTGTACCTGGAATGGCCTCAACAGACTTTTAAAGCTGGTTTCTACGTTTGCAGCAGTTCTAACTTCATTCGCCTTAGTTACTAACGCGCGTGCGGCGCGCGTGTTCCCAATACTTTATGACTTACTTGATACTTGATTCTTGCGGTGTAGAAGGCCTGTACTGGCCTGTTCACCGTTCAGGAAAAGCAGTCACATGACTGTGTGCAGCGAAAATTTGATTCCAGACTCAGATTACCGAAGGAAAGAGCAGCAAAGGTCAGATCGGTCAATAAGACGGGGGAATAGCATCTGTTGTCAATATCTTTTTTTAATGCCTGATCTGTTCCTCATTTCTGGGGAATGATTTGCACAAATGGATATCGCTGGACGTAAAACACTGAACTGAATAGTGGAAAGGTCGCATTACGTATTGTTATTATTATTATTGCAATACACCGTTCTTTTAATGTGATCAGAACAACTTGAACAGCAATATAAAATAAAATAATAACTGTCTAAAACGTATTCTAAAGTATCCGTAACTTATTTCTTCGAACAGTTTCAGAGGGGTGAATGAAAATGTGTGTGTTCACCCTTTGCCTACACCTGTTTTATGTCCTTGACAGAAAGTGTGTGTGTGTGTGTGTGTGTGTGTGTGTGTGTGTGTGTGTGTGTGTGTGTGTGTGTGTGTGTGTGTGTGTGTGTGTGTGTGTGTGTGTGTGTGTGTGTGTGTGTGTGTGTGTGTGTGTGAAAGAGAGAGTGAGCAAGAGAGAGAGAGAGAGAGAGAGAGAATGTGTCTATGAGCGCGTGTGTGTGTGTGTGTATGTGTGTGTGTGTGTGTGTGTGTGTGTGTGTGTGTGTGTGTGTGTGTGTGTGTACGTGTGGTATCGTGTGTGTGTGTGCGTGCGTGTATGATATCGTGTGTGTGGGTGCGTGCGTGCGTGTGTGTGTGTGTGTGCGTGCGTGCGTGCGCGCGCGCGTGCGTTCGCGCGCGCGCGCGAGTCTGTGTCCGTGTGACAGGAATATGAAACCGTCCTTGTCTTTACTTCAAAGCAGTGACACAAAGCTAAGCTTTCTGTCAAGGACATAAAACAGGTGTAGGCAAAGGTGAGAAACTTCCGTCGGTGCAGATAGTGCGGAGCCTAGGGGTCTCTTCTTCCTCTGTAGGCCTACCACGTGAATTTGTCAGCATGAAAAATAACTCCGGTGTGATTCAAACTTTTCTCTCAGATTTTTCCTCACGTGAACATTAGGGTCATTGGACTATCAGACTATTATTGCCGGAATGGCTGATATAAAAATATATAGCATCCGTGAATCTAAGACTGTCGTTGAGAGAGCGAGACAGACAGACAGACAGACAGACAGACAGACAGACAGAGAGTGAGTGAGTGAGAGAGAGAGTTCAACATTTACAATCTCCATAAATCTAAGACTATCGTTGAAGAGAGAGAGAGAGAGAGAGAGAGAGAGAGAGAGAGAGAGAGAGAGAGAGAGAGAGAGAGATGTGAACATTTACAATCTCCATAACATCAAGACTATTGCTGTTGGACATTTCTCCGCGCCTCTAGCGCCTCTACAGACTAAACCTGTTGGAATAGCAGCCGTCAAAACCTACAATGTCCGCAGTACTCCCCAACAAAGTTTTTTTGTTAAATGTATTTATTACATCAACTGAACTTTCAGAGGGTATAGAATAATCCCAAACTTGCCGTTCCCCGAATGCTGAAAGTTTGTCAATGTGATGAAAGCGTTTTCTTCTTTTGGGCTTCGCAGCTAGACTTTGTATCGGCTGCTACAGTTTCGACACATCGACTTTCTGTCTTTTTCTTTCTAACCAAGGAAATCCCTTCATCTATGACGTTATGAAGAAAGTTTGCGCTTGGTAGTGGTTTGGGAAACGGTGTCATTGTCTGATGAGAAGCTTGTCATTTTCCTAAAATAAACATGCTCGCCCCAGCCGTGTGTGTGTGTGTGTGTGTGTGTGTGTGGTGTGTGTGTTCTCTTGTGTGTGTGCTGTGTGTGTGCGCGCGCGCGCGCGCGCGCGTGTGTGTCTGAAAGTGAATTCTCTTAAAAATAGCTTCGTTCAAGATCAATGACGCACGCAAAGGAAAATTTTTGTCAAAAATGCAGTCAGTGGTATTCAACTGCTGAGGGCGCAATACAAAGAGGACATTTCTGAGGTAAGTTTAGTTTCAAGCTCCCACGTCAGCCGGTAAAAAAGGAAGAACCCAGATGAAGTGATCCGCATACGTACCTACTGACAAACATTTTGTCGCGTGTTTCTACCCTCTGAAAGTTTGAAATGTATTTGACAGTTTCATAACAGACCCAAAAATGTACAGTTTCCGGATTCTTCTTCCCTGTGCTTTGTATAGAGTCACCAAGGCGCCACACCGAAGAACCGTTCACCAGGCTCCTCCAGACCTGTCCGTTGTATGCAAAAGCCTGGGTCTCTATCAATGGTTTTCCCGGCCATCTTCTCAATACTATCATTCCACCGTTTTTTTTGTTTTTTTTTTTTTTTCTCCTGTCCTCCCCTCCGTCTCCCTTCTTCAAAAGTTCCCAGGAGAGTTGTTTTTCGCAAGTCCACTGGAATCTTGCTACACTGCCATGTTAATATAGTGTTATTTTCCTTACTGGTGTCAGGGCTTCACATCGTTCTTTGTGCTGCCTCATAGCTTGACGCACGTGCTGACTGGTGATATGATCAGTTTATCTGATGTCTAGTATCTTGGTCTAACATCCTGTTTCTATGATGAGAACCGCACAGGTCGCTTTGGAGTACAGTTCCTGGCTGGTGTTGATCAGCTCTTGCTGGCTCTTGGGAAGGGTGACGATCAGTGATTAATCCATGGTGGGGGCCACTCTCCAGTGTGTCAGATTTTGTCGCAGATGGCGGTTAGGAGGTCAAAATGCTGCATCTCCGCCGCGTTTCAAGAAATTCTGCAGAAATTTTGTCTTTGCCTGCAGCCTTTCCACATTTCAACGATTTTACTGCAACAACGACTGCACGGAGTATTCAAAAGTCATCCTCATTTGATAAATTCTGTGCTGTTAGCACACTGAAATCTTCTGAACCCTGTTTGTTGTAAAGTTCAGAGCAGTACTCAGAGCACCTTTTCATAATGTCTTCTTCCTGCGCGAGACTTGCCGTCTTCGTCCTGAATGGTGCTCAGTTCGCATTTTGTTTGGTCAGGTCCTTCGCAATCTTAAAAGCTTCGTTTTCGTTAATATTGCCTAGTTTTTTTTCTATGCCACGACACTCTTCTCCCATTTTTTTTTTTTTTTTTTTTTTTTTCATTTTTTTTCCCACCGATTCTCTTCATAAGAAGGCTGAGCAGGTGATGTTCTGAATACACTGAAACAAAACAGCTACCACTGAACTCCCACCAAGTGACTCGGCAAAAGTGCAGTGTCTCTGCTGGTGGGTTGTCTAACGACGACTTGACACTGACTGCTCCTTGTGGACTGCGGTCTTGACTGTGACAGAACAAACCTGGAGGTAGGGAGAGGCGGAATGGGAACAATGCCACTGAAGGGGGTACATGGGGATAGACAGAAATACATAAATAAACCAATGAATAGATAGATAAATAAATGAATAATGCAGATAAACAATAAATACACTCTGGGAGACATCAGCCCACCTAACTGATTATGAATTCGTGCTTTCTAGCCGCTTATTATTACTTTTCTTTTCAACATTCTGAATTTAGTTGGCGTATTCATTTTTGCGCCGTTAAAGATGCTCTGTAAATAAGACTAATGTTCATAATCGAACGTAAACATGCCATCATCTGACAAACAATGGTGTATTTATATAAGGCAGCAGTATGTTTTTGTGTACATGGCTGCTTTAAGTTGCAGTAAAGAGGTCGGGAGAAAAGACGAAGCAGGGAGGGGAAGGATGGTAGGTGGGGGAGGCGGTTCATGTGGGGAGGATAGTGAAATGTGGAAGGAAATAGATAAAATAGATACGCAAAACACACGACAAAAACACACGGGACCCGAAAGCAAATGGAGTTTTGCTCTGTAAAATAACGTTACAATAATCGCTCGATTTCGCGAAATATCACTGACAGCCTCTCTAAACTAAAGTCTTTTGCGTTATTCATTATATTGTATGAATTCACAGATGATGGGTAAAATGAGGTTTTGCAGTAAACAAACAGCTACAGTTATAATTACAGTACCCCCCCCCCCCCCCCCCCCCCCCCCCCCCCCCCCCAACATTTCCTCCTTGTTCTGAATAAAACGTAAATCATGTGAATGATCCCTCTCCCCCCCCCCCCCCCCCCCCTTTTTTTTTTTTTTTTCCCCTTTCTTTTCATTTCTTTTTTTCTTCTTTTTTTTTTTTTCAACAATGCAATAGGTTTTCGAGTAATGTGAAGAAAGATCCTAACCCGTCCTCTGACCTGGATCCTCACCAGATCCGCATCAACACTGAATGGTTTCGCCCGCAGTCAACTATCCCCCTCTGTCTCCCCCCCCCCCCCCCCCCCCCCCCCCCCCCCCCCCCCCCCCCCCCCCCCCCATACCCTTTCCCGCTCCCCACGATTTTGTTCGAATCAGTTCATCAGTATCTGCGTATTCACGCTGACAGAATGACAAACAGACATGACAAACAGACCGACCGACAGGCAGACAGAGGCGCGCCAAAACATAATCCTGGCGGATGTGTAACAACAATGCTGATGATGAAGATGATGAATCCTTCCTGTTATGCAGCGGCAACTCTTTTTTCATCAACGTATTGTCCGCGGCTCGCATCCACCCACCCTCAGCCGAGTCCCCCCCCCCCCCCCCCCCCCCCCCCCCCCCCCCCCCCCAACGCGGAGTTAGTGCCGCAACTCACATCCCCCCGTCTTCATACTCCTCCCAGTCTGCACTTTGCTCTCACTCCCAACTCACTCTCTGACCCCCCTCCCTTACCCCATCCGCAAACACACACGATTATGTTTCCCTGGCGGGTACCACGCGGAAACAAACGCGCATCCCCCCAAAAAAACAAGCTAGTTTAAAAAAAAAAAAGAGAGTAGGACTGTCCCAGGTTTACTGCTTTGAAGGAGGGGGAAGAGGGGAAAGAAGAAATGGTGTTACGAGGGAGCGGAAGGGGGGGGGGGGGGTGTTAAGTAAGTATATGTCAGCTTTGTTCCACACATCGAAATGGTGAGCAGTTGTCCGGTGTCCTCTTGTCTGAGCACTCTCCTCTCGTCTAAACCGATCAGAAACCGCGCGAGCGCGTGTGTATTTGGGCGCGCGCTTATGTGTGTGAATCGCGCGGACGCGCACGCTTTGCGTGCGTGTGTGTGTGTGTGTGTGTGTGTGTGTGTGTGTGTGTGTGTCTGTGGCGCGCAAACACACATGCATGTTTTCGCACGTGCACAATGTCTGCCTGGGCTGGCACCTCGCTCTGGGGGCCAAGGGGACGAGGAGTGTGCTCATGCATGTTGCCCAACAGGCCTCCGATCAATACAGCGCCACTTTGTCCCCACCCCCAACCCTCACCCACCCACCTCTCTGCGCCCTCCCTCCTCCCTCCCAATCAAGGATCATCGAACACTTCCATCCACCATCATTCCCGACAAGTTGCTCTCCCCCCTCGCGCGCTCCTCCTCCCCTCCCCTCCCCTGTCCTCTCTCAAGGATCATCGAACCGCCTCTCCCCTCCCCATAAAGCCCACTTCAGCCGTCCCCCGCCTCCCCTCTCCCCCGTTCCTCCCAATCGCCTCATTTCCATCAGATTGCCACTGTGTGGACGTGTTGTCAGCGCTCTTCTGTCCTTTCCGGTAAAGGAGGGGCAGGGGGAGGTGGGGGCAGGGAGGAAGACAGGAAACCCCCCAACAGTTGGAGCGGAAAGCTTTCCTTCTTTTTCTTTTCTTCTTCGCTTTTCCTTTTCCCCTTCCCCAGGCGATTCACTGAAAGGGCATCTGACTTCATGTTGACATGAAGGAGGAACAGGGAGAGAGAGGGGTGAAGAGGGGGTGGAGGAAAACAGGGAGAGAGAGAGGGGGGAGGGGGGGGCAAAAAGCATACATATTGCAAGCGTATCCGCCCTCCCTCCTCCCCCCCCCCCCCCACCCCCACGAAACACACACACGACACACACAAAAAGCGCGCGCAAACAAGCATACACACACACACACACACACACACACACACAAACACACATACACACACAGCGTGCAAACACACACACACACACACACACACACACACACACACACACACAGACAGACAGACAGACAGACAGAGACAGAGACAGACAAACACAGAAACAGGCCGACGGACAGACACAGAGAAACACACAGGAGTAGAGACAGACAGACCGACAGACGGATTAATACCACTCGCAAACCAACACTCTGGCAGCACCTATTCTTCCGGTCTGCCAGCGCTGGTAACTCGGCCTAAGCGGCCACATTAAAGAGAGTAGTTGTTCGCTATTTCCCATGTGGGGAAACCTTGGTGGAGCAAACTGGGGAAGGGAAGGGGGTAGACGACTGGAATGGCCTTAGAGGACGTAGAAGGTGGGGAATGGGAGGAGGGAGAAAGGGGAGAACAGGGATAGGGGGTGGGGGTCAAACATCGAGAATTCGATCCAGAATTTCACTAAACTTCGAATACAACGGTATTTGAAAGCGACAGCCAGTGAGTGAGCGAGCAAGACCGGCGGACATAAAACCGATAAACAGAGAGAGAGAGAGAGAGAGAGAGAGAGAGAGAGAGAGAGTCTTTGTCAACCAGGTTGATAGATACGCAAGTTTATGCTTTTTTTTTTTTTACATTAAGTCCTCGCCCACTGAAGGATAAAATGTGAAAATAATCAACTGGTAAAAAGTACATGTAGACAAACACAAAAGAGAAACACTAGAACGCACATCAAAGCTAACAGAGAGAGACTGACAGAGCCTGGCAGGTAAACAGACACAGCCCCCCCCCCCCCCCCCCCCACCCCACACACACACACACACACACACACACACACACACACAAGCTCTTCGTAAGTGTTTCTATCACCGGCCAACAGGCGACATGTGAAGCGATACATAATATGGATTCTGTATGAATGCAAGTTGTGACACTAGGAATGCACCATATGTCTGATCAGTGTAGGAGTTCAGTTGAAGACACTGTGCTCTAGATCACTGGTTTCACGTGCAGCGGTCATAAAATACTGTGGTATGTAGCTGATCTTGGCTGTATTGTGGAATGGTTGCGCGCGGGCGGAGAGAGAGAGAGAGAGAGAGAGAGAGAGAGAGATCCTAAGTATTGACGTGCACAGTAAACACGGCCTTAAGGGAGGAGGATCTGAACACACACGGATACACTGCAGAACAATACAGGATAAAAAGAGATTGAGTGCAGTTCAGACTTGTAAAGTACAGTACAGTATAGTGTGGCACACAACTGCACATTGCAACTGGTGTTGTACAGAACAAGCCACAAAGTACATTGCTACATAGAACAATACCAAGCAACATATGGCGCCAGTACCGGAACAACGCACAATACATACAACTACAACACAGTATTGTGATCTACAGCATCATATGTTCTCAACCAACAGATAAAAAGAGTAATAAATGAAAAATATGACACAGTTGGATGTGAGATATTTCCGCTGAAAACTGTCTTGCCTCAGCACAGAGCAGAGATCGAAATCACAAAGTGGGGACGACTGAATAAATACAAGTCGAATGTTGGGCAAAATGGGGAACGGAAAGAGCACAAGACACAATGAGGGGAAGATCTACCATCATACAGCACACTGACAAAAAAGAAAGTGACATAAAAACAATAAACAATGTGCACCGACAAAGAGAAAGTGAAATGAAAAAAAAAACGTGTGAGTGAGCACAAAATAACACGAAAACAAGGCCAGTTATAAAAAAAAAAGGTAGACAAAAAACCCCAAACAAACAAACAAACAAACAAAAAAAAAACATCACGTGAACGACACACTCGATCGAATTCTGGGGAGGGCATCATCGTGCAAAACTGTGAGCCATACATCCTCATGGATAAAGGTCACCACCACACAGACGACTGGCTCGTCACTTCACCACAAACGATAGCAGTACAAGTCACAGAGGGAAACGGCATTAACACCATCAAAAGAATGCAAGGTACCCAGGATAACTGTACAGACACTGATAACTTCATCAGTAATTACTGTAAATTTTTATAGATTAAAAAGAACATGGGCACATACACTGACCAAGGCACGTGGGTTCACTATCAAGACGACACCAACTTCAACAACATCTGACATCGACTACAGTAGCCACTGCAGTACCAACCAACCTAACACCAGGACAGAACACGGCGAGACAGGGCACACAAGGACGACGACAGGCTAAGCAGGCATGATGCCGTCTCTGAGGTCGGATCAGCTATAAACATCATTACGACTTGAAAAGGGGCACGGCAACGCAGAAAACATCGGCATAACGCACAGGACGTAAACAAACACCACGACGATCACAAAGAAGAGACCAACGGACAACAACTTCCACGGAGAATGAAGCACACACACGCACCGCCCGACGGCAACGACATCGAGACACTCACCGGAGGGTCCATGTGACCCACGCGCTGTGTGATGGGGTCGGCCATCACCACCTCCACCCTGCAGTCCTCCCCCCTCCTGGTCCGCCCGATGTGCAGGTCATCCCGGGACAGGTACACCGCCCTGCCCACCTTCACACTCAACTCCCGCGTGTGCAGCAGCAGGTTTCCCCAGGTCGTGGACACCACGCCCACCAACACTAACGCCCACAGCGAAAACGTCACAGATGATGATGATGACGACGACGACGACGACCATGAGGATGTCCTCCGCCACAGCGTCATTGTGCTCACGTGAAGACCCACACCTCGTTCACAGCGATCGTTCCTGGCCTCCGCAGGCAGTCGGGGCCTTACCAAGCGCGGGCAGTCCTCTACGCAGGTCTCTAGACAGACGCTCTAGCTGCACCGACCTGCCATTGCTCAGCACGAAGGGTGTACGGTGAGGAGGGTCACATCAGGTGGCGTGCGGACTGTTCCCCACCAACTGGCCCAGCATGGGAAGGCGGCAGTCCTCTGCCTTCAGACACCCCCTCCGGGTGGATCCAGCGAGACCGGAAATAACCTGTCTGTGTGACATCTGAAACGCACACACACACACACAAAGAAATAAAGATCTTGTGGAGCGTCAACAGAAGAGATGTATTATCATTGCGCCGTCTGTTGGGTGACAACAGAAGCAGGTGTCCACAGACACACTCCCTTCTGCCGACACAGGAGGGAGGGTGGCGGTGGGGGTGGGGTGGGGGGTAAGCGAGGGGGACAATAACATACTGAAACAACACTAAAAAAAACAAGCACAGGGACGTCTAAGACGGAACAAAAATGATGAAAAATCAGGAATTAAAAAAAAAATTAAGACAGTAACGCACACAGAACGCATCTCTCTCTCTCTCTCCTCTCTCTCTCTCTCTCTCTCTCTCTCTCCTCTCAGATCATCGAACCATCAAGTAATGGAAGAATTCCCCTTTAGCAGCCGTCCTGTACAGACGGAAGAAATGGGGTGTGATGTGAGGATTCAGCAAAAATCCACACTGTAGTTGGTGATTCAGGGCGCGGAGGGGTTCAGACGTCGGCCATATCACCGAAATAGAACAAATCCATCAGCATTCGATCTCAGCCGCCGCCCCCCGGCAGCAACATGCCCAGAGGTCAGGGAGGGATCAACTCCCAGTCTGCGGTGACTGAGTGGGGGTTCAAGGGGATTTTGTTGGAGTCTCATCCACACAAGTGGCTGCCAAGAACTCTATCAGTCTCTATCCCCTGGAAGTGTGTGTGCTTACGAAGCAGACTGACGATTCGGAATTGCCGATGAGACCACGGTCCCTTCTTTGTCCCTTATGTTTGTAGAAAGGGGTGATTCTGGAAACTTTAATCGAAAAAAAGCTATCCCAAGAGAACGAATAAAATATGAAGAAAGGTATCACGAATCTTTAAAAAATGAACAAATGGTGTGCAGAATTGACAAAATGACAGCAGAAGTATACGGCGTCATTCATACCTGATAGACTGTATTTCATATAAACCCCGAGGAATATCAAAAATAAGCAAAGCAGGACAAGAGAAGAAGTATCAGAAAAGGAGCCGAAAGTGGAGAGAAAGAGAAGAAAAAGAATGGGAGCAAAGTAAAAGGAGTTTGGGGGGGAAAAAGAACGAGGAAAAACGAGATGAAGGAGAATGACGAGATAAAGAGAAGAAGGAGGGACAGTGAAGAAGCAGAAGAAGATGAAGAGCGTAAAGGAGAAGGAAAAGATGGAAGAAAAATGACGAGGAAAAGAGAAAGGAGGAGGAAAAGGGAAGAGGGAGGGAAAAAAAGGAGAGAAAATGGAAGAAAAAGGAGGAGGAGGAATGCAGAAAAAGGCGGGGGAAAGAGAACGAAGACGATGAGGAACAAAAGGAAAAAAAAAAACAGGAAGAAAACATGGAAAAAAAAGAGGAAGAGAGAGAAGAAAAGGAGGAAGAGAGAGAAGAAGGAAGCGGGAAAAGAAAGAAGGTTAAAAGGATAATAAATGACCATTGAATTGTAAGGCCAAATTCTTTTCTTGTGGCGGTTACGGCCCTTGTGGAGTGACGTGCGCGGGAACTCTAGGGTCCAATAAAACAGTCTGACTCCAGTTGTCAGCCCTGAACGCCTTCCTGACCCATCATCAAACTATTTCCTGGTGCATAAAAGGCCCGCAGGACGCTGCAGGAACTCGGCTCGCAGCGCCACCACCAGGCGAGGAACGGGACAACTGCCGCTGCTTTTTAAGTGTCAGCCCTTTTCTGAGGCCTGAATGAGCGGAAAGTGGAGCGCGTGAGCAGGGGAAAGTGGTCTGTGGGACACCTTTAGCCCCTCCCAATGTCGACCAATCTACATAGCCAAAGCCTCTGCCATCGGAGCCAGCTTTGTGGTTTCCGGGAGAAACTTATTGATTGGACTCGTTTTTTCTGGGACAAATATCTTGATTTGGGGTATTTCCGGGAGAAAGATGTTGACTGGGATGTTGCCATCGCTACCGTGCATTGGCCTCCACTGCAGCAAAGCGGCCATGAGCTGACATGGATTTATAGGCTGTAAATCTGTTCATCTCTGATGTTTCGGGAGTTATGCCATCTACAAAGGTGACTTTGGTGACGAAAACCTTTTTTTTTCCTAAGTCTAAATGCAGAGAACAGAATCATGGAAAACCGACACTATACACAGCCAAATCACATAAAGCTCCTCATAAACTCATAATTCAACTCGTTGTTATTTTTTGCCGGGGGTCCATGTTCATATTGTGATGTCACTGGCACAGGAAGTTCGGTGTTCATTCTAGAAACCGGCACAGCATTCCTACAACGGACACAAATAAGAAGTATGTGTAGAAAATGGGCAAACTTCTACATTATAAGCTCAATTTATGCTCATATAAATAGTAGAAGTCGATGATGAAATATGATGTCTCTTTCAAAAAGCACCAAAGATTAAAAATTAGTTCGATTGTACGGTATTTCTTTAAGTTTTGATTGCATGTAGAAGAAAAGTAAAAAAATGTATTATATGGAAAGTGTCCATTTCCCAGTAAAGAATAAAATAAAACCCATTTC
Source organism: Conus betulinus (assembly GCA_016801955.1). Classification (NCBI taxonomy): domain Eukaryota; kingdom Metazoa; phylum Mollusca; class Gastropoda; order Neogastropoda; family Conidae; genus Conus; species Conus betulinus. Next base: position 882,140 of record JADBJO010000168.1, read on the forward strand.
CATTTCATTCGTTTTCAGTTTGTGTGTGTGTGGAAAGAAAGCAAACAATATAACGTTCATCTAAAAATGATAAAAAATTAACTCAGACTCGTCATTTAAACTGATCACTAGAATGCAAAAAGACCCTTTCACTCGTTCCAGTCTTACAGTTTTTATTACACGAACAAAATCAATCAATAAAGAACACATAAAGATGATTTTACAGTTAGCATTTTGAAAAAAGAAAAAAACATCAAGAGCAAAACATCGAAAACGGAAAGCAACTGGAGTGCGCGCGTTTACGGGAAGAAAATAATGAAAAAAAAACAAAATACTAGGATGCATAATAACCGCTTGACAAGCCGTTCAACTCTGTTGCACA
>JADBJO010000168.1:895000-902500 GCA_016801955.1 Conus betulinus
CAGACAGACAGACAGACAGAAAAAACGGGGGCGGGAGATGGGAGGTGAGGTGGGGGGGGGGGGGGGGGGGGGGGGGCGGCGGCGGCTAAGACAGAGCAAGACAGAACAGGAGAGAGGGATACGGAAACAGACCAACACAGAGAGAGGGTGGAGGAGGCGGGAAGGCGGGGGAGTGACTCATACAGACAGACAAAGGAAGTGAGAAAACCTCATGGTTTAACAGAGAAAGAGGGAGACGGTTAGCGCGCAGGAAGAACAATTGAGAAAGGAAGGGGAAAGGGGTGTCTGACACCCCCCCCCCCCACCCCCCCACCCCCACCCACACACAGCAAAAGAGATACGTAGGGAGAATGGGGTGGACAGAGAGAGAGAGAGAGGGGGGGGGGGGGGGGGGGGGGGGGGGGGGGAGGGAGGGAGGAAAGTCAAAGAAAGTGAACAAATAGTCAAAAGCGTTTTTTTTTTACCTCCATAGTTCAGCAACACACACACGCACACACACACACATGCACACACGCGCGCGCACGCACACACACACACACACACACACACACACACACACACACACACACACACACACACACACGCCACTTCAGGGGAAGAAGGAGTAACATTTTTTTCCACTGTAACCAATTCCTGACTCAGGAAGGAGAGAACAGACTTAAACAGCTGGAAATAAATTGCAGAGACAACTGTCTCCCTCCCTCTCTCTCTCTCTGTATGTATATGTGAGCGCGCATGTGTGTGTGTGTGTGTGTGTGTGTGTGTGTGTGTGTGTGTGTGTGTGTGTCTGTCTGTACGCGCGAAAATCCGTGTGTCTGCGTGGTCTTTCACTTCTAACTGGCTCTTGTCCCTTCAAGTCTGTGTGTTCAAGCGTGTGTGTTTTGGGGATGTGCCATGTACTACGTCCACCCACACCCTGACACCAACACCCTTTCCCTCCTTGCAACCCTTCTTTAAAACAAAAACAAACAAAACAAACAAACAAACAAATCCCAGAAAATTTTTGTTCCTGCACGCACCAGATCCTGAGTGCATGCTTTTGAGACCTCTCCTTTCCCTTTCTATGCACCATTTCCCGACCACATATGGCTAGACATCTGCTCGCTCTCTCTCTCTCTCTCTCTCTCTCTCTCTCTCTCTCTCTCAAGATGAGGGCTCACAGGTAGATGCAAGACGTGCAAAAAAAAATAGAAGTGATAATAAAACTGGGCCCAAAATAATGCTTTTGACTTCCAGACTGGGAGTGGGGCAAACATCACAATCCACCCCCGTCAGAATACTTCACTATAGAAGACAGACTTGCCTTTAAAAAGGGGAAGGAGGTATCAGAGGATATTTTCTTCCAGCGTGTGCTTTGCCGTCCTTTCGTTGCAGTCCTGTTCCACCAGCAGGACCAGCCACCGACAACTGTTTCGTTTTGTAAACAGCTCTTCAGATTTGCTACTGTTTACCTGCTGAGTGAGAACCATTTGCATATAACAAAAAAGGAAACGCTAGACAATCGAACAGACACCCCCGCCTACATGAATGAATGTCTCTCGAAAAAAAAAAAAAGAAAAAAAAAAACAACCAAAGGGACCAAGCGAAGGGTAAAATTATCAATTTTGAAGAAGACGGTATGCTAAAATATTCTTTTAAAAAAAAAAAAAAAAAGCGGAAATGTACACGACACAGCCATGCAGGCCGGTAATTCGGATTAAAAGTCCTACAGGATGAACAAATGACGCTTTGAAAATCCCAAGCTAAAAACACTGGACACCGCTCAACCAGTTTGAACGACTCACATGTTGACGATGCGGGACATGCACAAATAAAGGTGATAATAAAAGCTGGCCCCAAATGCCTTTGATTTCGAGTTAACTTGTGAAGCAAGCATCAAAATCCCCCCCCCCCCCCCCCCCCCCCCCCCCCCCCCCGCTTCGTATTCAACCTCACGTTGTGACTCAAGTGCTCGTCTTTCGGATGAGACAATGAACCCGAGGTCTTGTGTGCTATCATACAGACGTAAAAACAACGGCACCTACAGTTATCCACGGCAAAATTCTGTTGGAAAAAATCCATTTTGATAAGTACACACACACACACACACACACAAGTGGCGCCCTTCTGCGACCAAGTGCTCTCCCAGGGGAGAGCAACCTGACTTTCACATGGACCAATTCCATGCAACGCACATCAGATATTGACGTCAGGGGAACAAGCCGTTGTCTTTCTTAACGGTCTGCTCTAAACTGGGCACGGCCACCGTTTTGTCAGCCCAGACCCCCGTTTCTTGTCCTCTTTCTTAACCGCTGATCTGGTGCCTGTACAACAGTGATCAAATACATCGGGGGTCCTAATGTACAAAAATAACAACTAAGTGAACAAACCAGTCAACCAGCCCTACGCGTTCTGCTCCCTACCCCCCTCCCTCCTACGTCGGCCCCCCGCCCGTGTTCCTCCTCTCCTTCCTTCTTCTTGAGAGTCAAAACCTTGTCTACTTGTCTTCTCTACATCACACTTTATTCAAATCCAAAGCACGCACGCTCTAACGTTTTGTATCATTCGCTTGACTCGTCCCCCTGTGGTCCCAGCCTCCCCACCGCTATCCCCCCCCACACCCTTCCCTCTCCACTATTTACACCCCTTCGAAACTCTCCCGTAACCCCGATTTCGAAGCATTTAAATTCCAGCTCGTTTGAAAAAGCAACGCTCTCATGCACGAATTCACATTCATACGCGTGCGCGCCCGCACGCATGCTCGTTCGAGAAATAAAGCATTCCTACACGTGCCTGTGCAACTGTAAGAAGACCCCCCCCCCCTCTCTCTCTCTCTCTCTCTCTCTCTCTCAGACACACACACGAGAGAGAGAAAGGTCTTCTTACAGTTGCACAGGCACGTGTAGGAATGTTTTTTCTCTCTCTCTCAGACACACACACACACGAGAATGAGAGAGAGAGAGAGAGAGAGAGAGAGAGAGAGAGAGAGACAGACAGACAGACAGACAGACAGACAGAAGACAGACAGAGACAGAGATAGAGAGAGCAGCGGAAGAAGAAGCCGGCAGTGGAGGTGTGTGAACACTGGATGGCAGTCCACGACATGCCGGTCACAGTACGCCTGCACCGGGTCCCCAGCATGAAGGGTCCCCTGGGAACCGCGCGTCTTGCTGCACTGCAAGATGAGATTACAACAACCGACTGTGCATACGTGATGTATGTGCGTGCGTGCGTGCGTGCATGCATGTGCGCGCGCGCGCGCGTGTGTGTGTGTGTGTGTGTGCGCGCGCGCGTGCGACTTCGCGTGTGTGAGTGTGTGTATATATGTACCAATAGGCATCTGTGTGTCGTGAACATGGGTGTCCGAGTTTCGACAGTATCCCCCATTTTTTTTTTAATCGTTCATCTTATATACACACATCCTCTTCCCAAAAATGTTTTTAATTCCTTCACATATCCTTTTTTACCCCCCACCCCACCCACCCTTTCTTTCTGTCCACATCTCTCCCCCTCTTCTCTATCTCCGTATTCTTATCTCGAGTTGTGTCCAGCTTCCACTTCTAAGACCGTCTGGGCCTGTATCCCTCTCGGTAAGCCTTCGTCATTCTTCCCATTCCATATCTCCTCGCCACGAGCTCAGCAACATGAAGCAGAGTTTGCTATGACTCTCCTTTCCTCAGTGTTGTTTCTGACCGTTCCTTCTCTCTGTCCTGTCTTTAAATTAAAAGGAGCCACGAACACAACGATTTGCGCTACTTATGCGTTCCAGTATCGGAATAAACTCTCTTCTATTTTCTTCACATCAAAAACAGTTTAGACTGATTCTGTCAACAAGTAGTAATAGTAAGTAGCTGTATTTGTAGCAAAGGCAGTCGAAAGGGCAATAGCAACAGCACCCATAGTACTAATCTTAGCTTTGTCGTTGTCAGCAGCAGTGACAATACCAACGTGATGATGATCATCACTCAATCTCTCTCTCTCTCTCTCTCTCTCTCTCTCTGCTTTCCGCAACGTCTTCATCTGCAAGTGAACAAGACTGAAATGGGCAGGGGAAAAAACGAAAACAGCTATTAGACAAGGGAAGAAGAAGAAGCTGAGAGAGAGAAGAGAGAGAGAGAGAGGGAGAGAGAGTATGAAGAGTGGAGAAGCATGGGGAGGGAGGGGAGGGGGGGCGAAGGGGTATCAGAATGAATGAACGGTGCTCATTGCGACTGGAGAGTCAAACCACTGTGATGTAGAGACAAAAAGGGAAAGGAATTTTGCATGTACTTAACATGCCTTTGGACACACACTGACTTGGTGCGCGCGCGCGCGTGTGTGTGTGTGGGGGAGAAAGAGAGAGAGCGAGAGAGAGAGAGAGAGGGAGACTGGCAGATTGAGGGACAGGCAAGCAAACAGACAGACGGAGACAGACAGACAGACAGGAAGGGGCTGAAGAGACAGAAATAGCATCCTGTGGTGGGGAAGATGAAAAAAAAAATGGCACGTCCGTCAAATATCGACATCTCAAAAACCACGTTACCTGATTGTCTTTCTCATAATAGCCATGCAGGCTCTGTCTGTCTGTCTGTCTGTCTGTCTATCTGTCTGTCTGTCTGTCTGTCTGTCTGTCTGTCTGTCTCTCTCTCTCTCTCTCTCTCTCTCTCTCTCTCTCTCTCTCTCTCTCTCTCCTATTTGTCTCTCACCCTGTGTCTCCTCCTTCTCCATCTCTTCTTGCGTAGTATATCTTTTAACATGCTTTACCTATGTCGTGTTGTTGCAAGTGCATATGCATAGGAAGATATGCACACAATCTCTCTCTCTCTCTCTCTCTGTGTGTGTGTGTGTGTGTGTGTGTGTGTGTGTGTGTGTGTGTGTGTGTGTGTGTGTGTGTGTGTGTGTGAGAGAGAGATTACCACTTACGGTTAATCTGACAAACTGATTTTAGTCAATGTGTGCGTACGCGCGCCTGTGTGTGTGTGTGTGTGTGTGTGTGTGCGTGTGGTGTGTGTGTGTGTGTGTGTGTGTGTGTGTGTGTGTGTGTGTGTGTGTGTGTGTGTGTGTGTGTGTGTGTGTGTGTGACAGAGAGAGAGAGAGAGAGAGAGAGAGAGAGAGAGAGAGAGAGAGAGAGAGAGAGAGAGAGAGAGAGAGAGAGTCAGGCAGGCAAACAAGAGGATGCGGGTTGAGATGGCTGGTTTGTACCGATTTACTTGAGAGGGTTGCGATCCTCGTCCTTCCTTTCATTTCAGATAACTCGAACAACGGAACCTGACGGCTGTCATGACGTCACAGAGCCGCGTCCTGCATCACATCACTACCAGTAGTTACTGACAGTCAAAGAAAGGAAAGGAAGAAGGAACAAACACGAGACGGAAGGAAGAAATGAAAGAAAGAAAATCCAAGAATGAAAGAAAATATACCATGCTAACACAAAGGCAATGTAATAAAAGTTAATTTAAAAAAAGAAAAAGGCTGAAAAGGAAGAAAAAACTCTAGGCGGACGCGCGCGATACATTCGGTCGTCCGACCACACAGAGAAAAAAATTACTTGGGAAGGAAAACAAATAACATGAAGGGGTTACAAAAAAAAAAAAAGAAAGTAAGAAAGTAAGAAAGAAAGAAAGAAAGTAAGAAAGAAAGAAAGAAAGAAAGAAAAGGACAGCGAGCGAAGAGGAGGAGAGTCATGAGGAAGGTGGAGGAAAGGGAGACGTATGGATTACGGGGAAAAGTGTCAGTGGTTGGAATAGCTGGGCCAGTTTTATGGCCTGGCACCATGCAACGACTGACTTTTTGCCTCCACTCGCCCTATCGGTGTCGACCGACAAATCCTGGCCGTGTGAGGTGCCTCCACTCTCTCCCTCTCTCTCTGGCAGTCTCTCGCTCATGTCTCTCGCGCTCTCCGTCTGTCTCTGTCTCTCTCTGTCTCTCTCTCTCTCTCGCAGTCTCTCGCTCATGTCTCTCCAGCAGTCTCTCTCTCTCTCTCTCTCTCTCTCTCTCTCTCTCTCTCTCTCTCTCTCTCCAGCAGTCTCTCGCACACGTGTGCGCTCAGGGGAAACAAGAGGCGTCAAAACCCGATCCTATTAGCCGTTTGATTCTTCTTCTCCAAAGACCGCGTGTCAAAGGTCAGATGCAAAACGGCCCCGAAATTAATGTCATTACACTTTACACGATTGCGACTGAAGACGATAGGACCCGACACTTGGATTGGTTTTCTCTCTCTCTCGTTGTGTGTCGGAGAATTTTTTCCCCGCACAAAATTAGACCAGCGGCACAACCCATAAACAAAGCCCATCCCCACCCCAACGCCCCAACTGCCATCATGAATCTACGAACATGGCGGCGTTCATTCTGCGCCCCTCGCCACGAATTTCATTAGGATGAAAAGAAAAAGAACAGACAATGATAGAAAGAAAGAAAGAAAGAAATGAAGCGAAAGAGAAAGAATGGAGGAAGACAAAACAAAACAAAACAAAGCATTTTGTTAAAGAAAGGGGAAAGAAGGAAGAAAAAGCGTGCAACAAAAAAGAGGTGAACAAACCAATTCGTTGAGTCAGTACATCCAGTGAGGCAAAAAGGCGCCAACTCCCAGATACTGACAGGTCATCACTGATCTTAAGGCATTTATATTCACACACACACACACACACAGAGAGAGAGAGAGAGAGAGAGAGAGAGAGAGAGAGAGAGAGAGAGAGAGAGAGAGAGAGAGAGAGAGACGATACTATGCCTGAATTAACGGAGGAAATGTTCTGCATTAGAGAGACAATAGCAATTTCAGTTGACGGGGGAAAGTATGGTCATCCCAGAGTTGAACGAGAGTTACAAATGGCATTCCGGTGTTGGGCAAAATCTACGAAGCGTGCATTGCGAGCGGTGTGTGTTGAGAAAAAAAGAAAGAAAGAAAGAAGAGAATAAAACAGTACAGAAGCACGCGCATGCTTTCACGCGCGACATAAACCACCGCGTATTTGCAGGGCCAGACCACGGTGTTATCGCTTTTTGTGTGCGCTTCCAGGCCGCCTGCCGTCTGACGACATGATTAGTGCCAAGATGACGTAAATCGTTGCTGTCCCTCGTTTCCCGGCGGGGTCTTTGGTCCTCACGATTTTTCTCCTCCTTCAATGCCCATCGATCAATTTTCTTCTGATGTTGGTGGCTCTTTCTGGTTTTGGAGGAAGGACTGTTTATTTCGATTTTTTTTTTTCCTTTTTGTACAGTTTCATTGATTTATTCATCCGCTACTTTTTGTGGACAGTAAATTTTCCGGGCTGTGCCAGGCCTTCGTTTGTGGTTCTTTATTCACATGACGTCAACGGTATTGAGTTGATTTGAAGCCATCAGCTTAGATGGGCTGAAAGAAGCCATGTAAGCTAACTGCTTGTTCAAATGCTCCCAAAGTTTGTACGAACGGTCTGGGAGTACTGGCTGCAGTAGTATCGTAAGACAGATGGGAAGGAAACGGTTTTCCGAGAACAAAATTTCGTACAGAGTTGCTTATGGGAACGGTGCACATGCGCGTACGTGTGCCTGCGCGCACCCGCT
>JADBJO010000168.1:905000-925000 GCA_016801955.1 Conus betulinus
GGGGGGGGGGGGGGGGGGGGGGGGGGGGGGGGGGGGGGGGGGGGGTTAACGCCAACGATGACGAACCATAAGCCAAGGTTTGACAAGACGCTGCTCGTCTTGTCTCTGTTTCTGTGTGTAGGATTGGCGGCGGACCCCTTAGGAAGTCAGTGAGTCACCTAACTAAATGAAGCGAAACAGAATAATCGTCGTCACAGCTGCCTGCAAGAAGAACGCTTTTGTTGCCGTTCACTGTATTAAGAATGGTCGAGCTGTTGAAATGTTGTCCGTATTCTGTGAAAAGAGCCGTTTTTACTTTACACCTCGCTGAGGGAAATAGGCTGGAGAAAATGAACAAAATATTTCTCAACATTCCTAGGTGGATGTTTTCTGCTGTGGTGTTTGTTTTTGTTTTGTTTTCCTCCCCCATCCACTCCAATGTTTAGCACACAGTTTAAAGCGCGTCTGTGTGTCGCGGTGAGTCAAGTAACTGGATTATGTTGACAACTACACCGCTCCAAATCGTGTCACAAGGATCCCGAACATAAAAGTCCCAGGGGTATGAGTTACCTCATTTACATAATCAAATCAAAAGCATGTTATTTCACAGCCCTGCGGACGGACAAGCCATCCGATGCGTTTCATGTCTGTTGAAGGATCGTTTCCTTTTAAAAACAACTGTTCGCAGGAATGTTCTTTTTGATGTCGTTGGACAAAATAATACTAAACCCACATTTTCAAATCAGTTGACCTCGTGTGTGTGTGTGTGTGTGCGCGCGCGCGCGCGCGTGTGCGTGTGTATGTGTATGTGCGCGCGCGTGCGTGTTCATGTGTATGTGCGCGCGCGTGCGTGTCGTGTGTGACAGACTAACTTTTCGTGATGTGCGCCGTGTGTATGTACTTGCATTTGTGCTTGCTGTGCACAAGTAAGTGCTTTAAAGAAAGCGTAATCATTCTCTTTATAAAGGGCCGTTAAAACCTTACGTGATGTTTCCAACAGATAAGCCGTTAAATTCTTAAGCGGTGTTTCCACCGAGTAGCCCTTTCGGCTGGGTTTTAACTTGCGCCGTTATTTTCAACAGTACTCCGTCATCCGGTCTGCCTGCCCGCGCAAGGGCTGGCGGGAAATGGCCGTTTGCCGGTATCGAGTCAAGGTCAACCAATTTGAACGGCATCGTAAATGGCTTTTTATTCCTCTCTTTACTCTCAGTGTGCACGGATTCAGAAAGTCTTAAGTCGTTTTTTTTTTACTCCCCGGATGCAAACAGAAAGCTTAGAGCGGATTCAGTCTTACGTTTCCCTTTCCTCCAGTTCCGGGGGACTAGGATGGAGTCCAGTTTGATTGATACAGCATCCGGTTTACGATTCTTAACAGCTCTCTCTCTCTCTCTCTCTCTCTCTCTCTCTCTCTCTCTCTCTCTCTCTCTCTCTCTCTCCCGGGTGCCCTGTGTACCTCAGTGGAAGAACACAGAGTCCGTAGTCAGGCGTTGAGTTCGAATTCTTCTGCTATCCGACATGAAAACTGACACTTTGAATGACTCCCCCCCCCCCCCCCCCCCCCCCCCCCCCCCTCGCCCTCGATTTTCCGTTTCCATTCAGGGTGTTCACGTTCGACTTCTGCCTTAATTCAGTGTGATCCCTGATGCACCAGTTTCCAAAACAAGACCAGTACGTCCACTGCCCAGTATGTCACAAACCCCCCCCCCCCCCACCACCACCACCACTTTCCCCTTCCCAACGTTTGTAAAGGGGAAAGAAAATTGGCGGAGACCGTGGTTTTACAGTTATTTCCATGTGTTAGTTGCAAATGAGTGACACTGGTCACTGTGTGTGGATGTAACATGAGATCAGGACTGAGATTTAAACACTAACAGTAACTCACATTTACACTCTTTCTTTCATCTGTACACGTCATAGACATCCCTCCCCCCTCCCCCCCCCCCCCCCCCCCCCCCCCCACACACACACACACACCGCTCAATCTGGTCTCCCCTTTACCCCCCCCCCCCCCCCCAATCACCCCTCGTATTATCCTCCTCCCGCGTGCCCATTCAAATCGATTTTCGAGAAGACCGCAAGAATTCCTTTATGTAACGTTAATTCGTTACCTTGCAATCTGCCGTTTACAAGACTGCAGAGGATCACGCACATTAGAAATATGTCATGCTCACATTCATTTAACCATCGCAGGACAAATGAAGATAGCTCGTGTACATTTTACATGAATCGAATCAATAGCACGTGAACCCTCCATTCTTTATCTGTTGTGTCTGATTCTGGTTCTGACTGTCGGATCCGGTTCGTGTTGTATGGCAGTAGGTATAACAGCGACAAACTATACTTTAACTGTTTTCGTAATTATAGTATGTATACCCATGGCTGGATGTTCTCTTGATTTTTTAATTCATGTTTACGTATGGCACTTATCTAGATAGATCGACAGACAGACAGATAGACAGGTGTGTGTGTGTGTGTGTGTGTGTGTGTGTGTGTGTGTACGTACATGCGTGCGTGCGTGCATGCGTGCGTGTGTGTTGTAAGTCCCACAGTCTAATGGCGGTAGGGACAGAGAACTATTCAAAGTTCACCTTATCTGGGACATCCTATAATGGAAAACGGAACCTATCCGTCTCCTTCCGCCGTTTTGACCTTCCCTGGCCTGAATCAAGTAGGCCTACCCTTTTACTGCAGGGTTGACAGTGTCGGGTTTCAAACCGCAAACAATCCGACCTTACAAGGGATTCGAACTCAGACTGTCAGCTCCGCAGGCAAACAGACGCTCTAACCCTTTGGCTTCGGCCCCCCATTCGTTTTCACTATAGTAGCAACATCGATACTACTGTGTAACCGTTTGCCATAGTGACAACGGATACTATACCTCGTGTCTGATTAAATGTAATTCATTTTTTGTCAAATTCCCTTGTTTCCAAAAGCTTTGAAAGGCATTTCCAGAGAAAGGGCACTTTTTTCTGGTCATGTCATATGCACCTCCTCTTCCCCCCTCCCCCCAGGACTTTTTAATATTGGATAAATCTTCTCAAATCAAATATATAAAGGGAAAAACGTTCACAAAAGACTCAGACAGGGAGACAAATGAGCATGCCGGTAAACTTTACAATAATACACAAATGAAATGAATATTTCGTTTTGTTTTTCGTCTCTTTACCGTGGCAAACAAAATGAGGTTCACGTTCCATGTTAAATTAACATAATCTTCGCATTTTTCTTTAAAAGGTTAATTTCCAAGCCTAAGCCCAAAGCGAATCGTGAACGCTAGAACATGGAAGAATAACTGTTTTCAACAGGTCCTTTTTCATTTTTTATTTTAGGAAACATGACGGTTAAAAGAAAGTATAACGGTCTAAAAAGTTCTTTCCAGCCATCCTAGTAATGTAAGGGCAGTGCAAATCATTTCCTCTAAGCTGCAGCACAGATCTAGATTTGATGTTAACCACGTCAGATTTACTTCTTCGCGTCAGACGCCAGACACAGACAGCAGGTGTGGCCAAGAACCTTAACCGGAGTCTGACTGAGGAGTACTCTCCCTTCATACTTCCTTTTCCAGTGAAGTTGCCAAACGTGGTTTCAGCTGGGTAAGGCATCAGACTCTTTTTCTCGTCCTTCTCGTTCTCTGTGATGGTTTTGAGCACAGCGGCAGAACGTAACTCCATGGCTAAGCTTTGTTACATCGCCCAAGCCTTTAGTCCTGATAACAGTTCAAATTACGTTACATTTTCGCCTCGACCATCACGGGTTTGAAAGAACACTTAAAATCCGCGCGCGCGCAACATTAAAAAGGTCACCAACAGGGGTGATAAGCAACAAAACTACAACCATCTTCCAAAGCCAGATAAAGACGCCTTGACGGGCCTCTTTCAAAAACTGAAAAAGAGGGAGGGGAGGGGGAGAGTGGGGCAGGAAGGCCGAGGAAGAACCTTAATGGAAAACTGCCATATATCCCTCGTGAAAAGAGCTGTGAAGGGTTTGTCTCCAACGTCACAGGAATGTCAGAAATGGATGAGAACAAACCCAAGACCGCAGTTCATCGCCAGCTAGGCACCATGGGGCTTCCTGGCACCTCCAGAAAGGGATGGATGACACAAGGTGGGGTGGAGTGGGGCTGGGGGACCTGTATTACCTGCACAGACCGGTCTTCCGTTTCCAAATATGACTGAACTGACGTCAAGTCCGAAGGAATTTGAAAATATTGTCTCTATAGCACTCCTCAGTCCTTGACGCCGTCTGCACGGTATAACCGTTGTCGTTGGATCAGTCTGCTGCTGCTGGCATCTGCTGGTGATGGGGTCATGGTGGTAACGATGATGACGTTAAAGATGTCTACAAAATTAAGTTTTTCTTACAGCACTCATCATAAACTGAGAAGCTTACTGAATTATTTTCTCCCTGCTTACACCAGCCCCATGCAGAATGTACGCTGACACGATTCTTGCAATAATGCCCCCCACCCCCCCCCCCAAAAAAAAAAAAAAAAATCGATGTTATCTTATTTCAACCCTATCTCGAGTGGTGCTTAGAAAGAATGAAAGTCTGGGAGAGAGAGAGAGAGAGAGAGAGAGAGAGAGAGAGAGAGAGAGAGAGAGAGAGAGAGAGAGAGAGAGAGAATATATAAACAAACCAATGAAAGAAGAGAAAAAAAAGGGAAAGAACATTACAAAGAAAAAACCGCAGCCAGACAGTCAGAAAAAAAAGGAAAACAACAAGCACAATCTTTATCAACACGCATATAAAGCTGGCTTGTGTTGACGGTTTGTTAATCTCTTCTTTAACACCACCACCCCTAGTCACTGCACGCGCGCGCGCGCGCGTGTGTATGTGTGTATGAGAGAGAGACAGACAGAGAGAGAGAAGAGAGAGAGAGAGAGAGAGACAGACAGACAGACAGACAGAGTGTGTGACGACGGAGGGGAGGTGGGGGTGGGTCAGCGCGCGTGCGCGCGCGTTCATGCGTATGCTGTGGTCCACAGACACTTTAAGTCTTAAATCTGTGGCTGTGCAGACGCGCGAAGCTGAGTTATAAATGCGAGCACTTCTTGCCCAGCTCTGAAAAACGACAAGAAAGTGATTTTACGGGTTATTATCACTCGGGCCTTGGGAGTGTGCGAAATGTCACACGGGGGACTATCGGGGCTGCTGTATCAAAGCGTGCCAGACTCATTGATGTGGATGGGAACAATCCCACCTCTGTCATCTCTGCGTTAAACCAGCGGTGTCTGCTCTTTGTACGGCCTGGGGCTGTCGGAGGCTCCCTTGAGAACGAGGGCAAGGTACATAACTGTACAAGTTGTTGTTGTTGTTGTTGTTTTGTTGTTGTTGTTGTACTAGGATGGGAATAGTTTTACACTAAATAATACAACTTTTTCGCACCCTTTTCGCTTCCTCTCTCTCTCCCCCTTTTATGTTATGGTAATACGGACGCAAATTACCCCCACCCCATCCCCTTGTTACAAGATCAGTCAGATGGTGAACCAAACATCACGGATCAAAACAACGAAAAAAGTTATTTCCTCTTCTTATTCCCTGTCGTGACTTGACGCTGTTTCGTCATGTTTACTGTCTCCTTTCACATCTTGACATATTCTTCCTCCTAAGAATTGTTCCACGTCTCCGAATTGTTATTTCCCCTGTGCTGATTCCGTACAATATTAGCCTCAATTGTCTCCCGTGTCACTGCTGGTTCTGCTGGTTCTCTACTTGCCTGTGAGTGATCTCCCTTCGTTGTGTATCGTGCTTTTCCGTCTCTGTCCTCCCGTAGCGGAAGAGGGACGGTCCTCAATAGGTACATACCACAGGTGTAAAATCGGTGATCTTGGGACAGCCTACACGTTGCTTGTCTTTTAAGTCCGGTCCACCAATTCACCACGATTCTCTGATCTGAGAGCAGTCCGAACACATTGTTTAGCTTTTTCTCCTTGTCCATGTCCAAGTTCAATCTTCAGTATATAACCGTTTTCTTCATTTTGTTGTTTTCCACAGTTCTCAGCATTCTTGGCAATCTGCTTTTTCATGGGGGTATTCGTTTAGTGTTTCATACCTGCTACATTATATCGGAGTACATTTTATCTGCAAGCTCACCAAAAAGGCCAGCTGAGGTTAAGGTTCAAACCCTCAAAAGACTTAAGCGGCAACCCAGCAACTGTTCCTCCTGAGTCAAACATCAACGCCTTCAGAAAACAGTGCACAACATCACAGACCTAGATCACAACCACAAGGATATGCTTGATCTGGCGATTGCAGTCGGCCAAGTTAGAACATGAACTCAATGGAACTGAACCCGAAGAGAGCATCACTAACTGCGGCCTCCGTCAACAGGCGAAGGGGCTCCACATCCTAGTATTCATAGAAAGACCCATACGCTATAACAGGCTGCACTGAGTGTCCGAGAAATCCCAACTGTGCTGGATGAGGGAATGTAGACTTTATTTCCTACCTGTCAGCTGTAAATAAAGAAACGGTTAGAATGGCAAACATTTTCCAGCAAGCACGCGGATAACGGCGACAATAATGGTTTAACAGCAAGAAGCGTAGACTGCTTGCTGCACGGGTCAGGGACACACTGCTCCATGCACATCGTTCAATTGGTGCCAATCTCCGTCAGTCAGCAAAACACAAGGAGCTCAGGACGAGGGTTCTGGCGGTCCTCTTCTTCGTCGCGTCTGGCTGCACCTTCACTGTCCTTTTGTTCTCATCGTCAGCTTCCATGCACCTGATTTCCCCAGCCTACACCGCCTCGCATGATATACCGAGGCGCTAAACGCTAGGTATGTTTGTATTTTCCTGACCCATCAAGTAATGAATGTACCACCTGCGTCTTCCACCGAAAGAATTAAATAGGTGATGGGCTGATCTGCACATGCGCAGACTGGCTGATGGATCAAAATTTCGCTTCTGCTTCACATGTCCCGCTAGAATTCGATCATTTGAATTCTCAGACCAATGCGACTGGAACTGGCCGTATCAACTACTAGTATAGATCCCGTTTGCAGTGACGCGTCTTTCTAATTATATCCGTGTTGTCCCTGTTACATTTGGTAAAGATACCACTGGAGTGCGAGATACCATCACATCCAGTGGGACCAAGTGCTACCGCCAATATGGTAAAACCAGTAATCCATTGTGTCCCCCTCAGGTAAGCTATTACATTTAGTAAAACTACCACAAGGGTTGTGAATACCAATCATCAATGTGCCATGCTCATAACAATACTACCACAAATGTGTCAGTCGTCTTATGCCTCACAACTAAAATACAAAATATTCTTGAGGAACGGTATCCATCAAAACGCATAGAAATGAAAAAAGTAAAGCCAGCTTTCAAAGAAAAATAGCCCGTGCGAAATGTTATATTGGTCAACTTATTGTTCAAAAGTCTTTCAAAAGATTTCGAAGAAAAAAGGTTTTGGGAAACATGACAAAATCTTGAAGTGTCAAATAATGATCGATAACAAGCTAAACATGTTCCAGATTTGTCCACTATCAATAACAGGTGTTCACGAAGATCCCATACCTGATAATACTGTGTACATGTATGCCTCCAATAGCCTTATGGGAGTGAGAGAAGCTAAATCGCCAATGGGCACAGACAGAACGACTGTTGTTTCTGATGAAGTGTCAAATGAAATGTTGAAACACCTGCCAGATAAACACGTTCGGGTACTTATTTGAAATAATAGGTGGATGCAGGGGTGATCGAGTACTGCCAGGCTCGTGGAAAACGGTCGATAATGGTTCCACTTCTTTAAAACGGAAAATCAGGAGCTGATGTTTGCAATTACAGATCAACTTCTCTCACTTTATACACCGGCAAACTGATGGAAGAAATTCGTAAATGGAAGCTTGATTAATTATTGTGAACAGGATACAAATCATTCCAATCAACCAGGCAGGGTTTCGGTCAGGAAAGTCCACCACTGACCATCTGCCAAAACGTAAAAAAAAAAAATAAAAAAATAAAAAAAAAAAAAATTCAAACGGCGAATGCGTTAAGGTGTAAAAAGACTGCGTTTGAAACTTAATGCGTTAAGATGTGAAAATACTGCCGTTTGAAACTTGATGCGTTAAGATGTGAAAATACTGCCGTTTGAAACTTAATGCGTAAAGATGTGAAAATATCAAGGACATTAAATGTCCCTTTGGACAGAAGAGCTGTGTGAGTGTGTGTGTGTGTGTGTGTGTGTGTGTGTGTGTGTGTGTGGTGTGTGTGTGTGATCTGCTGCCCGTTTTTCTACTGTTCATGAATTTTAGTTTCTCGTCTGCGGGGCTAAGTAACTTTTCTTAAACTCTAATCACCTGAAGAACAGTTTCAATACCAAAGCTGCGAAGTTTCAGGTGTTAATATATTGTTGCGCTTTTTACATAAATCTGTTTTTGAAAGGGTGTTTTTTTCGGAAAGAAAATGTCCGTGAGACCTTTTTTCCCTTTACTTTCTTTTCCTCTTCTCTTCCTGTCTTTCGTCTCGCGCCATCTAACGGAGCTAACTTATTTTAATCTCCTCCCCTCCCCTTTATCCCTCACGTCTACGCCATTTAATCTGGCTAACTGCTTTGTTATCTCCTCTCTACTGTCACACACCTGTATTACCACCCAATCCCATGTCGCCTTGTAATGGTTTTGTAATCCTGATTTTCGTAACCGTCTGCAACACTTTGCGGTCTCGTCTTCATGAGCACGTGTTTTATCTCTTGTCACTCTCCGCAAGACAAAAAAATCTGTTTAAACGGGCCGGCCCATAACGTTCTGCATGTTTGGCTGAATCAACACACTTATCACAAGCTCAGAGTCAATGCAAGATTCTAGCAGTTTTTGTATCGCGCCCTGTCTGATCTGATAGAGAACAATGGTTAGTCCGGGAACTCGAGCTCTTTATCAATAACAATAATGATGATAATAAAAAAAAATAATAATAACAGTAATAATCATAACAGTCAAAACACTATACGATTGCGCAGTAGGACGCAACGGCCGATACTTCAATTCCGAGGTAATAACGCGCGCGTGCACGTTTAAGTGTGTGTGTGTGTGTGTGTGTGTGTGTGTGTGTGTGTGTGTGTGTGTGTGTGTGTGTGTGTGTGAGAGAGAGAGAGAGAGAGAGAGAGAGAGAGAGAGAGAGAGAGAGAGAGAGAGAGAGGTGAAAAGCGTGGACAGTATATTGACCAGATTACTTCTTTCAGCAAAGTTTTTCACCGAACAATGTACAGGTTTTCCTGGTTGTGTACAAGCTTGGACAGCATAATGTGTATGTTTTGTACAGCGAGGCGACAGCACCACGTGCAGGTTTTTTGATACAGCGCGACAGTAACATGTGCAGATTCTTTTATGCAGTTAGGTGGATAATATAATGTGCAAATTAGTTTGGACAGCATAATGCTCTGATTCTAGATACCATAAAGTTTGGAAAGCGTTGTAATAAGAGATCTTCGTATCACGGAGTTTGGACAACACGAGATACTGATTTCTCGATACACACAAAGTTTGGGCAGCGAAGTAAGATTTGTTGATGCCACAAAGTTTGGACAGCGAAGTAAGATTTGTTGATACCACAAAGTTTGGACAGCGAAGTAAGATTTCTTGATACCACCAAGTTTTACAGCGTAATATGAAGACATCCTGATACCACAAAGTCTGCACATCATGATGTGCAGATGTCTACAGACCACATGGTCTGACAGCATGGTACGGCAAAACTTTGGACAGCACAACGTGACGACTCCTTGACACAGCAAAGTTGATCCACGATCAGTTACATGTAATTCAAAACTGTGTTCTACCCCAAAAAGGAAAACCCCCCCCTCCCCCCCCCCCTTCCCCCCTGTTCAATCAAGATTTGTGGATCAATGGTATATAAAGAAAAACAGTGAGCAGTGAGGAGGGATGGGGTCGTGTGGGCAGACGGGGGGGGGGGGGGGGGGGGGGGGGGCACGTAAAGACATCAAAGTGTACAAAGTAAGCAGGCGACGTGAAATGCGCACACTGCATTTTCATGCCAAGTGCTGAAGCAGCAAGTGATAAACCATTCTCCAAACAGTGGAGATCCAGAAAATCCCATCCCATCGGTATGCATACAAGTCGCCGAAGACCAGAACTTCAGCGTCTGTTTGAAGTCTGCACTGTTCCCTTCGGCAACTAAGCAAGGAACATGAACATCGGGTGCAGCAAAATATAACAATTTACAGTAATCAAGTGCAGTTTCCTGCCAACTGCAAACCTGTCTAAAAGAAGAAAAGAAAAAGGTGGAGTAAGAAAGACAAACCGAATCTGTTTGGGAAGACAGAAAAAAGAAGCGCAGGAAAGGCGAGGTCCGTACTGAGCAAAGGAGACACGGTTATAGTGTCTTTGAAGTCTGCGCTTACGGGGTCAATGTGCGCGTGCATGTGCGCGAGCATGTGTGTGTGTGTGTGTGTGTGTGTGTGTGTACACTCGGCATGTCCCTGGGAATGAGCATACGAAAATTCCAAGCCACTGAACAGTTCATAACGCGAAGGCGAGTAGATTTTCTTTTCTTTTTTGAATGCTTAGATGTGCCTCCCCACTCAACGAAAACCAATCCGGACTTAACAACATTTTGTTGCTGTAAATGCCTGTTTTAACTTCTTCGAAAGACGTTTTTGCATTACATCACGTTTTGATTTGATGAAGCGTGTTGTCAGCTGGAGTTTTCCTCCCCTAATGCCGGAGTCCTAAACACGTCGCTGAAGTTTCTGTTTGAGATTTCGGACAGGAATACGCACTCTACAGCGGTTTTTGTACATTGATATCTGGGAAACTAACTGGTCAGCAACCCTGTTGATTCTCACAAATGCTGACTTTGTAATGGGCCACTCACACGAAATATAATTCTTGTGAGTCACGTTGGAATTTGCACATGGCATTATAGATAAGCACTTTACATCAGCTTCCAAGGAGTTCTTGATCAGAGATGTCCCGCCAGATGCAATTTCAAGTTTCTATAAGACGTAAGTATTTTTCCTTTGGGATAAGATTTTGCAGAAACCAACCCCGGTTTTCCTCCTGTTCAGAATATTTGGAATCACTTTTCAGCATGCATGTAAGGGATCGATTCTGCTACGGTAACAGTTCTGATGTGGTTCCCTGCAGTCGGCTGGGCTATAAACAATACAAAATAAAACCGATGCTAAAATACCAGCATGACCAGGGGTCTTGGGTGGAGATAACAAACACACCAAAGATATACGAAGAAAGATGTATGTGATGCATGGGGGGGGGGGGGGGGGGGGGGGGCAGGGAGGGGGGAGGTTAGAAAGAAGGGGGGGGAGGGGGGGGGCGGGCGGAGAAAAGGACCAAGAGAGACATGCGAGAGATACATGGGGAAATCATCCCCAACAGTCTGCAATCTTCCCTGTTAAAAAAAAAAAAAAAAAAAGTCCCAAGCCACATGCCGCGAAGGAAGTGTATTGTCATACCGACTCTGTATCAGCCCTGGAACTTCACCCAACTGTGCGGGGCCTGGCTGCACGTGCAGTATGGAGCCTGCAGCAGGCGCGCTCCTCGCCCTGCCTGGAGGTGATTAACAATCAGTCAGCTCACGAGGCGAAACTGATGAGGCGCTCTCCACACGACATCTCCACGTGCGTGTCAGCGGCTCGCCCGTTGCCCCGGGGCTGTTGGGCCAGACCTTGATCATTTTGACAGACTGACACAGTCTGCTGAGTCATGGACAGGCGGGCTGCCATCTGTCTGACCTGTCAGCGTCTGACATGCTGGGATTCGTTTTTGGTGTGTGTGTGGGGGGGGGGGGGGGGGGGGGGGGGGGGGGGGGGGGGGGGGGGTTGAGGAGGGGAAGGAGGCGAGATTGAGTCAGACGTTAGTTAACCCATGAAAAAAAAACAAAGAGATGAATCCTTCCTCGTCTCTCTAAAATCTGTCGCATTCTGCGATGGCGCATGCCTTAAAAACTTAGTTTCACCTTGCCTATTCCACTTTCAAACCATCTGATCACTTTACATATATACACACATATAGGCGCACGCGCTCACGCACGCTAATGCATCCACGCACGCACGCGCGCGCACACACACACACACACACACACACACACACACACACACACACACACACACTCACTCACTCACACACACACACACACACACACACACACGCACACACGCACACACACAAACAGCTAACTGTCAAAAAGGGGAGAAGATGACCCATACCTTTTTTCAGATGTGTTCTGAATACGCTTCTGCAAATTCGTTTCCTAGAGGAACGTTTTTTGTTTTTTTTTTCCATTTGATGCGACCGACAAATCGGCAATGAAAAAAAAAAAAAAAAGGGGGGTGGGGGGGGGGGGGGGGGGGGGGGGGGCGGGTAAATAGGTCCTTTTAGAGTGAGGAATCAAGAGTTACTTTTACCTTTGGATTCTATGTTTCCAAACTGTTCTGATTTTGACGAGCCTCAGTCCTAATATGTCCAAATGACCAGCTTGCTTTTAAACAAAATGACTTAATTAACTTGATAAGAGACATTTACAAACATCCGTGCTCGTATAAACTTCAGACTTCATTCTCAGTTATGTAAATACAGTGAATTAAAATGAGTCAATGAATAAACAGAGCCATTGAATGCATGTACTTTTGTCAACGTTGCCAGACACCAGTCTGCCTGAATGATCATTCCATGTACGTAACAAAACACATCTTTAATTCGTTTGTTTGTTTATTCGTTTGTTTGTTTGTTTTTGATATTTGAGGTCCACAACCATAACAATCACAAGGCCGACGGGGATGACCAATGTCAGGAGTGTGAAGTGAGAAGAATTATCGACCACTACACAGGCACTACCAGAACACGTTGACATGGGCATCCACAATGTCTACAATCAACAGACGTGCAATGTTGACGTCCACATAACTGCTCAACTGACGTGGGACGTCGACACCCTTGAAACCGTCCATCAGACGTCGCATGCCGACCTCCAAGCAACAGTTTATCTGACGTGGAATGCAGACATGCAAAAGCAACAGTTTAACAGACAGGGAAAGCTGTTATCCAAAAGCAGTCGTTCAAGTGACAAAGAACACCAACATCCAAAATCAATAGTTCAACTGACGAAGAACACCAACATCCAAAAGCAATAGTTCAACTGACAAAGAACATCGACATCCAAAAGCAATAGTTCAACCGACGAAAAAAACACCGACATCTAAAAGCGATAGTTCAACTGACGAAGAACATCGACACCCAAAAGCAGTAGTTCAACTGACGAAGAACATCGACATCCAAAATCAATAGTTCAACTGACAAAAAACACCGACATTCAAAGCAATAGCAATAGTTCAACCGACGAATAGTTTCAAAAAAAAACTCCGACATCTCAAAGCGATAGTTCAACTGACGAAGAACATCGACATCCTGAAATCAATAGTTCAACTGACGAAAAAACACCAACTTCCAGAAGCAGCAGTTCAACTGACGTGGAGTGCTGACACCCAAAAGCAACCGTCAGGACACATGAATAAGAATTCCTGTTCGATCGGTTGCTACGGTAGCATGGTGTAAGGGACATGACTTATGACAATGTGTCCTGCTGCTGACTTTAAAGAACCATCAGATGACAGATCAGGAACACAAACACACAAAGGCAAAAGGAAGGAAACAATTATGATAAAGAAGAAATCAGAGGACTGGAAACATTGGCCATATTCCTCGGGGTTCTTTTATGAAATTCTCTTCGCTCACAATGACCAAAAGATCACGTTTGGGGATGGACGGATTTCTGATTCGTCTGCAAAGTAGCCGACCACCGCGAAACGAGCTATAAATATGTGACTTCAGTCTGACCATAGGATTATACGAGCTTACCTCACTTTTTCTTGCGCACTCTGGTAGATCTGCCACAACAGTATGATAATATGAAGAGCGAGTTAGATGACACTAGGAGCGATGACGGCTCCACACCACAAAGGCGTGATATGAAGATTGATTAACACGAACTGTCAGACACACAGGACCCTAAATCATGTGCGGAAATATTTGTACACTGGAAAAAGCCGCTCTTAAGTGCAGCAGGAATTGCACGATCAATCGAAGTGACACTGTTTAAGTTCTTTTAAACACACATACACACATGCACGCGTGTGCACGAGCGACGTTCTCTTGCACACAAGAGATCAGAAAGAGCAGTATGTCTGTCAGATCCTCACGGTTTTTCCAAACACGTCTACCAAGTCTGGAGAAGAGCGGAACTAGATGACCAACTGACGTAACATTGACCAACCAAGACTAGGCTGGTACGTCCCGGGATCTTTATATGACCCAAACAAATCCTAAGTCCTCTAGAAGTTCACACCTGTCGTGAGGTGGAACCAATTCTTCACAAGACCTCCCCGGACCTCGACGTGGTTCACTGGAGTGCATCATCTTCCGTGTACCGCTAGGCGGGATGGTAAACACACATCACCATGTCTCCCGTGCTCACAGCTGCTGTTTGCCACGCGGGCTTGAAAGCAGCCCTTTCTTTGAAAAGAAAAAAAAAGGAAAATAAATAGAGGATAGGTGTGGAAGGAGAAGAGAGACAGACAGACAGACAGACACAGAGAGATGGACACAGAGAGACAGACACAGCCAGACAGCAAGACAGCAAGACAACCAGCCAGAGAGAGAGACAGACAGACAGACAAAGACAGAGACAAAGACAGAAGGACAGATAAAAAGACAGCCAGAGAGAGAGAGAGAGAGAGAGAGAGAGAGAGAGAGAAGAAGAAGAAGAAGAAGAAGAAGAAGAAGAAGAAGGGAGTGGGGGAGAGGACAGAAAAAACAAGGATGAAGGTAGTCTCCTTCAAAAGCACTCCCGATGGATTAGAAACGCTGGACCGTACTAGTTTGGCTCACCAGACTGATAACGACCGACAAGAATCGACGTTTATCCCCCGGTCACCAAACTCTGGACTGCTTCAGACAACCGTTTTGTACGGCCCTCGCATCAAAGCTGCCCCCATGAATACGCCCAGTCAGTTTGGCGTTGTCCAGAGACAATAGTGGTGGACTGTCCACCTTCTCTGCGCCGTCTTATCGGTTCGTCCAGCTCGTAGGGCTTTCGCTGCTACCTGCTAAAATAAACCTGATCCTTGTCTGAATAGAACCGCGGAGTCCTTAATGGCAGCATCTTTGTACATGTTTCGTGACACCAGCACACAGAGAGAGAGAGAGAGAGAGAGAGAGAGAGAGAGAGAGAGAGAGAGAGAGAGAGAGGAGAGAGAGAGGTGTGTGTGTGTGTGTGTGTGTGTGTGTGTGTGTGTGTGAGTGTGTGCGCGCGCGCGCGTATGTGTGTATGTATGTGTGTGTGTGTGTGTGTGTGTGTGTGTGTGTGTGTGTGTGTGTGTGTGTGTGTGTGTGTTTAGCGTCTATTCATATTACATATCAACTTCTGTCGAAAAAGAAAACTTATTTGAAAAAAAAAAGAAAAGAAATGGAAAACATAGAATAAACGGATGGGGAGACAGGAGGGCAATGAGGGAGATTAAATTACAGAAGTTGATAAAGTTCGCTGCTGCATGACATGTTGCAGGCGTTCACAGCTGCGTTCTTTTGAAGTCGGTGATCGAGTGGGAGGATCAGAACTTGGCGCCTGTCATCACTGGCTGACGATGTGGGGGGATGAAGTTACCCCCCTTGGTGCAGCCGAGCCTCTTTCCGTACAAATTGTTTCCCCGCCTCCCAGAAGTTCTGTGCCAGTAACTTCCTCTTTCTTGTCACTCTCCTTGACCCCCCCCCCCCCCCTCTTTTTGTTTGTTTGTCTTTCCTTCCTGTCGTTCGCTGTTCTGCATATGTGATCCATTCTCCTGTCTGTTCTGGGATCATCTAAATTTTTTGTTCTTTGCTCTAGTCACAATCTATAAAAATACCAGAGTTCTTTTTTTTAAGTCTGGCGACAGGAAGTCAGAGAGTACACACTGTGTAAGCTCGACACTATCTGTCCATTCAATATTGCCGATTTCATTTGTGACTTTTCTTTCTACTTAAATGTTTCTCCATTTTTGTTCTTCTTACTCTTTTCTGTTACCCGGAGCCGACAAATGTTGTTGTTGTTGTTGTCGTACCCTGGCTAAAGACTCCAGGGATCATCCGAACAGCTGAAGCACTTGAACACTACGGTACAAATGCATCAGCTGGGGATGAGAACATTACATGTGTGACCGTTTTTTTGATTACCCCCGCCACGTGGGCAGCCACACTCCGACTTCGGGGGAAGCCGACAAATGAAGCGGAGTGTCTGGAGCCCCCTCCCCATGTAGACTGTTTTTCAACTTGGGAATGTCAATCATGTATCTGTCAAGGCACTCTTCGTCCCATGTAAATACCCCCTTCATTCTTTTTAGGGTGGAAAAGGGGTTTTGTTTGTTTATTTTTTTCTTTGTTTGTTTTAATCTTGTTCTTTTTTTTTTTCTTCTCCCCCAAACGGGTGCGAGCTCTGAAATGGTTCAGTGTGGTTGGCTGGGCTATGAACATACAACCACCATCAGGATGAAGTTTGGGAGGATGGGTTTTCCAGTCAATGGTACGCGTTGTGTGCTCGTGCTTGTCGCGTGCTGTAGTTGGTGCGCGCGCGCGCGCGCACACACACACACACACACACACACACACACACTTCCTCCGTCCCGTGTCCCTCCGTCTGCTACCCCCTTTTATCATCGTGTTGTGTACAGTGGACAAAACGCGGCCCGAAGCGTGTTTGTTTCTGAAAAACAAAACTTGTCACAAACGAATCTGAGAGACTGGGGGAACAGTTCTAATCAACCCCCTCAGCACTGGTTCCCGGCCTGATTAAAGCGAAACTCGACACAGCACAGACAGCGATCCTGTGTCTTGAAACGCGAGACACGTCAAAAGCTGTAATCTTTTAAACACGTCCCCCGAGACAGAGTGAGATACGTTTCTAAATACTTTCTTCTTTTCCCCGGAGAATGAAGAAGAGTGGGGAGAGGAGGGGGAGAGGGGGTGAGGGTTAGACGACTGCCCCGCTGAGTGATGTGAGTAGAAAGCAATTGGAAACAGCAAGTGGCTGAACCGACTGAAGACGGACTAGCGAGGGTGTCACCATGACTCGTCACCATGCTCTCCCTTCCCCTCCTCTTCCCCTCCTCTCACTCCCTTCCCCTCCCCTTCCACGCATTCAAAGAACATGGTTCACGCTTGCGGCTGAGCCCCTGCTGTGAGTGGTGGGTGAAGGTGGGGGGGGGGAGGGGGGGGGGGGGGGAGAGGTGGGAGACTGAGGAACTCCAAACATGGCATTCTTGACGAGCCGACGACTTTCATCCAGTCTCGGCACATGAACACCGGGGGGGGGGGGGGGGGAGGGAGGGGGGGGAGAGAGAGAGGAATGCAGGGAAGAGGAAGAGGAAAAAAAAAGGAGGGGGGGAGGTAGGGGGGGGGGGGGGGGGGGGGCTGGCGGAGTGGTGCGCCCAGGACTGTAGTCTGATCTTTTTTGTAAACAAAGAAGCCTGCATTTTCGTGTTCATTACAAGTCAGCTATGCTGCTGTGTGTCTTAGAATGAAAGCGTGAATGAATGAATGAGCGAACGACTGAGTGAAGTAAAGAGTGATTGACTAGGGGAATGAATGAAGAAGAAAGCACGGCGCACGCACACACACACAGAGAGAGAGAGAGAGAGAGAGAGAGAGAGAGAGAGAGAGAGAGAGAGAGCCAGTAACTGCACACAATCATCTTGGTCTGATTATTCAAATAACTGTAAATGGGACGAACATATCAGATGTACAGTAAAGAAGGTTAACATGTTGATTAGTTGCCTACGAAACTACAAATATAAGATATCGAGAAAAGCATTAGAAACCATATTTACATCATTTCTCTTACCGCACTTTGACTACGCCGATATTGTCTGGGATAACTGCAGTGAAACACAAGCAAACATGCTAGAAAATATTCATTTAGAAGCAATTCACATCATTATAGGAGGTGTCAAAGGCACAAGTCATAAAAAGTTGTATGAAGAATCCGGATTCTGCTCTTTAAAAGAAAGAGAGAAGAAGACACAAATTAATAAAGTTTTATAAAATGGTCAACGGTTTGTGTCCAGAACACTTATGTAGCCTAGTACCAGATCTAGTATCAACAAGAAATCCCTATTCACGGCGAAGACCTCTTGACAGACATGTGCCACTATGTAAAACTGAAGTATACAAAAATTCATTTATTCCAACCGCAACTAAAATGTGGAACGACCTCCCTGACAACATAAAATCCACAAAATCACTTGGAGAATTTAAAGTTTTATTTCATGGGACGACTCAGTTGTTCCCTATTATTACTATTATGGAGAGAGAAATGAACAGATTCAACATTGCAGACTGCCCCTAGGAATGAGTGATCTAAATCAAGACCTTGTTAACCGTCATCTTAAAGCGGATCCGGTTTGTCAATGTGGCACTGGCTCAGAAACGGCCGAACTCTTTCTATTATATTGTCCTAAATACACTAACATCAGAAAAGACACACGATTTCCACCCTTGCACCCAGTCAACTCGATGTTGGTATTCTTCTTCGTGGCAAGCAATCCCTCCGACGTGAGGATAACGAAGCTATATTCAAAGCTGTTCATCGTTTTATTAAACAATCAAAACGTTTTTGAAAAACATGTAAAACTTAACATGCGGTAATGATACATAAAATGTTTATGAAAATGAAATCTTAGAGCAGAAAATATTCTCTCTCTCTCTCTCTCTCTCTCTCTCTCTCTCTCTCTCTCTCTCTCTCTCAAAAAAAAACGCTTCATAAAAACGTTAATGATGTGTGAGTGGTTGACTGTCATGAATTTTATAGTCTTTAGTGTTTACTTTGCTTACTACTATCTTTTCTTATTTTTCCTCAATTTTGTACATGTTTGCATTTATGTGTATGTGTAAAGTATGTTTATGTACATGTATATATTTACATTTTGTATACGTGTGGGTATGTATTTTTGTTTGTTTGTTTCTTGCGTATTTTGTTTAGCATAGTAACTTTAAAAGTATCCTGTCATTTCCTTGTCTACACGTGTAATTATAAACATTTGAACACACTATAAGCATTAGCTTGTTGATGTTCAAATTTTCACATTTTCACGGCAGTCACGTGCTTCAGTGTGTGCAACTAGCTGTACGGTGGCGACCAAATGTCAGCTGTCATCCTTCCGTTCACAAAGTAACATCATCCCCACTCTAGTTGTGAAGTTCATGGTAACTAACTGCCTGAGAACCAAAGAGCAAGCATTGAGGGCCACGTGGCGACACAGAAGTGGTCTAGGACTGAACGAGATGAAGAAATACGTATGACAATATTGAATGACATTACGGTGAGTTAAAAGTACCAAAGGTTGCCCTTTTCACAGTCGACTGACATGTCGCTTTAGCATGTAGCTTTAAGAACCGGTCTGCAGAAACCAGCCAAGGAATTTTCTGTCTGTCCAGCTATGGCCTTCATTCCTGACCATAGTGCCCACCTCAGCTGGGTCAGCCCTGTGGGCCCCACCTACAAGCGATACCACTTTTAAGCCACATGAAACATTTGTGATAAATTCGTATCTCCCATGAAAAGCTTTTTCTTCTGACTTTATAGCGACTCAGTGTAATGACTCAAATGTTAAAACCTTCCATAGATTCTGAGAGAGAAAAAAAGCACACACACACACACACACAAAACACTCTCTCTCTCTCTCTCTCTCTCTCACACACACACACACACACACACACACACACACACACACAAACACACACACACACAAGATTTAGGCCTTTTTTCCTCCTCGTTTACGCTTTTCTTTATTGGACTGATAAGTACGCAAGAGAAAACATCTTGCCCCGAAAAAGAATGTCAAATTTGCATTCTCGTCTTTAAACAAAAAAACAAAAAACACAAAAAGTCTTTAAGATCGCTTCAAAGAACATCTTCCCACCCCCACTCCCATTACGGTGACGTTGTGATAGACTTTCAAGATGTTGCCTTACGTTCTTTCGTGCAGAGAAAAAAACTAGTGGGGGGGTGGGGGG
>JADBJO010000168.1:932500-942500 GCA_016801955.1 Conus betulinus
TGTGTGTGTGTGTGTGTGTGTGTGTGTAAGTGAATGAGCGTGCGTGCGTGTGTGTGTGTGTGTGTGTGTGTGTGTGTGTGTGTGTGTGTGTGTGTGTGTGTGTGTGGGTGTGTGTGTGTTTGTGTGTGTAATCTTTTCTGTTTTCGTTTTTTTTAATCTTGGGATTAAAAAAAATCTTTATAACATAAACAGTCCTGAAAGATGTAATGTCCCGGAAAATCATGAAAACTAATAGCACAAAATTACACGTTGTCACCAAACATAGAACCAAGACATATCTTTCCGGCCAGCAAATCTGCTACGAACTGATCATCTGATGCTCAAAATCAATATCCATTGCCGGTTGTTTTCTGTTTGAACTCTGTATGGAGCACATTTCGCATCAGAACTCATTAAGTAGGGACCAATTCGGTGGACCTAGAATATGCAGCCGGGGACTCATCTGGTGCGGGGAACATTTCAATTGCACCGGCTACGAAGGCGTTGCATCTCCATGCCGCTGTTACTACCGTGACAGTTTCAAAATAAATTAATCAGCTTGGGTTAAATTAATTAAAAAGGCACTAGACCGTTTAATGCACATCTGCCTTGCTGATGATTGATTTGGACATCTCCCTTCCCCCGTTCCTCTCTTCCTCTGTGTCTAAAAACACACACACACACACACACACACACACACACACACACACACACACACACACACACACACACACGCGCACGCACGCGGGCACGCACACACACACACACACTCCCATACACACACACACACACACACACACACACACATGCGCGCTCGCGCGCGCGCGCGCGCGCGCGCACACACACGCACACGCCACACACACACACACACACACACACACACACACACACACGCACACACACACACACACACAATCTGCTTTCTCGAATGGTTGGCCCCACCACGATCAAACCCACACTTAAACATCAATCTTGCGGCAATGCCCGATAAGTGATATAATTATCTTGACGGCTTGGAAGAGACCCGAAAGCTTTTACTCTCTCACGTGCTCAGGGAAATGTAAAACTGAGAAGAACAAGAAAGGAATGAGGAGGAAAGGGAGGAGTAGGGCGAAGGAGCCACTTGAAAAACCCATGAATCTGAATTTCTTTCATCATAAACAGGCGAACAGTACTCTCCTTCAGTTCCTCACTTGTGTAGAACACAATTTTGGTCGGTTTCTATCAAGTTGCAATTCAGTCAATATCATTACTCATGTGAATTATTGAATTAACAAAATTATATTCGTGCAAATTTGAAACTGCGCTTTCATCACGCATGCCAAAGACTTGGACTGATGACATTTCAATAGTTAGCTCCGACAGACCGCAATTAACAAACAAAAAAAAACCCACTTGAAACGTCTGCCTGCATCACATTGGCTATGACAGGTTTGTACGAATGTTTTTTTTTTTTTTTTTTTTTTATTATTCATTGATCTAATGTGGGAGGTTGGGAGTTGGGTATTGGGGCGTGGAAGGGCGAGGCAAAAACTGCATATAACTGAACCAGCCGTCAAAACAATAACTAGAAGCTTACCTTCGCATTCGAACAAAAACCGTATTCAAACACTTACAGTTTGGACTGCACCAATTCCGGCGTCCATATAGCACCAACAACAGTCTGTATTCAACTGCTCTTCCACAACATAACAGAAACAACAACCACCTCTTTGAATTCGGTGAAGGTGTGATTGTCGTCTGCTTGTCGTCTGCCGGTTTCCCGCACAAGCGTGATCCGCGCGTGACAAACAAGCGGATGTGCTCCGCGATAAGACGGCGTAGCGTAGCGGTGATCCCCTTGTTGAAATGAATGTCCAGCCAGCGAAAAGGTTTTTTTTTTTTTTTTTTTTCCCCCGTGACTATGCCTGCTGCCTATTTTGAGCATTGACGCCTCACTCTCATTGAACAAAAAATGTTGAGGAAGGGGAAGGGTTATTTTATGTACCGAAGAAGGAGGAGATTATTTTCTGTCCTCCATTACAACACACACACACACACACACACACACACCAAAGAAATATTGACAGAGACATAGGAAGATTTTAAGCCAGGGAGGATGAATCGGAAAGCAGGGGAGTAGTAGGGGTGGAGAGAAGGGATGGAGAAGACGAGAAAGGAGTGGGGGAGGGAGGCGAGTTCTATGAGACAGAAGATGGTTCTTATGTGAAGGTTACAAAAGACAAAAATTTTATTCGAAGTACCTATCGTCATTCAGGGTAGTTCAAAGACTAATGGAAAGGGCGGAGAGGGCGCGGAGGCGCGGGTGGGGGGGGGGGGGGGGGGGGATCTCTCGCAACTGAGGTGGGGTCGGGTCGGGTCCAGGGGCCACCGTGGTCCCAGTGGGTTCCTAGGTCAATGCCTTGGTTAAGAGATCTGGGGGTCAAAACCTTCGACACCCAGAAGGTTATGTCAGTTTTTTAGGCGAACGCCTGTCGTGGTAGATAACGTGATGTCTATTCACCAAACAGGCATACACTGGCCTGTAAATCCACCCCTATTTCTTTAAACAAAAAAAAGGAAAGAAAAAAAGGGGGTGTGGGGGGGGGGGGAGGGGGAGAGAGAGGGGGGGGTGGGGGGGGGGGGGGGGGGTACTGAGCGCCCAAAACTTTTCCACAAAACTCTCCCTCCGTCCTCCCTCTCCCTCCCCCCCCCCCCCCCCCCCCTCCCCGTCCCCCACCTCCTGTGCGTGATAGTGCATCTTGATACAGACAGGGATGGCGATCTGCGTCGCCTGCTTCCTCTTGAAACACAAGGGCCAGCGTGCAGTAATTAAGCCTCTCCTGGGTCATCATTGAATGCAGCTATTTTGTGGGAGGAGAGAGAGAGAGAGAGAGAGAGAGAGAGAGAGAGAGAGAGAGAGAGAGAGAGAGAGAAGAGAGAGAGAGAGAGAGAGAGAGAGAGAGAGAGAGAGAGAGCGAGAATTTTTTGCTTTTTTTTTTTTTCTCCCCGTGCGTCTGTCCGTGAGAGTGCCAGTTAATGACATCCAGACAAAGGGAGACTACAAGACTGGGCCTTGGCCCGGTCCTTCCTGCAGCTGCTGTTGTGAAGGAAGAGGCCAATCAAGTGACAAGGTTTGAAGCCCAGCAGACCACGGAGGTCACACGGGGCTGTAAGCAAGTTTGAAACGGACCCATGCATGCAGCAGAGAAAAAAAAAAAACAAGAGAGACAGGATGAGAGAGAGAGAGAGAGAGAGAGAGAGAGAGAGAGAGAGAGAGAGGTGGGACGGAGAGAGACAGATATACAGAGACAGACAATGACAATGACAATGGCAATGCTTATGACAATAGTTAAACAACCCTTATGCCAAGGGAGTGCATGCGCAATTTCCACTCAGTGTTGCCAAACTCTGCCAACAATAGCAATGCGAGTCAAATGAAGCGTGCACATAGAAAACAGTTGAACAATTCTAATAACTAGAAATGAAGAAAAAGACGACCACTCATCACACAATATTCTCATCACAATAAACCACTTATTGTATAAATCATTATTTACAAACACAGCCTTCATATTAAGTTTTTCTCTCTAAATCAGAGAGAGAGAGAGAGAGAGGAGAGAGAGAGAGAGAGGGAGAGGAGAGAGAGAGAGAGAGAGAGAGAGAGAGACTTTGACACTTTGACACTTTAATGTCATTGACTTACAGTCCTAATGCCATAGGTGATGCGTCATTTTCATTTTTTTTTAACACAAATAGAATGATCAGCCTTCTGGTTCAGTAATGTGCAAACGAGCAAAGTTACTAACATGAAACAAAAAGTGTAACGAAAACCATCTTTCTAAACGAAAGTGACACTTTGTGAAAAAAAAATGGCCACCCAAGGCTATTATAAACTGTTTTTTTTTTTTTACAATATCAAAGTTCAACATACTAAGGTTCGTATATTTGTATCAGTGACTTTCTTCATATATGCATGTATACGACGTTCTTCTCTCTCTCTCTCTCTCTCTCTCTCTCTCTCTCTCTCTCTCGAGAGAGAGAGAGAGAGAGAGAGAGAGAGAGAGAGAGAGAGAGAGATGGGGGAGGGATGGGGGAGTGGGGGAGAGGGAGGCAAGCCAAAAGGTGCCTTGAGAGTTTGTCGCTCTCTGGTCAAACACATACAGCTTCCAACGGTGATTTATATGGTAAACTGGGATATTCATTCCCATGAGAGTTAGGCGTGAATTTGGACGGGGAAGGGGGGAAGGAGGGAGAAAGGAGGGTGAAGGACTATTTAACTCTTCATTGAAACGCTAGGAACACCACCAGAATGTTAAGGGCTCAAGATGAACAACGAAAGGCCTAGGATTCGCACCTGCAATGTCTGGATATGAACATGGTGCTTTGTCACAGAGCCAGTCAGGCAGCCTTCTCAGATAGACAGCAAAGAATCAAGCCTAAATCAGACACAGACAGCAAAGAATCAAAACCTGAAACAGACAGACAGCAAAGAATCCAGCTAAAAAAACAGACGGACGAAAAGAATCGAACCTCAAACAGACAGACAGCAAAGAATCAAGCCTAAAACAGACAGCAAAGAATCCAGCCTCAAACAGACAGACAGCAAAAAAAAAAAAACCTAAAACGGACAGACATACAGCAAAGAATCAAGCCTAAAACAGACAGACAGCAAAGAACCAAGCCTTAAAACAGACAGACAGCAAAGAATACAGCCTAAAAAACAGACAGACAGCAAAGAATCCAGCCTAAAACAGACAGCAAAGAATCCAGCCTAAAACAGACAGACAGCAAAGAATCCAAGCCTCAAACAGACAGACGGCAAAGAGTCAAGCCTAAAACAGACAGACAGCAAAGAATCAAGACAGCAAAAAAACAGACAGACAGCAAAGAACCATGCCTAAAACAAGCAGCAAAGAATCAACCTAAAACAGACAGACAGCAAAGACCCATGCCTAAAACAGACAGACAGCAAAGAATCAAGCCTAAAACAGACAGACAGCAAAGAATCAAGCCTAAAACAGACAGCGAACAAATCAAGCCTCAAGACCGACAGCAAAGAATCCAGCCTAAAACAGACAGACAGCAAAGAATCAAGCCTCAAACAGACAGACAGCAAACAATCCAGTCTAAAACAGACAGACAGCAAAGAATCACGCCTAAAACAGACAGACAGCAAAGAATCAAGCCTAAAAACAGACAGACAACAAAGAATCACGCCAAAAACAAAACAAACAGATCGAGCTAAAACAGACAGACAGACAGCAAAGAATCACGCCAAAAAACGGACAGACAGCAAAGAATCACGCCTAAAACAGACAGCAAAGAATCAAGCCTAAAAAACAGACAGCAAAAGAATCAAGCCTGAAAACAGACAGACAGCAAAGAATCAAGCCTAAAAAACAGACAGAAAGAACAGCCTAAAAGACAGCAAAGAATCCGCCTGAAACAGACAGACAGCAAAGAATCACGCCTAAAAAACAGACAGACAGCAGCAAGACAGCAGAATCCAGCCTAAAAAGAGAGACAGCAAAGAATCACGCCTAAAACAGACAGACAGCAAAGAATCCAGCTTAAAACAGACAGCAAAGAATCCAGCTAAAACAGACAACAAAGAATCAGGCCTAAAACAGACAGCAAAAAAGAATCAAGCCTAAAACAGACAGACAGCAAAGAAACCAGCCTAAAAAACAGACAGACAGCAAAGAATACAGCCTAAAGCAGACAGACCGACAGCAAAGAATCCAGCCTAAAACAGACAGACAGACAGACAGAAGACAGCAAAAGACAAACCAAGCCTAAAACAGACAGCAAAGAATCAAGCCTAAAAAACAGACAGCAAAAAATCAAGCCTAAAAACAGACAGACAGACAGCAAAAATCAAGCCTAAAACAGGCAGCAAAAAAAATCAAGCCTCAAACAGACAGCAAAGAATCAAGCCTAAATCAGACAGACAACAAAGAACCATGCCTAAAACAGGCAGCAAAGAATCCAGCCTAAAACAGACAGCAAAGAGCCATGCTAAAACAGACAGACAGACAGCAAACAATCAAGCCTAAAACAGACAGACAGCAAAGAACCAAGCCTAAAACAGACAGCGAACAAATCAAGCCTCAAGCCGACAGCAAAAAATCCAGCCTAAAACAGACAGACAGCAAAGAATCAAGCCTAAAACAGACAGACAGCAAACAATCCAGCCTCAAACAGACAAACAGCAAAAGGATCGAGCTAAAACAGACAGACAGCAAAGAATCACGCCAAAAACGGACAGACAGCAAAGAATCAAGCCTAAACAGACAGCAAAGAATCACGCCTAAAAACAGACAACAAAGAATCCAGCCTGAAACAGATAGACAGCAAAGAATCACGCCTAAAACAGACAGGCAGCAAAGAATCCAGCTTAAAACAGACAGCAAAGAATCCAGCTAAAACAGACAGCAAAGAATCAAGCCTAAAACAGACAGCAAAGAGAGCCATGCCTAAAACAGACAGACAGCAAACAATCAAGCCTAAAACAGACAGACAGCAAAGAACCAAGCCTAAAACAGACAGCGAACAAATCAAGCCTCAAGCCGACAGCAAAGAATCCAGCCTAAAACAGACAGACAGCAAAGAATCAAGCCTAAAACAGACAGACAGCAAACAATCCAGCCTCAAACAGACAAACAGCAAAAGGATCGAGCTAAAACAGACAGACAGCAAAGAATCACGCCAAAAACGGACAGACAGCAAAGAATCAAGCCTAAAACAGACAGCAAAGAATCACGCCTAAAACAGACAGCAAAGAATCCAGCCTGAAACAGATAGACAGCAAAGAATCACGCCTAAAACAGACAGGCAGCAAAGAATCCAGCTTAAAACAGACAGCAAAGAATCCAGCTAAAACAGACAGCAAAGAATCAAGCCTAAAACAGACAGCAAAGAATCAAGCCTAAAACAGACAGACAGCAAAGAATCCAGCCTAAAAACAGACAGACC
Source organism: Conus betulinus (assembly GCA_016801955.1). NCBI lineage: Eukaryota > Metazoa > Mollusca > Gastropoda > Neogastropoda > Conidae > Conus > Conus betulinus. Next base: position 939,437 of record JADBJO010000168.1, read on the forward strand.
GACAGACAGCAAAGAATCCAGCCTAAAAAAACAGACAGACAGACAGACAGACAGACAGACAGCAAAGAACCAAGCCTAAAACAGACAGCAAAAGAATCAAGCCTAAGACAGACAGCAAAAAATCAAGCCTAAAACAGACAGACAGACAGCAAAAAATCAAGCCTAAAACAGGCAGCAAAAAATCAAGCCTCAAACAGACAGCAAAGAATCAAGCCTAAATCAGACAGACAACAAAGAACCATGCCTAAAACAAACAGGCAGCAAAAGAATCCAGCCTAAAACAGACAGACAGCAAACAATCAAGCCTAAAACAGACAAACAGCACAAGAATCCAGCCTAAAACAGACAGACAGACAGCAAAGAATCAAGCCTCAAGCCGACAGCAAAGAATCCAGCCCTAAAACAGACAGACAGCAAACAATCAAGCCTCAAACAGACAGCAAAGAATCCAGCCTAAAACAGACATACAGCAAACAATCCAGCCAAAAAACAGACAGACAGCAAAGAATCACGCCTAAAACAGACAGACAGGAAAGAATCACGCCTTAAACAGACAGACAGCAAAAGGATCGAGTTAAAAAAAACAGACAGACAGCAAAGAATCACGCCTATATCAGACAGACAGCAAAAAATCAAGCCTAAAACAGGCAGACAGCATAGAATCAAGCCTGAAAACAGACAGCAAAGAAACAAGCCTAAAACAGACCGACAGACAGCAAAGAATCCAGTCCTAAAACAGACAGACAGCAAAGAATCACGCCTAAAACAGACAGACAGCAAAGAATCAAGCCTGAAACAGACAGACAGCAAAGAATCAAGCCTGAAAAACAGACAGACAGCAAAGAATCCAGCCTAAAACAGACAGACAGCAAAGAATCACGCCTAAAACAGACAGACAGCAAAGATCAAGCCTAAAACATAGACAGACAGCAAAGAATCCAACCTAAAACAGACAGACAGCAAAGAATCCAGCTAAAAAAAGATAGACAGCAAAGAATCCAGCCTAAAACACAAACAGACAGCAAAGAATCCAGCCTAAAACAGACAGACAGCAAAGAAATCCAGCCTAAAAAACAGACAGACAGCAAAGAATCCAGCCTAAAAACAGACACAAAGAATCAAGCCTAAAAAAAAATCAAGCCTAAAACAGACAGACAGCAAAGAATCCAACCTAAAACAGACAGACAGCAAAGAATCCAGCCTAAAAAGACAGACAGCAAAGAATCCAGCTAAAACAGAAGACAGCAAAAAACAGCCTGAAAGACAGACAGCAAAGAATCAAGCTAAAAAACAGACAGACAGCAAAGAATCCAGCCTAAAACAGACAGACAGCAAAGAATCAGCCTAAAACAGACAGACAGCAAAGAATCAAGCCTAAAACAGACAGACAGCAAAGAATCCAACCTAAAACAGACAGACAGCAAAGAATCAGCTTTAAAAAGAATCAGAGCAAAGAAAAACCTAAACAGACAGCAGCAAGAATCAAGCCTAAAACACAGACAGACAGCAAAGAATCCAGCCTAAAAAACAGACAGCAAAGAATCCGCCTAAAACAGACAGACAGCAAAGAAATCAGCCTAAAACAGACAGACAGCAAAGAATCAAGCCTAAAAACAACCTAAAACAGACAGACAGCAAGAATCAGCCTAAAAAGAAGCAAAGACAGCTAAAAACAGCCTAAAATCCAGACAGACAGCAAGAATCCAGCCTAAAACAGACAGACAGCAAAGAATCCAGCCTAAAACAGACAGACAGATCCAGCCTGAAACAGACAGACGGGGGGGGGGGGGGGGGGGGGGGGGGGGGGGCGAGGGACAGGAGAGACACGAGCCTCGTGGATAGGAGTGTGTGCATGAACAAAAACACTTGGTTGGCAAGAGGAGGAGATCGGGGAGGAGGGGGTGGATGAGAGAGTGGAGGGAGGAGGCAGAGGGAGGGGGAGGGGAAGATAGCAGGGAGGGAAGTAGCAAGGGAAGTTGGGAAAACCAACCACAAACTAACAACATATCAACAACAACAACAACAAAAACCCCCGTTGTTTCAGAGATTGTTATTTTTAAAATGCCCATGGGCAGTCATTATATGTTCAATCATTCGACGACGTGTTTGTGTTTGCGTGCGTGCGTGAGAGAGAGAGAGAGAGAGAGAGAGAGAGAGAGAGAGAGAGAGAGAGAGAGAGAGAGAGAGAGAGTGCGTGTGTGTGTGTCTGCGCGGACGCGCGCGCGCGCGCGCGCGCGCGCGCGCGCGTGTGTGTGTGTGTGTGTGTGTGTGTGTGTGTGTGTGTGTGTGTGTGTGTGTGTGTGTGTGTGTGCCGGTGTGTGTGTGTGTGTGTGTGTGTGTGTGTGTGTGTAACGTCGCTGCCGGAGTGCGTATTGCATTATGACGTCGCTTGACTGATTGACTGCTGAATGAGTGAATAAGTGACTGGAAAACAGAAAGGCGAGGGTGATGGGGAGGGAGGAGAGAGAGAGAGAGAGAGAGAGAGAGAGAGAGAGAGAGAGAGAGAGAGAGAGAGAGAGAGAGAGAGAGAGAGAGAGAGAATAAGATGAATACAGTGAAGGAAATAGAAAAAAGATAAAAGAAGGAAGGAAAAGGAAGAAATGGGTATGGGGGGAAGGGGGGGGGGGGGGGGGGGGGGGGGGACAGAGAAGAGATGGCGACTGAGGTAGGGGAGAGGGGACGAAGGTGGTGGGTGTGGGGTACAGGGGGGTTGGGGGAGTGAGAAAAGACAGGAGAGGGGGTAGAGAGGAAGAGACAGAGACAGACTGACAGGCCAATACTGGGACACAGACAAACTCGTGAATGTTAATGTTTCTTGTTTTTCATGCCGTTCTTTGGGCAGTAGAATCTGGTTATTATTGTTGTTGTTCACTTGTTTTTGTTTGTTTGTTAATCTTAATCTTTGTTTGTTTTGTCATGTCAAGAGCCATCCAGGGAGTTTTTTGTTTTGTGCTTTCTTTCAGTGTCTGACGTCTGAAGGGAGACGTATTTGATTGTCAAAAATTCATGACTGTTTTGTTTATCAAATAAATGTTACTTTGCACTTTGTTTTTGTGTGCTTGTT
>JADBJO010000168.1:947500-955000 GCA_016801955.1 Conus betulinus
CTGATGGGAATGATTGAGGAGGCTTACTCCCCCGTCCTCCCACCCTCAATACCCGGCTGTCAGGTTCGTTCCTACCCTCTCCTACTACGACTCAACCTCTCGCAGCTCATTCTTCTGCTCTGGTACCACAACTCCGGATCCTTGAACCACATCGTGCTGCCTGTAGTGCCACATCTCTCTGCTCTTGTACCGCGTCTCTCTGCTCTTGTACCACATCTCTCTGTGCGTGTACCACATCTCTGTTCTTGTACCATATCTCTCTACTCTTGTACCGCATCTCTCTGTTCTTGTACCACATCTCTGTTCTTGTACCACATTTCTCTGTTTCTTGTACCACATCTCTGTTCTTGTATCATATATCTCTGCTCTTGTACCACATCTCTCTATTCTTGTGCCACATCTCTCTGTTCTTGCACTACATCTCTTTGCTCTTCTAGTGCATCTTTCTTTTGTTGTACACACATCTCTCTGCTCTTGTACTCCATCTCTCTGATCTTGTACCACATCTCTCTGCTCTTGTACGCCATCTCTCTGATCTTGTACCACATCTCTCTGCTCTTGTACTCCATCTCTCTGATCTTGTACCGCATCTCTTTGCACTTGTACTGCAACCTCTCTGTTCTTGTACCACATCTATCTGCTCTTTTACCACATCTCTCTGTTCTTGTACCACATCTCTCTGTTCTTGTACCGCATCTCTCTGTTCTTGTACTACACCTCTTTGCTCCTGTACTACATCTGTGTGTTCTTGTATCACATCTCTCAATTCTTGTACCACATCTCTCTGATCCTGTACCACGTCGCTCTGTTCTTGTACCACATCTCTCTGTTCTTGTACCGCATCTCTCTGTTCTTGTACTACACCTCTTTGCTCCTGTACTACATCTGTGTGTTCTTGTATCACATCTCTCTCTGTTCTTGTACCACATCTCTCTGATCCTGTACCACGTCTCTCTGTTCTTGTACCACATCTCTCTGTTCCTGTACCGCTTCTCTCTGCTCTTGTACCACATCTCTCTGTTTCTTGTACTACAACTGTGTGATCTACTACCACATATCTCTGTTCTTGTACCACATCTCTCTGTTCTTGTACCACATCTCTCTGTTCCTGTACCGCCTCTCTCGCTCTGCTCTTGTACCACATCTCTCTGTTCTTGTACCACATCTCTCTGTTCTTGTACTACATCTGTGTGTTTCACTACCACATCTCTCTGTTCCTGTACCGCCTCTCTCGCTCTGCTCTTGTACCACATCTCTCTGTTCTTGTACTACATCTGTGTGTTCCACTACCACATCTCTCTGTTCTTGTACCACATCTCTCTCTGCTCTTAGTACCACATCTCTCTGTTCTTGTACCACATTTCCCTGTTCCTGACAGCCTCTCTCTGCTATTGTACCACATCTCTCTGTTCTTGTACCACATCTCTCTGCCCTTGTATCACATCTCTCTGTTCTTGTACCACATCTCTCTGTTCTTGTACTACATCTGTGTGTTCTTGTACCACATCTCTCTGTTCTTGGACCACATCTCTCTGTCCTTGTACCACATCTCACTGCTCTTATACCACATCTCTGTTCTTGTACCGCATCTCTCTGTTCTTGTACCGCATCTCTCTGTTCTTGTACCACATCTCTCTGCTCTTGTACTGCATCTCTCTGTTCTTGTACCGCATCTCTCTGCTCTTGTACCACATCTCTCTGTTCTTGTACTACATCTGTGTGTTCTTGTGTACCATATCTCTGTTCTTGTACTACATCTGTGTGTTCTTGTACCAAATCTCTCTGTTCTTGTACCAGATCTCTCTGTTCTTGTACCACATCTCTCTGTTCTTGTACCACATCTCTCTGTTCCTGTACCGCCTCTCTCTGCTCTTGTACCACATCTCTCTGTTCTTGTACCACATCTCACTGCTCTTACACCGCATCTCTCTGTTCTTGTACCGCATCTCTCTGTTCTTGTACCACATCTCTCTGCTCTTCTACCACATCTATCTGTTCTTGTACCGCATCTCTCTGCTCTTGTACCACATCTCTCTGTTCTTGTACTGCATCTCTCTGTTCTTGTACCGCATGTCTCTGCTCTTGTACCACATCTCTCTGTTCTTGTACTACATCTGTGTGTTCTTGTACCATATCTCTGTTTCTTGTACTACATCTGTGTGTTCTTGTACCAAATCTCTCTGTTCTTGTACCTACATCTGTGTGTTCTTGTACCACATCTCTCTGTTCTTGTACCACATCTCTCTGTTCCTGTACCGCCTCTCTCTGCTCTTGTGCCACATCTCTCTGCTCTTGTACCACATCTCTCTGTTCTTGTACTACATCTCTCTGTTCTTGTACCACATCTCTCTGTTCTTGTACCACATCTCTCTGTTCTTGTACCACATCTCTCTGCTCTAGTACTACATCTCTCTGTTCTTGTACGGCATCTCTCTACTCTTGTACTACATCTCTCTGCTCTTGTACCACATCTCTCTGTTCTTGTACTACATCTCTCTGCTCTTGTACCGCATCTGTGTGTTCTTGTACCACATCTCTCTGTTCTTGTACTACATCTCTCTACTCTTGTACTACATCTGTGTGTCTTGTACCACATCTCTCTGCTCTTGTACCACATCTCTCTGCTCTCTTGTACCACATCTCTCTGTTCTTGCACCGCATCTCTCTATTCTCGTGCCGCATCTCTCTCTTCTTGTACCACTTCTCTCTGCTCTTGTACCACATCTCTCTGTTCCTGTACCGCCACTCTCTGCTCTTTGTGCCACATCTCTCTGTTCTTGGACCACATCTCTCTGCTCTTGTACTCCCATCTCTCTGTTCTTGCACCGCATCTCTCTGTTCTTGTACCACACCTCTCTGTTCTTGGACCACATCTCTCTGCTCTTGTGCTCCATCTCTCTGCTCTTGCACGGATCTCTCTGTTCTTGTACCACATCTCTCTGCTCTTGTACCACATCTCTCTGCTCTTGTACCACATCTCTGTGTTCTTGTACCCGCATTTCTCTGTTCTTGTACTACATCTGTCTGCTCTTTTACCACATCTCTCTGTTCTTGTACTGCATCTCTCTGTTTTTATACCACATCTCTCTGCTCTTGTACCACATCTTTCTGTTCTTGTACCACATCTCTCTGTCTTGGACCGCATCTCTCTCTGCTCTTGTACCACATTTCTCTGACCTTGTACCACATCTTTTGCCCTGATATCATACCGCTGTTTTTATACACATCTCTCTGGCCTTGTACCACATCACTCTGACCTTGTACCACATCTCCCTGACTTTGTACCACATCTTTCTGGCCTTGTACCACTTACTCTGACATTGTACCACATCTCCCTGACCTGGTACACACATCTCTCTGCCTTTGTACCACATCTGTCCGCCCTTAGGCTCACACCTCTCTGTCCTTGTACCAAATCTGTCTTGTGACACATCTCTGTCCCTGTACTATATCTGTCCTTGTTACACATCTCTCTGTCCTTGTGACACACCTCTTTGTCCTTGTACCATATCTATCTGTCCTTGTGACATATCTCTCTGTCCTTATACAATATCTATCTGTCCTTGTGACACCTCTCTGTCCTTGTACCGTATCTATCTGTCTTTGTGACACACCTCACTGTCCTTGTACGATATCTATCTGTCCTTGTACCATATCTATCTGTCCTTGTCACACTTCTCTGTCCTTGTACCATATCTATCTGTCTTTGTGAAACACCTCTCTGTCCTTGTACCATATCCATCTGTCCTTGTGACTACATCTCTCTGTCCTTGTACATATCTATCTGTCCTTGTGACACACCTCTCGGTCTTGTGACATACCACTCTGTCCCTTGTACCATATCTATCAGTCCTTGTGACAGCTCTCTGTCCTTGTACTATATCTATCTGTCTTTGTGACACACCTCTCTGTCCTTGTACCATATCTATCTGTCCTTGTGACACACCTCTCTGTCCTTGTACTATATCTATCTGTCTTTGTGACACACCTCTCTGTCCTTGTACTATATCTGTCTTTGTGACACATGTCTCTGTCCTTGTGACACACCTCTCTGTCCTTGTGACACATCTCTCTCTGTCCTGTACCATACCTATCTGTCTTTGTGACACACCTCTCTGTCCTTGTACCATATCTATCTGTCCTTGTGACACACCTCTCTGTCCTTGTACTATATCTATCTGTCTTTGTGACACACCTTTCTGTCCTTGTACCATATCTATCTGTCCTTGTGACACACCTCTCGGTCTTTGTGACATACCACTCTGTCCTTGTACATATCTATCAGTCCTTGTGACACACCTCTCTGCCCTATACCATATCTATCTGTCCTTGTACCATATCTATCTGTCTTTATGACACACCTCTCTGTCCTTGTGACACATCTCTGTCCTTGTGCCATATCTATCTGTCCTTGTGACACACCTCTCTGTCCTTGTGCTATATCTATCTGTCCTTGTGACACATCTCTCTGTCCTTGTGACGCACCTCTCTGTCCTTGTGCCATATCTATCTGTCCTTGTAACAAACCTCTCTGTCGACCACACCTTTCTGTCCTTGTACCATATCTATCTGTCCTTGTAACCTCTCTCTTGTGTCCTTATACCATATATCTGTCTTGTGACACACCTCTCTCTGTCCATGTACTATATCTATCCGTCCTTGTGACACTCTCTCTGTCTTGTGCCATATCTATCTGTCCTTGTGACACACTCTCTCTGTTCTTGTACTATATCTATCTGTCCTTGTGACAGCTCTCTGTCCTTGTACTATATCTATCTGTCTTTGTGACACACCTCTCTGTCCTTGTACCATATCTATCTGTCTTTGTGACACACCTCTCTGTCCTTGTACTATATCTATCTGTCTTGTGACACACCTCTCTGTCCTTGTGACACTACTATATCTGTCTTTGTGACACATCTCTCTGTCCTTGTGACACACCTCTCTGTCTTTGTGACACACCTCTCTCTGTCCTTGTACCATACCTATCTGTCCTTGTGACACACCTCTCTGTCCTTGTACCATATCTATCTGTCCTTGTGACACACCTCTCTGTCCTTGTACTATATCTATCTGTCTTTGTGACACACCTCTCTGTCCTTGTACCATATCTATCTGTCCTTGTGACACACCTCTCTGTCCTTGTGTGACATACCTCTCTGTCCTTGTAATACCTCTTTGTCCTTGTGACACACCTCTCTGTCCTTGTGACATACCTCTCTGTCCCTTGACATACCTCTCTGTCCTTGTACATACCTCTCTGTCCTTGTGACACACCTCTCTGTCCTTGTGACATACCTCTCTGTTCTTGTGACACACCTCTCTGTCCTTGTGCCATATCTATCTGCCTTTGTGACACACCTCTCTGTTCTTGTACCATATCTATCTGTCCTTGTGACAAACCTCTCTGTCCTTGTACCATATCTCTCTCTGTCTTTGTGACACACCTCTCTGTCCTTGAACTATATCTCTCTGTCCTTGTGACACACTTCTCTGTTCTTGTGCCATACCTATCTGTCCTTGTGACACACCTCTCTGTTATTGTGAGCATATCTCTCTGTCCTTGTGACAGCCTCTCTGTCCTTGTGACACACCTCTCTATCCTTGTGACACACCTCTCTGTCCTTGTACCATATCTATCTGTCTTTGTGACACACACCTTTCTGTTCTTGTACCATATCTATCTGTCCTTGTGACATACCTCTCTGTCCATGTAGACACACCTCTCTGTCTTGTGACATATCTATCTGTTCTTGTGACACACCTCTCTGTCCATGTGCTATATCTATCTGTCCTTGTGACACACCTCTCTGTCATGTACTATATCTCTCTGTTCTTGAATGCCATATATATATATCTACCAGTGTGTCGGTCTAGTCAGCAGCTTGAGGGAATCTGGCTTCCGAGCCAAAGTCTGCCATAGAGGTTGGAGCAAGGAGGAAGGGGGGGGGGGGGGGGGGGGGGAGTTAGGTTCGGCAGCCTATGATGTCATGAAATATTGATTTTCGGTGAGAAGAGGATCAGAACCTAGATGCTGTGGTATAAGCAGCTGAAAAGAGTTCCAAGTGGATCTGGTCCAGCAGCGACAAAAAATGAATCTTGAACTTTTTAGCTTAGAACGAATGCTCCACTGTAACGTGGATCAGATCTCTAATTAGAAAGGAAACGCCAGGAGACGCCCACCCATTCAGCAGTTGCTGGTTCGAATCTCAGCAGTGCCAGGAAAATAAAATCTGACAGCAGAGGGACATCTAGGAATCATGGTCTGAATAGAATCCGGCTGCTCTCTTAGAGAGTAAGGAGTTCTGAGCTGAAAAACACTTGCCTAAGGGAGCTTCTCCGAAGATTTTCTGCCGTCGTCAAACTCTCCCTGGAGTTTCTTTCTACTGACCTTTTTTTGTGTATCCCGTCTTCTGTGCCACTTCAGTGGAATGACCCCCATGCCGCTCTCATTCCGACCCCCCCCCCCCCCCTCCCTTCCCCCAGCCACGTCCCGGCTTGTCCCAGCGAAGTCCCGGCACCACAGCGTGTATGAAGCAGCAGTCAATGTGAAGTCGGCATGTGGTAACCCACCTGAGGAGACACTGCACTGCTGCTGAGTCATTTCGGCGGTGTTCAGTGGCCCCTTTTCTGACCTGGCATACGCAGAATATCGCATACTAAGCCCCATACTGACGATGATCATTGCTTTGTCACGGACGGCCGGAATATGTGAGCTTTTTCCTCCGGTCCCGACGGTCAGGCCGGCACTGGTGACTCGACAGGAACTCACTGAGGCCACTCGCACAGGAACTCACTAAGGCCACTGAAGCCACACTAAGGCCACTGAAAGCACAGGAACTCACTAAGGCCACTGAAGCACAGGAACTCACTCACTAGCAGGGAACTCACTAAGGCCACTGAAGCAAGGAACTCACTAAAGGCCACTGAAGCAAGGAACTCACTAAGGCCACTGAAGCAAGGAACTCACTAAGGCCACTGAAAGCATAGGAACTCACTAAGGCCACTAAAGCAAGGAACTCACTAAGGCCACTGAAGCACAGGAACTCACTAAGGCCACTGAAGGCACAGGAACTCACTGAGGCCACTGAAGCACAGGAACTGACTGAGGCCACTGAAGCAGGGCCAAAATCGAAACTCAGGTTGCCATGACAGCTGGTCATAAAGGGCCACTTTCAGACTTCTTTTTCAATGCTGAGATGAGGATGGTGAGTTTGATGTTATGGCGACCTCTTCTGCTCAGAGGCTGCATGACAAGGCTGTACTCTGCGCTTCATTTCATTATCTATTCTGGCGTCAACCGGGCCTGAGAAATACAGACCCTGCAGTGTTGGTAAGGAAATTTGAGCAACACTCTCGCAGACGCATGTGTTTAATGGATTTAAAATCGGCTGTGTGGTTCCATTCTCCCCAAATGATCCTGTAATAAACTCAGCTCTGAGAAGGAGCCACTTGGGCAGAAAAAAAAACTACCTCCAAATGGCTCTGTTCTACTGACAC
>JADBJO010000168.1:960000-962500 GCA_016801955.1 Conus betulinus
CAGGGTGTGCAGAGAAATATGAGTGTCCCTCTTATTCTGATCCCTGGAGCAATGCGGACGGACATTGACAAATCATATCCGAATGAGCGAGCACGTTAATGCATTTCCTTTCACAGACAAAAACCAGTATTGCAACCCGAGACGAATGAAATCACATGATGTTGCCTAAGATCTCAGCCGTCCATGACAGGATTTTTTAAAAAGATTTGCAAACCATCAACTACAAAAATGAAAACAAACAAGCAGCAACTTTCCAAGCCAAGGCCAACGGGATACGTTTTTAAAACTTCGTGGCTTCCATCCATACGAAAGAAATGGGCAAACATCCATGACATTGAATTTGGCACACGGGTGCTGGCTGTTTTCTGGAAGACGAGTTTCCATAACTAACGTCATTTGTGACGCTAGTTATGCTGTCAGTGATGTGCGAAGTGTTGTACCCACCGACATTTCGCAGAGATGCAGAAAGTGCGGTGCCATGCAGTGATGTCATGCTTAAACGCGAAAAAGTTCCGTTCCATGCCTACGTACCAGAGTACCAGAATAGAACGTGAATGTATCTTCCAACTCTAAGGTGAAGAAACAGTCAACTAACGTAAGAGGGATTGACAGATCGTCAAAGTTACTTGTGACGTATAAACTTTATAAATGTTTCCTGTTTATGTAATGTGAACTTTGTACATTTTGGACAGCGTTTTAACAGTCAGCAAAGAACACAACAGAAATCTATGAACTGAAGATCCACTCTCAACGAAATCCCACACTGGTTGCTATTCAAACTCATCAAGGCAGCATTCAATCAAAGAAGCATCGCACTATATTTGGTTCCAGTGCCTCTATAATTACAAGACATCAATCATATCCAACTACTCTAGAAGTTTTCTTTCGTCTGAGAACAGAAAGCCATCCTAAATCGGAAACATCTGCTAAAACGTGAATCAAATATAAACAAAAACAAACAAACAAAAAGATGACAACTGGTTGGGAAAATCTTCACGTGCCCTTACCAATTCAGAGCAGACAACGAAAGTCCAGGAACAGGTGATACCAGACAGACGGATGCCAGACCACCTGTCACACATTCTGGTCACCACTCCTGCCAGAGTTTACAGAATTCTGACAGAGCAAGCGATCAGGACAGGAGTATGAGCGGAGTGAGTGCCAAAAACGTTTGACGCGTGAACATGGGCAAGCCAGATTCTTCATCTACCGAGGCAACGGTTTGAAGTTCACTGTCATTTTCTTGACTCAATTTGCCACGACTGAAACTTGAATACACCGCTTTACGGCAGAAGCACTCGTGAGAGCGCATACCTCAAGAGAGGTTGAACAGTTCCCTGACCTTTAATCAAACCCTACCCGATTCCATCGTATACCTCCTGACATACCTCCGCGACTATCACAGATATCATCAAGACTATTTGTACCGATCTGAAGCATTGCTTCAGCTACACGTTGGTGGTAGTTGCAGGTTTTTGACTCCTGAAAAGAAGAGTTCCCGCTCATCTTAAGAATGGTATTTTTATGGAAAAGATATCCCCCGACTCCTGATGAATTGTATTTAATTAGTTAAGTATCCCCACATCCTTTATAAATGGTATCTGATGGACTAATTATCCCCCACACCCCTCATGAATGGTATTTGATGGAAGAAATATCCCCCACACCCCTAACGATTGGTCTTTGATAGAAAACATATTGCTCACATCCTTTGCGAATGGTGTTTGATAGATACCCCCCCCCCCCCCCCCCCCTAATGTACGACATTTGATGGAAGAAAATATCCCTACACCCCTAACGGTTAGTCTTTGATGGAATAAATACCCTCCATATTCCTTACAGATGGTATTTGATGGAAAAATATCCCCACACCCCTTATGAATGGTATCTGATGGAAAAAAAAATATCCCCACACCATTTATGAATGGTTTTTGATGGAAAAAATATCCCTACACCCTTTATGAATGGTATTTGATGGAAAAAATATCCCTACACCCTTTATGAATGGTATTTGATGGAAAAAAATATCCCCACACCCCTCATGAATGGTATGTGATGGAAGAAAAAAAACCCACAACGCTTATAAATGGTATTTGATGACATAGATATTCCCCACACTCCTCAAGAATAGTATTTGATGGAAATAATACCCCAAACCCCTTATAAATGGTATTTGATGGAAGAAATATTGCCACACTCCTTAGTAATGGTGTTTGATAGAACAAATATCTCTCACCCCCCTTATGAATTGTGTTTGATGGAATAAGTATTTCCCACCCCCCTTATGAATGGTATGTGATGGAGTAAACATCTCCCACCCCCTTATGAATGGTAGTTGATGGAAGAAATGTCCCCACACCCCTTATGAATTGCATTCAATGAATAACCAGCCGCAACACCCTTTATAAATGGTATTTGATGGAATGAATTTCCCCCACCTCTTATAAATGGTATTTGATGGAAAAGATACCTCCACACTCCTTATGAATGGCATTTTGCT
>JADBJO010000168.1:970000-972500 GCA_016801955.1 Conus betulinus
ATCCCAAGAAAACGAGGACGCCGAAAGACTGGCAAAGGAGAGGGCAAAGCTGCCTCAAGAGGAGCAGGACGTCCTCTATAAGAGACCAAGACCATAGAGATGGAACACTCGTGGAAAAAATGTTTCAACGATATCATCATGATCATGATCATCATTATTATGATAATTACTGTTGTTATCATTATTATATTATTATTATTATTAAGAGTATTTATATAGCGCCAATCCTCGGTAAGTGGCCAAGCTCTAAGCGCTTTAGAATCCACACTCGTTTACACAACGGGCTGCCTACCCGGGTAGGGTGTGGATTGAAGAGCTGCCAACTAGGCGCCACATTCATCCGTTTCCAGTGTCCTTCAGTCAAATCTCACTCATCCGGTTCTTCGTTCATTCCTTCATTCTCTCGGTGCCTGCCATGTGTGTGTTCGTGTCATCCATACCAACGGCGAAAATTAGCCTTCTCCTCCGCATGTTCGTGATGGGATTTAAGTTGTGTGCAAGATGTTATGCACGCTTTCACATACGGAACGTCGATTTAGAGTCTCCTTCGAAGGACATTTCGGAAAATGGAGCAAAACGAACTTTAACTCCGAGGGGCCCGGTGGAGATTCGGTCCAGTGAAGATTTGAACCCGCAACCCAGGATCGCCAGGATCACGAGTCCGGCGCTTTACCAACTGGGCTATACCGGCTTCCAACACACACCCAGTCATACCAAGGATGACTACTATTTAATGTCCAGAGAAGATCGGGTCATCATCGTCAAGCCAAACAAAGGGCAATTTAGAGTCTGGCATCTCGTATTTACCAGCTGCTAGTGGTCTCCATCCTGTGATATGGCTGCGAGACATGGACACTGATGGCCGAAACAGAAAGAAGAATCCAGGCGTTTGAGACCAAGTGCCTGAGGAAACTACTCCGCATCTCCTACAAAGAACACAAGACCAATGATTATGTGCGGAACCTGGTCACCAACCTAGTCGGACCCCACGAACCACTTCCGGCAACCGTCATACGACGGAAGATGTCCATGGTTTGGCCACGTCATTTGTCACAACACCCTCTCCAAAACCATCCTTCAAGGTATCGTTGAAGGAGGCGCAAGACTGTACCAAAATGACCATACCAGATCTCCTCACGACAGCTACCAACAGAAGAGTCTGGCTGCCTCATCACGTCCCCCCAACGACCCCAGCGGTCGGGGGAATGACTGACTGACTGACATCGGAAACTCTTCTGCATGCGCCTGCATCACTACCTGATGACGGTGGAGCACCTGCTCCAGCACTGTCTGTCCACCGGAACCATCTGGCAGAAATCTGTTCTGTAGACACGCCACAAAGAGAGAAACTGTTTGGACATGTGCAGAAGATTTGGTAGTCTGCGGCATGCATCCGACCCACTGGGTTTCTGTCTTGTTGTGCTTTAGAGATGACTGGAAATAAATGTACAGAGCGAAAAAAATTAGTAACGTCTAAAATTGGGGGTAGGGTGGTGGTGGTGGAATGTATGTAGTACACACACACACACATACAAATCTCTCTCTCTCTCTCTCTCTCTCTCTCTCTCTCTCTCTCTCTCTCTCTAATATATATATTTAATAGACAAATAAATTCCAAGGATTAGTAACCGAGCACCGTTCCAGCAACTTACAGAGCAGCTTGGTGTTGCAATGTCTGCAAGAAATATTCAGTTATAAACAAAGCTTGCTCTTATGTCTCAGACTGAAGAAACAGGGGGAGAAGATAAGCATTCATATCTGCAGTGGCAGTTAATTTCTGCCTACCTAGCAGAATGTGCTTGAGAGGGTGAATGGGGAATAATAAATGCTTCTTAACATGAGAAATAAACAAGACGATAAAGAGAATGGGACTGTAGTAACGAGAGCAGAGAGGAGAAACTACCACTGCTGATCACAAACACGACGATCGTACATCAGTAAAATAGTGGTAATATTAGAGATCAAATCTTTGTTTGTCACGTCAGCACCCTCCTACAACAATACATTAAGAGCCGGTTACTTGAAAAAAAAACAAACATGTTAACAGTTTCAAATCTTGATATATATTCGTATTCATGTGCAGATCATAATGTGTAAAGCGAGGCGAAGAAAAATAGTAACGTCAAAAATTGGGGGTAGGGTGGTAGAATATATGTATGTTACACACACATGCAGCTGTCAACACACACGCGCACACGCACTCACACACACACACACACACACACACACACACACACACACACACACACATACATACACACACACGCGCACGCACGCGCACGCACACACACACACACACACACACACACACACACACACACACACACACACACACACACACACACACACACACACACACGCGCGCGCGCGCGCGGGGCGCGAAAAACTAAATGAAATTAAATTTTAAAAATTCAGTGTTTTTAACACTAGGCAGGCACGAGAATTATTTCTGATCTATTCTCTTACATCAATAGAACTCAATACCTCGCACACAGGGCAA
>JADBJO010000168.1:977500-993985 GCA_016801955.1 Conus betulinus
AAAACAAACAAACAAACAAACAAAAAACTGTTAGGGGGGAGGGAGGCAGTGAGGAGAGGGTGGGGCGGTGGAAGATTTAAAAATATCTTCCAAGTGGATGAGATTTAATAAGAGTAACAGCCAACATTGCCATTACTTGCAATGTCACACACACACACACACACACACACACACACACACACACACACACACACACACACACACACATACATACATACATACACACTGTTATGGGCGGGGTAGACGTGTGGATGCTTTAGCTGGTAGATTATATTAATATTCTATAAGCATCACTCGCCTCGTAACGCACGCCCTCCACCCATAAACATGCGGGAAAACCAAGGAACAATTTCTACAATTTAATGAAACACTTTATGGGATCAATAACAACATCTATTCAATCAAGAAAAGAAAACTTATTCTTCAATCAATTTGATAATTAGCTCCGAGCCCCCACCTTGGTTCTTCCCACCAGCTCCCGAAAGTATATAGTAAGTCCTACCATTTATCCCAAAAAAAATCAAAATACGAAAAGAAATGGATGAGCGCGCCCCACACCCGCACACAAATCAACAAATATCATAGCAAGACATAGAGAATATTTGCCTCACCTTAGGTTTCGGAAGGGGGAGGGGGGGTGGTCTCACACCCACACCCACACACACACACACACCCACACACTCGAACTCGGCTAAGCTCACACAGTTCTCAATGTCTGTGGGGGCGCCGTCCCACTTCTTGCCGTTTACTGTCGTCGCGTTGTCCTTGCTGGCACGGACTTTACACCCTCACACCTGAGGATGAAGGCGAGGGGTTGACCTCCAAGTTCCTGCTGGCCTACCCCTGCCCACTTGTTGTCCCTGGAGTCTCAGCCGGGTGCCGGTTTCCCGTCGGGCCGCACTTCGCCCCCCACTCAGCCTCTCAGGTTGTCGTCGGCGCCGGACGTCCGCCAGGGATGCCTCCCCTCTTCGGCTCCCTCGCTGGAGCCTCGGCAGTACACTGGGCTATTAAACTTTGCCCAAGTCTCTGGTCACTCCGCCCACTGGACCGTCCTGTGGGGGTCTCCTATGTACTGCCGACACACCAACACTTCGCCGTGGGTCACGCCTGACTGGGAGTGTGTCACGCACAGGAATCTCAGGGCACTGCCGCCGACTCCTCTCTCACACCTGACACCCAAAGTTCCTTCACCGGAGATTCACGGAAGTCACACGGACGACGGGAATCTAGGAACGCTTGGCGACAGTCTCCCTACTGGTTGCATGTCCCAGGCAAACACTACAAATAGGGCAACCCAAACCTTCACGAGATTTGGGGGGTTGGCCTTTCCCCCCCGTCGGATCTCGTCACAGTCACAGACACCTCTGTTCCCTGTCTCGGAGAGCTGCTGCGATTCTGCCCTATGGGTCTCGCTCTCGTGGTCTCCTCGTCAGTCCACAGAGTTCACCTTCTCCTGAGTCTCAGGCCTCTTCTTGGTGTTGTACGTTGCTTGAGAGCGGTGAACGAGAGCCCAGTTGTCTCTCTTCTCGCTAACTTATAACATGTCCTATATCACACACACTCGGGGGACACACCCCCTCAGCTTCATACATAGTAGCTCCATTGGCCAGCACATCTCTCTCCAATACCCTGTCTCAACCAACCAACATCCATCCAGCCCCCCCCCCCCCCCCCCCCCTACTCATACACACAGCACACATTTCGTATGTAGCTCTAAGTGAAACCACCAGGCTAATCACCCCGTCAGATTTTAAGGAAGGCACTGGCATCCGACCACATGGAGTTTACTGGGGAGGATAAACGGGAGGAGTTCTACCTAGTCTTAATTAGGGACAGTCAATGACTGTTCCAGACCCCTACTCCAAACCCCCCCAACCCGGGATCCCCACTGCGTGTTGACCACGGCACCAAGACCCATGGGGTGAGAAAGGCGGAAACACGGGACAGGGGAGATAACTCTAACCCACGGACCAGGGAGGGTCAAAGAGCGTCTAGGATTGCCTGCCCCTTTGACAGTCGGGCTGACACGATCTCTCCAACCGCCAACACAGACACGCCAGCTCTTCGGAGGGTCGACCTCCTCTGTGATCCCCAACTCAAAGCTGGCCCCCGACCTATGTCCAGACAAGCCCTGCTTGTTCTACAAGGGGTAGGCGGCCCAGCTCCCCAACAAGCGCTTATTCATGTGCCCATATGGTCAGCGGCAGAGTACCAGCCCCCTGACAGTGCACCCTGATCGGCGGTCGCTGATCATGACACACACACACACATGTATATATATATATATATATATATATATATAGAGAGAGAGAGAGAGAGAGAGAGAGAGAGAGAGAGAGAGAGAGAGAGAGAGAGAGAGAGAGAATAGTACTAAAACGCCTAATAAAATTTTTAAAGTGCTCAACCCCTTGGGGAGCAACATCTGTTAAAACAGTATGGTAAAAGGAAGCTTTAAAATCATCATGATTTTAAAGCTTCCTTTTACCATACTGTTTTAACAAATATATATATATATATATATATTTATATTTATATATTACAATCATAATCAACATGCTTATATTTAACTGTAATGTGCGTCTTGTCACTCAGTTCTGTTATCTGATAAACCTGTAGAATTTGTATGAGTATGAATGTGTATGAGTACATGTATAAATATGTATGTGTGTGTGTGGGGGGGGGGGGGGGACGTACATATACGTGTGTGTGGGTGAGGGGGGGGTGCATTCGCACAAACGCTCGCGCGCGCGCGCGTGTGTGTGTGTATACAGAGAGGGGGAGAGAGAGAAAAATGTAATGATACTTATAGCCCAGCCAGCCGAAAGGGCCATATCAGGGCTATCACCGCGTTGAAGTCAGCTCACAAGTCATTAAAAACAACAATAGCAACAAAAACTTCATTCACACAATCCCTTAAAACACTCCTAAAAACACACAAGAAATTTTATTTTAAAAATTCCTTTGTAAAATCCTAAACTAGACGAAAAAATGTTGCTCTCTTTCATAGATTCAAAGATCGCATCAGGTGGGATATCTCTAAGCAAAGTTTTCACGGAGTTTCTAAAATGTTTCTATCTCACATCATGCAAATCCCAACACTCTAAACGAATATGTTTCACTGTGAGTGGTACATGACATGGAATGCACCACGGAGTTTCTTCACCTTTTAAAAGATAAGAATGATCGTGAAAGGAGTGGCCTGTATGTAAATGGCACAAAACTCTTTCTTCTTTACGGCCACCTTGGGAACATAGTAAAAACTCTTTCAGGTTTGGACGGATTTTAAATAGCTGACAGAAAGACAGAGACAGACAGGTATACGGACAGACAAACTAGATATGATGATGATGATGATGGTGGTGGTGGTGGTGGTGCTGCTGCTGCTGCTGCAGCTGCTGCTGCTGCTGCTGCTGATGATGATGATGATGATGAAGTTTCCTTCATCAGCCTTGTCGCCGAAAATTCATCACAGAAATATCATCCACTTTCAAAACATTTCTTCCCTACTCTCGACCATTCCTACAATTTCCCACCCTTTTAACCAGTTTTTTTCCAGAAGGAGATGATCCCAAACACCTCGTTCAACATGACGAGGATGTCGATGAAGGCGAAGGCTCTGGGGCAGGTTTCTAGCAGCACAGTGAATGACCTGAGCGTCGTCCACTTCACAGGGGGTCGTCTCACAGGTCTGGCGGTGTGTCCGCCTTGGGAGATGTCTCGGGTGTGGCTGGCAACGCAGCAGGCAGTGGCTGACTTCAGGCAGATGATGCCAGGATCGAAGAGCTGAGCAAGCTGACATTATGTGAAGAGCTCTGCTAGTTGATTTAATATGAACAGCTGCAAGAAGATATGGCAGTTGACATTACGTGAAGAGCTCTGCTAGCTGATTTGCTATGAACAGCTGCAAGAAGACATGACAGCTGACATTGCGTGAAAAGCTCTGCTAGTTGATTTGCTATGAACAGCTGCAAGAAGACATGACAGCTGACATTAGGTGAAGAGCTCTGCTGTTGAATTAATAACAACTGCAAGAAGATATGACAGCCGACATCACGTGATGAGCTCTGCTAGTTGATTTGATATGAACAGCTGCAAGAAGATATGACAGATGGCATTCGAAAAGTTCTGTGTGGTTTGACATTCTATGAAGAGCTATGCTACTGGACATTATACGAAAAACAGGGCGCGTTGATGTCACATGAAGACTTGCGTTACTTCACGTTCGACGAAGAGCTCTGTAAGTTGACATTCTATGGAGAGCTGTGTGGGTTGACTTTATACTAAGAGCTACGACAGCGGACACCACATGAAGAGTTATGTGACTGGACTTTACACACCGAGCTACGCGGGTCGACTCCAAGCAACAGAAACACTCATGCAACCGTCACCATTGATGACTCAGGAAAATTCTTTTAAAATCTATAGTTTGTTGTATCATTTGTATACAAAATCGAATTTTCAAACAGAGGGGATCAAAAACATTCATCATGTTTCAGCTGGAACAGAATTTTACTATATTTGAAAATCGCATGCTGCACTAGACAAAGGTTGTTTATGTCCAGATTTTAGTCATGTTTTGAGAGGTAATTTCGAAAAGCTACGATCGGAAGCGCGAGAACATGCATATTTCATTGACACTATAAAAAGATAATGTAAGAGAAGAATACATACTGGCGGTTATGATTTTGCCAATTGAATGTAGATGTGACAATGATCTAATGTGACATGACTAGCTGATACTATTCCAGAGTATGCAGTGTTTCCACAAAAAGGTAAATGACCAGGAGAAGGAGAGGATGGTGATGGTGCTAAATTAATCCCCCAATACGAAAACATGTACCTCAGTAACTTTCGCCGCGTAAACATACAATAAATTGTGTTTGAAAAGCAAATTCCCTAAGCTTACAGTCTAAACCAATAAGTTTTCTTACATCACCAGATTTGGTATAATCACTGTCAAAAAAAAACCCAATGAAACAGGTTCAATGTAATCAACAGGAATGCAACCTGAACCTACATATGAGGCAAACTGAACCTGATGTGTACGGATGCGAATGGTTTATACACACGATTCAGCCCGAGAAAATTATAATGCACAGTTTTAGGCCTGCAGGAAAGTCAACCGGTTAATGAATATTCATTGAACAAACTCCACATGCACCAAGAATGATGGACAAAAGTTGAGTTTTGTAATATTTAGCATCAGTAGGATCAACATTCGAAAGCGCAGTTAAGCTGCTATTGTCCACGTGTCGGCTTTAATTAAATCTAAACAAAGGTTTATTTTATATAACTTGAACTTTTGACAAATCACTGTTTGTTTGATTTATTGTTTGTTTTGGTTTCGCTTGCTTGTTGTTGTTTGTTTCGTTCGTTTTCCTACCTGGGTTTGTTATTTTTTTTTAAGTAACAAAACAAAGAAAAGCAAAACTAGAAATGGTACCCTTTTGCAATAAGCTTACTTAATAAATTCCAATTTGTGGCAATACAAAGGAAAAGGAATCCAACAAAGCCTAACTCATTGCAAAAAAAAAAAATGTTACATTGCTTGATGAACGCGTAAGCCTCATTCATTGCCTGACTGTTTTTGGCACAGATCACATATGAAACATTCGCCCGGGTTAATCTAGGTGCAAGCAACAAGCATCCATCTTGACATATGAGATTCTAATGATGAAATCGTATCCTTTTATTTTGCCTGGCGAAAGAGACAACGCGTTTCACGAGCGGGACTGGACCTGCTTTCCCCTGTGATTGGGGACAAGTTCTCATTTCGGAGTGTGTGCTTATTTAACTTGTCCGGCGTGTTTTCTCTGTGGAGAGGGCGACTTATCCGGCGTGTGTTTTGGGTGGACAGGGCGACTTGTCCCGCGTGTGATTTCTGTGGACAGGGCGACTTGTCCCGCGTGTGATTTCTGTGGACAGGGCGACTTGTCCGTCTTATGTTTTCTTTGGAGAGGGCGACTTGTCCGGCGTGTGTTTTGGGTGGACAGGGCGACTTGTCCCGCGTGTGATTTCTGTGGACAGGGCGACTTGTCCCGCGTGTGATTTCTGTGGACAGGGCGACTTGTCCGTCTTATGTGTTTTTCTTTGGAGAGGGCGACTTGTCCGGCGTGCGTTTTCTGTGGAGAGGGCGAGAGAACTGGCCGGGTGCTGATCCAACATGTGGGCACTGATCTGACGCTTCACCTGTCACGCTATCAGTCCAGCACAGCGACAACGGATCAGTCAGCCGTGACAAGGGCCCGTGACCTTGAGACCTGGGCGATGGACGGCAGACAGAAGGGTGATCAGTGCTTCCTTCCATCAGGCCTGGTGCCCCCTGTCCGACCCTCTCCCTGCAGACGAAGCTTGTGGCACGGCTTCTGTGGAAACCACAGCCTAACATGGGCTTAAAGCAGCTGAATTCGGTTTTTCAGTGTGTGTGTGTGTGTGTGTGTGTGTGTGTGTGTGTGTGTGTGTGTGTGTGTGTGTGTGTGTGTGTGTGTGTTGTTTGTTTGTTTGTTGTCGTGGCCTGGCTAAAAGACTCCAGGGATCATTCGAACAGCCGAAGCACTTGAATACTACGGTACAAGTGCATCAGCTACCGATGAGAACATCATGTGTGTGACCGTTTTTGATTACCCCGCCACGAGGGCAGCCACACTCCGACTTCGAGGGATTTTGGCGACTGATAATGTTATGTGTTGGAGCTTGTCATGACTGAAGACAATCCCCACATAACGATGCAGAGCATAACAACATTTTGATGTGGCCTTGGTGTTCTAGCCAACGTCAATTGGTCTGACACAGCCTTAAGCCAAAACGGTCTGTGCGTTGTTTTGTATTTAGCTGATTCAAGTGCATACTCAGTGACATATATCAGAGTAATTCTGAAAGACATTTTACATTTTCATTTTTTTGAGCACCAGTATTACACTCAGTGGCATTTGAAGTAATAAGTATGCCTTTCTTGCTCAGAAAGGAAAACCTGATCACCGACTTGAAGCGTTCTTCGACGAAAAAACAACGTATAGGCTGGTAATACCACCTTGTCTTTTTAGTGTAGTGAAGTGTTGTACAGTGTTGAGTTGAGCTGTACTGTATTACACACATGTGTTGCATTGGCTTGTTTTGTATTATACTGTGTTGTGTTGTGTCTTTGTTGTGTTGTGTGCTGTGCTGCTGTGCTGTGCTGTGCTGTGCTGTGCTGTGCTGTGCTGTACAGTGCTTTGGTGTTGGATTGTGCTGCCAAGACATGCTGCAACACACTACTGTTTGCACTGTACTGTCTTGTGCTGTGTTGGAAATGAAGATCTAAACGGATACCTTAAAGAACGAAATTATCAGAAAACACGCTTATCCCTGCAACATAATCACGCAAGCCCATATGCGAGCAACGTTCCTGAAATGAAGTGGTGGAGCGTCAAAAGGGGACGTAATATGGCGAAAGGGAGGAAAAAGGGGGGTAATTTCAAACAAATTCTCTCCTGTTCTTCTGTTGACGTGAGGATGGAGACCACAGGACATCTAGGTCGCTTTCCCCACCCCGTCCCTCCTCGCTCGTTCACTCATTCTCCCTCGTTTATTTCACTGCACTCGAGATCGCGCTCGATTAATCATCTTTGTCAAGAAGAAAAATTCTACCCTAAAAGAGGGAAAGAGTGGAATGGTGGGGCGGAGTAAAGGAAGCGGGCGGCTAGGTTGGGGGGGGGGGGGGGGGGGGGGGAGGATACGAATGTTCCCGGAGTTGTCGAGTGAAGTGAAACTGTGTCACTGCATCGCGCGAACAATTCGCTTATCAGACCACAAATATCAATACCGATCGCACCATCTGAGGAGAGAGAGAGAGAGAGAGAGAGAGCCGAGAGAGGAGCGAGAGAGAGAGAGAGAGAGGAGAGACAGAGACAGACAGACAGAGAGAGAGAGAGAGAGAGACAGAGACAGAGAGTCAGAGAGAGAGAGAGAGAGAGAGAGAGAGAGATCCGCTGATCGTTGACCAGTCTTCCTGACCCCTCCTGTTATGGACAGGGGAGTCAGAACCCCTCACTGGACGCCTCTTCTTCATTTTCCTGGCTGGAATTCTCAGCTGCGCCATTCATGTCAAGTATTATGATTATCATTGTCAAGAATAACGTCCACCCCAACACAAGTGACATGGCTGACGTGAAGATCCATCCCAGAAGAGTGACGTGTATTGGGAGAGGGGAGGGGGGGGGGGGGGGGGGTAGCAGGAGACCTGTCACCCCCCCCCCCCCCCCCCACATACCACCAGAACGACAACAGCTTCTGGTGGACATCAAAATCGGCCATTTTTATACTAGGGGTCATCGGGATTGGAATTCAGAATGTCTGACTTCAAACTAGTTGCTTAATAACTGACCGAGGCATCTAAAACATGTAGTGAGATTCTTATCCATTTAATTATTTATTCATCTATTTATTTGTTGGTTGGTTGGTTTATTGTTTTCTTAATTTATTTATGTTGATTAATTAATCAGTTTAGCTGTCCAGGTGTTTTGATCAAGTTAGCTTTTTTTTTTTTTTTTTTTTTTTTTTTTTTTTAGCTAACAATGATAATATAAAGAATTACTTATTTACTTCTTCGTTCGTTTATTTATTCACTTCAATTTGTTATTTTTTCAATTTTAAGTTGTCTATTTCATCGATTCTATTTACTCATTTTCGTTTTATTTATTTACTTATTCATTTGTTTGTTCATTCATTTCCTTAGTGATTCTTTTGTCTTTGTTTCCTTTTTTATTCCTGTATTTTCATTTCATTAACTCAACTCATTCATTTAATTCCTCAAAACGTGACGTGGCCTTTTTCATTCCTGCCGTGAAGGTGACCCACGCTGAGGGCGCCAGCGACCCCTGTCGGTGGAGAGGGTCGGTCCTATAGAGTCGTCTGACGGGTGGGCCAGTCTGCGGTCATCAGGGGGGAGGACCAGGTTCATTACAGATGCAAATCAATGTTCTACACATAGGACTAGGTGAACGTGGGGGGGGGGGGGGGGGGGGGAGGGGGAGGGTGCGGAGGGCAGGAAAGGGGGGGGGGGGGGGGGGGGGGGGGGGGGGGGGGGTGGGGGGGGGGGGGACGGGAAAATTGGGGAGGAAAAAGTAGGGGGAAATCAGCGGATGAAAAGACTATGGCGGGATGGAAGGGCGAGTCGAAGATGGGATGATGGTATGTGAGTAAGAGGGACGTCAGGAAAAAAGAAAGATGGTGCGACGGGACGACTGGCGCGAACAGACAAGACACGGTCGTACATTGAAACACATTGTATATACAGACATCTAAACAGAGAGGGCCATTGAGCTAAGAACACAGGAAGACAAACACATGTGCGAACGGGCGAGTTGTGTGATGGCGGCGGTGTGGTGGTGGTGGTGGTGGGGTAGGTGGTGGTGGTGGTGGTGGTGGTGGTGGTGTGTGTGGTGTGTGTGTGTGTGTGTGTGTGGTGTGTGTGTGTGTGTGTGTGTGCGTGCGCGCGCGCGTGTGTGTGTTTGTATGCGTGCGTGTGTGTGCGCGGGCACGCGCGCGCGCGCGCGCGCGTGTGTGTTTGTGTGTGTGTGTGTGGTGTGTGTGTGTGTGTGTGTGTGTCTGTGTCTGTGTATGAGAGAGAGAGAGAGAGAGAGAGAGAGAGAGAGAGAGAGAGAGAGAGAGAGAGAGAGAGAACGAGGAGGGGGGCGAGAGGAGAGGGGAAGTGTGGGCTGATCTGCTGATTGGATGGCTGGCAGGACGACTGCGACACGGAGGAACTAAGTGCACGTCTTCACCTCTACGGTGTCGTCCCCGAAATCAGTGAGATGTCAGAGGCAAGACTGGGGGCCGTGATGATGGAGACCGAGGTGTCAGGGACAGGCCATATCATTAGGACCCCTCTGCCGGCGACACACGTGAAACGGGGTCAGTGCGCTGGGAGGTCATTTCCTCCTACCGAACTTGACCTGAATGTTGACCTTTAGACTGTAGCATCAGAGACAAACGGCTGTGACAGTGAACCCAAGTGTACGGACATTTTGCAGAAGTCCAGATGAATTGGCCCTCCTGTTGCTGCCAGCTGGAACATTACACGGCTGTCGTCGTGTACAGTGTCCCCCACATCTCGTCATTCCCAGAACAGCGACATCTCTTGCAGAAAACATGTGAAGGAAATGGGTGCAGCTGGTTTTGTGTATCTCCGCGAAGTCTGCCATTTTGTAATGTAAATGTAAACATATGTGCTTTTCTTTCTACTTTGACAGGTTTTTGTGTGATCTTCTTGGTTTTTGTTGTTGTTGTTGTTGTTGTTGTTTTTGTAGGTAAATTCTTGCTCCTGAGGCACTCAGAATGTCCTAGTTTGATCTTCTTTAAAGATGAAAATGTTACAATCATGTTGAAGATCATTGGTATGTATGTCTCTACCTATGTTGTATCCATGATTGGAGTGACTTCCCTTTTTACGTTAGGACAACTCTGAAAAGACCCTCTGACTTAGGTTGGGCTGGCACTAAAACTTTCACTGCATCTGCGTAGTTTGGATGACATAGTGTCCAGGAAAACACAGTTGATACAGCGCTTGCCAAGGAAGAGTTACAGAATTCAAGATTTGTGCTTTCTGTTGGGCTTGTTTCTTTCCCTCCCCACCAGATCTTAGGACGTGGTCTGTGTACTCGTCTTTCTAGTGACCAATAAAGTGACGTCCCATGTGCAGCAAGTACTTCGCGCACGTTAAAGAACCTACGGCAAACAATGGAGTTCTGTGGAAAAAAATCCACTTCGGTAGGTAAACGAAACATGTGCAGACAGAAACAACAACACACACAGACGGCACCTTGCTGTCAAAACGCTTTCCTCAGTGACTAGCCGGAATTCACAACAGAGAAATATATTGTAACGAAGAAGTGATGTCATTCAAAACACTCAGCAGCAGGAGGAGTGAACAGTGTGTGAATCACAAATGCCCGTTATCGGTTGATGAATTTTCTTCATTTCAGGGGGTTTAGAACGAAGTCACAGGAATAACAAGAGCTGGCTGCAATTCTCGTTGATCTGATCCTGAAAGAGAAACGTTGACACTGGCTCTTAAGTCTTCGCTTCAAAACTAAAACTTCACTATTCCGTTTTGGTATGACGGGTCCCAGATCGAAGATAAGTTCATGTCTTTCACCTAAAGCTAAATTTATAGATCCCTCCCTTTGGAACATCAAAAAATCTAGTTATCAACAGTGTCTAAAATAGAAAGAGGTAAAAAAAACATGACAATGCACAGTCGTTCAAAACGCATCAAACGTTGAAATGTTCGGTAACCGAGACGTAGTATAGCCAATCAAAATGCTTACAACATTCATTCCAAAAAGTAATTTTCCGAACCTTGTGTAAGCTTCTGGAGTTTTTCCAGAACGCTTTGGGACTCCCAAGAAGGTTTTAGAATCATGATGCCATCTGTGCATGAGTCATCTGGTAAATAAATGTCACCTGGAACAATTCTTCAAAACATCGAGTGCGAATTTCCGATATATACAGATCTGGACAAACCAACCCGATCTATTTGTAACAAACCTCTTACCACTCCTCCCTCACCCTCACCTTTTTATGCAACACATGTCCTTGTCTGAACTTTTAAACTCAGGTTTGAACACAAGTGACTAGATAGTGAGACTAACGTCCTGTTAACCTGAGGCTGTGAAGGACATTTGTTCCCAGCCAAAGCCTTGACGTATGCCTACATGCAGACCACTAACTTACCGCAGCAAAGAAATTGGGAGCAGATATTGTTAGGACAACGTTCTCAAGAATCTTTGATCGTGACAACCGTAATAAATTGATGCCTGTTGTGCAAACGTTATTTCAGTAATAAAACGAGCACGCGGAGTGGTGCCATGGTGGATTTTTAACCGCATAGGAGGCGAGGGGAATTCGAGTTATAAATTTAACTCTCTCTCTCTCTCTCTCTCTCTCTCTCTCTCTCTCTCTCTCTCTCTCTCTCTCTCTCTCTCTCTCTCCCCCTGTTTTTACTCGTTTAAAAGTATCTTACAACAAGGAAGTTTTTCTGACTGCAGTTACTAATAAATGCCATGGGGATATGCTTGCTAGATTAAGAATTCGGACACTTGGACTAAATACAAACAAAGATGGTTCAATCCCACTGTAGACGATTTGTGTGTAATGTGTACAGATGGTGTGAGAGAAAATGAAGATCACTTTATATTCTATTGTGCAGCTTGTAACGATACCAGAGAGAAGTCTCAACGTTTTGAATGATATTACGAAAATCATAACTTTTATAGTTTGTTTTCCTCGACAGTAATAGGATAATAACTGTACTGGCTAAGTATGTTGCAGAGGCATCTAATGGTCAGGAAACAGAAATGCTATGTAAGAACTAATGTTTATTTTGTTTTCATGTATTCCGCAAGCTTGATGACCTTATTTAAAATGGTTTTGTTCTCTTTGCTAGGATAGCTGATGATGAAGCGGACGGTGATGACTGTGACCGTGCTTAAATGCCTTATAGCAGTGGATATGTGTGTCTGGATGAGGCACTTGTGTTGATGATCATGTTGTTACTTTAAAAAAAAAAAAAAACCCTACATATTCATTTTGAGTGATGAAAAAGTCGCCATTATTTTCTTTTTCTTCTACATGGCTTCGAGCCTCATTATTAACATTTACGTAATCCCTTACAGTTCATGTTTCTTTGCATTACATGCCTTTTTTCGGCGCTGCAAATATTTAATGTACACCCCTTGACATAAAGGCTATGAGGCCATTGTCAATAAAAAACATCTGAAGCGTCTGAAAACGCCTCTCTCCTCTCTCTCTCTCTCTCAAAAGCGCGCGTCAGTTTCTTATCTATTATCCTCGTAAATAAATAAGAATTTTGTCCTCTCTCTCTCTCTCTTTCTCTTTCAAACGACCACCACCACCCATGCCGCCACCTCTTACCTATTCGCCCATCTCCACTCCTCACTAGACCTTGAGACGATACTGCTGTCCCTTGCTGGGCTTACTGACCTTGAGATCGGATTTAACCCCGCCCCTCTCCCTCCCCCCTCCCTCCAGGTCCGGAGGTCTGAGTCGCAGTACACCGTTGGAATGCCCAACGCAACACTATCGTCACTTTGGCGTCTATACGTCACAGAGCACACACCTTCACGCCCTGGGTACTTCATTCTACCCGTCAACCTGCGCACAGGTAAAATAAAGGGGTGCAAGGCGTCAGGTTCTAGAGTTTCTTTTCGGACATTCGTGGACGTGATTCTCTCCTGTCCGTATCAGTGTGCAAGTTGGAAGTACAACACTAACGTTGGTGTGAAGTGTTGCGGCGCGGCGTTGTTGACGTTGAGGAGTAAACGTAGTCCATTAACTCTCGTTTGTTATTCAGCAGCGTGCTCAACGCTTTGTGTTTGCCGTGGGTGTGAGAGCTGTATTGCGTTCAGTCTGTGCTGCTTTTCTCCTACTTTTTTGCTACTTGTCTCGTTCAGTCAGCACAACGTTTCCCTAGTTTTAACAACGTGTACAACTCAAAAATCTGGAAAAAAGAGAGGGGGTTAATTACCACCAAGGACACAGACAAACAGAGCACAGGACTAGACACAATGCATTCGACCTCTGGGTCTTCTTCAGGCGAAAAACAAATAACATTTAGGACAGTGACAAGAAGAACATGTAGCCACTTCGCTTCGCTGCTGCTCCTGTTCGTCTCCAAATCAAAAAAATTTGCTTCATTTTCCGCCTTCAGTCACTCCGGTTTGAAACTTAACGTGTGCAACTCAGCTGAAGTTACTGTCCACTTTGTAATTCATGTTATTGTTCAGGCCGCTGTAATCCTGTCTATGTTTTGATCAACGCATAGTTCAGACAGCTTTAATTCATCGAGGTTTTTTTTTGTGTTTTTTTTAGACACGAATCGTTCAGCTTCTACTTCTTTGAATGCAAGCGTCGTTCAACAAGACTACTTCTTCCTACTTGTTATTACAAGTATGGTCCTGTTAATGCTGCTTGCTCATACTTTGACTGCTTCATGCTTTTTCACAACGTAAAACTGTTCAGCAAAAACTTTTTACTTTGTACAACGTAAACTGTGAAGTCAGCACCACTTTTTCCTACTTCTCATACACACATCGTTCAGTCGACACTACTTCTTCCTACTTCTCATTACATCAATCGTTCAGTCGACACTACTTCTTCCTACTTCTCATTACATACATCGTTCAGTCGACACTACTTTCTTCCTAATTCTCATTACATACATCGTTCAGTCGACACTACTTCTTTCTTCTACTCTCATTACATACATCGTTCAGTCGACACTTCTTCTTCCTACTTCTCATTACATACATCGTTCAGTCGAAACTTCTTCTTCCTACTCTCATTACATCAATCGTTCAGCCGACACTACTTCTTCCTACTTCTCATCACATAAATCGTTCAGTCGACACTTCTTCTTCCTTCTACTTCTCATTACATCAATCGTTCAGCCGACACTACTTCTTCCTACTTTCATCACATAAATCGTTCAGTCGACACTACTTCTTCCTACTTCTCATTACATCAATCGTTCAGCCGACACTTCTTCTTCCTACTTTCTCATTACATCAATCGTTCAGTCGACACTTCTTCTTCCTACTTCTCATTACATCAATCGTTCAGCCGACACTTCTTCTTTCTACTTCTCATTACATCAATCGTTCAGTCGACACTACTCTTCCTACTTCTCATTACATCAATCGTTCAGTCGACACTATTTCGTCCTACTTTTAATCACATAGCCGGTATGCGTGAACGAGGCTGCTGCCTTTGGCTTTAGGCATACAAGTTTCGTGGTCGCCGATTTGGAGAAGGGTAGGGAGCTGGAAAGAATTAAGGGAAGTATTGACGGGTGGGCCCGTCAATGGTGGTCGAAACAACAAATCGACATGACGTATTGCGCCATGGTCGTTTCAAAGCGAAAGTTGCTAATAGTTTACTGTTTGATGTTGATAGCTTGTCCCAAGCACCGTTAATCCGGTTCTAGATGATCACCAGCGCCAGGTGAACAGTATGATTAGATGATTGAAAAGCTGAACAGGAAGCTCGACAGCTGATGGGTGACGCGTCTTCTTCAATCACGTAATGAGGCGCGTCTTCAACATGTCGCCCTTTCTTCAAAGCGAGCTGACATTATTATGACACTAGATGCTGATGTGTCAACCCAAAACCGCTGATGGCGTTTGAATCCAAAATTCTGACCAACAGTGACATCCAGTGCTGATGTAGTAGCTGACCAAGTTGACATTGACAAGTGCCCTTTACGGTCAAGCGAAGGGACGCGTGATGTCACACACAGGTGTGGAGAAGGCAGGTGGTCACCGGCAGCTGAAGGACCACGAAGCTTTCATCGCCTCCAGGTGTGGAGTTGTGGCTTGGGGGAGGGGGAGGGGGGGGGGGGGGGGTTGAAGGTGGAGGACGCCTTCTCTGTCCCCCCGCCACAAATCACGTCCTGGCGACGGTCCTGCTCTCTGTGGTTTGCAGACCAAATTGGACCACTTTGCTTTCTCATCCTTTGAATCCCCCTCTCTGTGGCCTGTTGCGTTCTGTGTTGAGGCGGAGGTCGCTAATTGAGCCCATTATTGCCACGCTCTCATCAACCCCGCCCCCCCTCTTGCTGGACCCATCACTACGTTAGCCCAGGTATTGGGTGTGGGAGATGGGGAGGGGGAGGAGGGGGAAAGGGAGAAACGCAGGCTACGGCCATTCCTTTTGAGTTGTTTTCATTAGCGCCTAGGAAGACTCTCTTTCGTCGTCGGAGTACGCCCAAGAGTGGACGCAGCCACACAAGAGAAATAGCACGCAGACGCGTGCGCTCACACACACAACACACACACACACACGAGTATTACTGGACGCTCACAAACAATACCCGGCACAGAACTCGTTGAGCAAAACACAAACTACACACACACACACACACACACACACACGGCAAGCGGCTCTGAAGTCTTGTTTACACTATACAGGTCACTACCAACGAAACCCGTCTTTGGTTCATTTTCTGAACATCACAGGGCGAACAAGGGCCGACCCGCACAGCGCCTGTATGGAAGGAAGACCACGTTCAACGTGCAATCAAAACACTCTCAGGTCACCCTCCAGTTAAGAACGGGACGATGGATCGCACGTCCCTTCGCTACATGGGCTGACCAAACGACAGACAGTAAAACTGCGCATGGACAAGCGTTTCGAAAATGTCGCCGATCACAACGTGTGAACACAAATAGCCCAGAGGTTTGGCTACCGTTTCGGTGTGTTTCAAGTGGCTGAAGCTAGTCCGAGTAGCAGTTTGGTCCTCTTTGTCATCGTGTGCTGCGTTGTGGAGAGGAATGCGAAGGAAATAGGGGAGGAGGGGGGGGGACTGTCTGTAGCCTGTTTCTGCACCGTACACGCTTGCCGTTTGTGCACCCGCGAGTATGGAGTGGTGTGTGTGTGGGGGTGTGTGGTGTGTGTGGGGGGGGGGGGGGGTTCGGGGGGTGTACCTAA
>JADBJO010000169.1:5000-37500 GCA_016801955.1 Conus betulinus
TATAGAACATGTGTTGTTGTACAATTATCAAGGACGCCGCAAGCACATCGAATATTCTTGACATATTTTGTTCTAAATGCATTTATTTTTAACCTAAGTGATAAGGAGAGAAGTTGTTTACTGTGTCTTGGATAGAATCCTATGTTTGTATTACGGTTTACTGGATTTACTGTGGAAGCCCTTTTTAAAAGATTACTTGCTCGAGAGTTCGTACAACAAAGTATAGAAGAGTCGGGTTTGTGTATTCGGGGGAGAACACTTTCTTTGTAGTATTCCTCAAATTTTTCAAAAGAGGCTCTTTGTAAGAGAGAATATCCTTCATGTAAGCTCAAGGGAATATGAATAGTAGCCGTATTGTCAGAATTGTTTGCACCTGCTCGAGCAATCCTGTCAGCCCATTCATTTCCGGATATGAAGCAATGGGAAGGAACCCAACAAAAATTAACTGTTATACCTCTTGACATAAGGTTGTGAATAAGTATATTAATTTCTGATATGATTTCAGCACGATTTTTTGAATTTGCAGATTCTAAAGCTTGAAGAACAGACTTAGAATCTACACAGAAGAGAATACCATAAAAGTCAAATGATAAATCTTTTAGGTACTCTACGGCCATTAATATTGCTATTAGTTCGGCTGTAAAAATAGACCGATTTGCCCCCAAGATGAAAGGACTTCTCAATTTTAAAAAATGGAATGACAAAGCCACAACCAGCATTATTGTTTAATAAAGACCCATCAGTATAGACTTTTACGAAGTGACGATAACAATCATTGATATGTGATTTTGCTTCGCAAGCTAGAATATTAATGTTATCAGATTTAGATATTGTAGTATAGTTATAATCAAATTTTGGTTTGAAGAGCTCCCAGTTTGGGACGGGACTTATGGGAAAACGCACAGCAAGCTTTTTATGATTGATACCTGAATTTGTCAACAAGTGAAGAATATGTTAGTATGGTTTTCAGTGGCCCGAATGTTTTTAGCGCGTTTAGGAAAGTCTACATCAGACCTCATATCCAGTTCCGTTTGGTTAGCACTTTGAGTAGTTGAGCAGCGAAGAATGTACTTAGCGCATGCTAGTTCACGATGGTCATCAAGAGGTAAGACACCAGCTTCATGGTATGTTCCTAAAGCTGAAGCATGAAATGGAACACCAAGGGCTAATCTGAATGCCTTAGAGTCTATACATTGAAGCTTTTTTAGTAAGTACTTAGGAGCACTAAAAAAGACCTCTTGTGCATATGACAGTTTGGATCTAACTAAAGCAGAAGACAGATGTATTAAACTTTTTGTGTTTCCTGGCCCCAACTTTGTTTACTTATAACCTTGAGCAAATTAAGAGATTTCCTCGCTTGATTTATTATATGTTCCAAGTGAAAATTCCAAGCAAGATTTGACGTAAGATGCACACCAAGGAATTTAATCTCAGAAGTATAGCTCAATGTAGCATTATGTACTTTGAAGTTAGGAGTATTGTGAGCAGACCCACCTGCATCAAATAACATCATACGGGATTTTTCAGCCGACAGGCATAAGCCATTATCAGACATGAAGTTCGCAATGTTGTCTAACTCGTTTTGATATATTCTTCTAATGTAATTAACAGATCTTTTTGATGTGTTCTTTTTTAATGTGGCGTTCAACCATAAGCAGATGTCATCTGCATATTGAATTAAGTTTAAATTTTTTTGAAATGTATTTAGGTAAATCATTAGTTAAAATATTAAAGAGAAGAGGGGCGATCACAGCCAGAGCCTGAGGGATACCCATATCTAGTAATCTTTTGGATGAATAAGTATTACCAATTCTTGTCTGAATACTTCTGTTGGTCAGGAATGTTTTTTACAAATTTATAAATATGACCAGAGAGACCTATAGTTTTTAATTTATATAAAAGCCTATCATGCCAAACTTGATCAAATGCCTTGTTGATATCGAAAAATGTGGCGAGTACGTTTTGTCTTCTAGCAAACTGGTGTTTAATTTGTGTAGTGAGCTTTACAAGATGATCAACAGTAGACCTGCCCTTTCTAAAACCAGCCTGATTTGCAGGGATAATGCCAGTTTTTTCACAATAGTATGTCAATCTGTGTTAGAACAATTATCTCCATTAGTTTACAGACATGAGATGTAAGAGCTATAGGTCGATAGCTATTTGTGTTTGTCATTGATTTTCCATTCTTTAAAACGGGAACAATAATTGAATCTCTCCATATGGAAGGTATGTTCCCTTCAATCCAACATTTATTAATAATTTCATGTAGAAGTAAAACAAAATTTTGTGGTATATGTTTAAAAACATTTCATTAGAAATGGCATCTAAACCAACAGACGTTTTTCTTATTAGACAATGAAGAAATAGCAGAGTGTAATTCCTGAAAAGTAATATCAGCATTTAGATAATGATCATTGTTTTCGTCAGGATCAGCGTACATTTCTTTGTTAGATTGGTTTTTCCCTCATAGTTCTGCATTTTTCTGATAAACTACAGAAGGAGCTATTTTTGGAAAACATGTCGGCAAATGATTCTGCTTTTTGGTATGCCGAAGGAAATTTTTCAACACCTATTATGATTGGGTATGCAGGTAAATGGATTCCGTTTTTCATTTCATGGATTTTTTTCCAAATTTTATTGATATCTTTATGTTCACTTATTTCATTTAAACAAAATGATGACCAGTACTCGCGTTAGCATTTTCATTACTTTGTTCTTTGGTTCTTGGCAATTCTGACTGGTATGCTCCCTTTTACCTTTTTTACTTTTGCGTACAGTTTAAACGTGCTTTTATTTTTATCAACAGCGTTTCTGCAAGATTCTGTCCACCACACTTTACCCGTGTGTTTGAGAGATTTTGATTGACTCAGAATCGGAATTGCCTCACTGGCTGCGTGCAGTAGTGAGCCAGTAAAATGACTGTACATAGATTCTATGTCAGATTTACCAAAAGAATTGAC
Organism: Conus betulinus; assembly: GCA_016801955.1. NCBI lineage: Eukaryota > Metazoa > Mollusca > Gastropoda > Neogastropoda > Conidae > Conus > Conus betulinus. Next base: position 7,961 of record JADBJO010000169.1, read on the forward strand.
GTCATATGAAGATAGCACAGATTGAAATTTGGCCCAGTCAGCTCGTTTTGTAATCAAACTGGGATTTTATCCTTACTGTCATCTTGGCTCACTGCAAATCCTCTCAGAGAAATACTATGGGAATATGATCACTCCCTAAAGTGTTATCATAAATTTGCCATGTGCAGCTCGGGACCATTGATGGGGAGATTAAAGACAAGTCAATTGCAGATGATCTGTGACTAGGGATATCAGGCAGTCTCGTGATACTTCCATCATTTAACAGGACGAGTGGAGAGTCTGATATGTTCTCCACCACTAAACGGTTTGAGCTGACTTTCGTGCAAGTTTTATCCCAGAAAGAAGCATGTTCATTAAAGTCCCCTGCAATTAACCATTTACCACTTTGAAAGTTTACATTATGTAGCCAGTCTGAATTGCTATCAATGACTCCTTTTGGGAAGTACACAGACACAATGTTTAAGACTAGAGAATTGTCAAAGTGAACAGAAGCTGCACAAGAATACAAGTCTGAGGTGCCAGGAGGTATAGGTGACTGAAGGGGATGGTAAAATAACTGGTCATTTATATAATGGCTGCAGAGACTTTCTCATTGTCAACAGTTTCTTGTACCACAGGTGGGTAAAAAAAAAACTATCCAGCCGTGGCAAGTCGTTTTTAGACACATTTAGTGATTGAAGAATAAGGACCATGTAGGAGCTGGCTTTCAAGATGTTGTTGAAGATTTACAAGTTCTTGTTGATCGACCGGCAGTTCCATTGTAGTATATTCATGTCAGTCTTCTTTGCCATCAAAAATTTACAATGGACTTTCAAGGGGAGGCACAACTGCAAAATGAAGATAATTCAAATGAAAGATAAAAAGATAATTCCCCAACAATGGACTAATTAGTAAACAGTAATGCAATAGAGAACACTTTCACAGAAGGCAAGGCCTAAAAGAGGAATAAGATGGTAATGCGTAACGCACCACAAAAAAAAAAAAAAAAAAAAAAAAAAGAAAATTGAGGAAACTATGCGATGTAGCAGGCTGGAAAAAAAAAAAAAATCAAAATGGCGACCAGGCAAATATGTATCACGAAGACGATCAGATTATCATTGCAGTCGCTAGACATTATAGCACAACTACTGACTTTTTTGACGGGGGAGTGTTGTTAAGTTTTAAGATCATTCACCAGTCTTGTAGAACATCATAAAAGTTCCGCCAGGGCCCTGGTACAGGAGAAAAGGGTAGATCATGTCCCTTCTAGTGTATGTGTGTGTGTGTGTGTGTGTGTGTGTGTGTGTGTGTGTGTGTGTGTGTGTGTGTGTGTGTGTGTGTGTGTGTGTGTGTGTGTGTGTGCGCGCGCGCCTACCGACCAACACAGAACCTTACACTTCTGTCAAGCCATTTTGATGGCATTTAGTGATGTCTGTAACAATGTTAGTTTCCTACCAATGTTGCAACAATAGCCTAACCAATTTGGACGAGCGTGTGTGTATGTGTTTCTCTCTCGCTGTGGTGGGAGACCGCCACCATAACCTTTCATTGACAAACCCCCGTGGCTCTGTGGACATCAGACACGAAATGACAACATGGACTCGCCACAGGTGTGGGTGTGGAGGAAAAAATTAAGAACACACAACTGAAGATCATAATATTAACGACCCATATTGATCAGTGTGTGTGTGTGTGTGTGTGTGTGTGTGTGTGTGTGTGTGTGTGTGTGTGTGTGTGTGTGTGTGTGTGTGTGTGTGTGTGTGTGTGTGTGTGTGTGTGTGTGTGTGTTTCATGAGAAGTGGAGCTTGATAAGTAATGATATGAAACCCTCCCCCCCCCCCCCCCCCCCCCAAGAGATCCCTATATCATTCTAGCTCTCCTATAAAAGCCACATCATGAGGCAATACTGACTAGAAGGGACATAAGGCAGCCCATAAGAAGGGACATAAGGCAACTCAACTGACTAGAAGGGACATAAGGCAACTGACTAGAAGGGACATAAGGCAGCCCACTAGAAGGGACATGAGGCAACCCACTAGAAGGGGACATGAGGCAGCCCACTAGAAGGGACATGAGGCAGCCCACTAGAAGGGACATGAGGCAGCTCACTAGAAGGGACATGAGGCAACCCACTAGAAGGGACATGAGGCAACCCACTAGAAGGGACATGAGGCAAACCATTAGAAGGGACATGAGGCAGCCCACTAGAAGGGACATGAGGCAGCTCACTAGAAGGGACATGAGGCAGCTCACTAGAAGGGACATGAGACAACCCACTAAAAGGGACATGAGGCAACCCACTAGAAGGGACATGAGGCAACCCACTAGAAGGGACATGAGACAACCTACTAGAAGGGACATGAGACAACCCACTAAAAGGGACATGAGGCAAACCACTAGAAGGGACACGAGGCAGAGCACTAGAAGGGACATAAAGCAGCCTACTAAAAGGGACATAAGGCAGCCCACTAAAAGGGACATAAGGCAGCCCGCTAGAAGGGACATGAGGCAACCACTAAAAGGAACATGAGACAACCCACTAGAAGGGACATGAGGCAGCCCACTAGAAGGGACATGAGACAACCCACTAGAAGGGACATGAGACAACCCACTAGAAGGGACATGAGGCAGCCCACTACAAGGGACATAAGGCAACTGACTAGAAGGGACATGAGGCAGCCCGCTAGAAGGGACATAAGGCACCCACACTAAGGGACATGATGCAAACCACTAGAAGGGACATGAGGCAGCCCGCTAGAAGGGACATAAGGCAGCCCACTAGAAGGGACATGAGGCAACCCACTAGAAGGGACATGAGGCAGCCCACTAGAAGGGACATGAGGCAACCCACTAAGGGGCATACGGCAACTGACTAGAAGGAACATCAGGCAGCCCACTAGAAGGGACATGAGACAACCCACTAGAAGGGACATGAGGCAACCCACTAGAAGGGACATGAGACAACCCACTAGAAGGGACATGAGGCAGCCCACTAGAAGGGACATAAGGCAACCCACTAGAAGGGACATGAGACAACCCCACTAGAAGGGACATGAGACAACCCACTAGAAGGGACATGAGTCAGCCCACTAGAGGGGACATGAGGCAGCCCACTAGAAGGGACATGAGGCAGCCCACTAGAAGGGACATGAGGCAGCCCACTAGAAGGGACATGAGGCAGCCCACTAGAAGGGACATAAGTCAGCCCACTAGAAGGGACATGAGGCAGCCCACTAGAAGGGACATGAGGCAGCCCACTAGAAGGGACACAAGGCAACCCACTAGAAGGGACATGAGGCAGCCCGCTAGAAGGGACATGAGGCAGCCCGCTAGAAGGGACATGAGGCAGCCCACTAGAAAGGACATGAGGCAACCCACTAGAAGGGACATGAGGCAGCCCACTAAAAAGGGACATGAGCAGCCCACTAGAAGGGACATGAGGAAGCCCACTAGAAGGGACATGAGGCAGCCCACTAAAAGGGACATAAGACAACCACTAGTAGGGACATAAGCAACCCACTAAAAGGGACATAAGGCAACCCACTAGAAGGGACATAAGGCAACCCACTAGAAGGGACATGAGACAACCCACTAGAAGGGACATGAGACAACCCACTAGAAGGGACATGAGGCAACCCACTAGAAGGGACATGAGGCAACCCACTAGAAGGGACATGAGACAACCCACTAGAAGGGACATGAGGCAACCCACTAGAAAAGACACTGCACTGCGGGGCGAGTCATATTATCGTTGTTCAGTGATGCTTGTTCTAAAGAGACATGCATAAGATTCCATTTAATAAGCCTCCAAATGACTAGTAGAACAGTCACTTCAACATCGCTGCAATGGTGAGCATTCCTCCTGAGGAACACAACCACCAGGACAGACAAGAGTGTCACAGACGCGAGAACTCAGAAAGTGGCTGGTTTATCCGTGCTGCAAGGAATGTGACAGGCGTGGAGAGTAGGCTTACAGAAACTGGCGCAAGACAAATCAAACAGACAATGTGAGTACTTCAGACTCCCTCTTACTGTTGAAGTGTCAGCGTTTTGAACACTTTGTATACCAGCCATAGAACGTTACCACTTTTCGAGCACCAGTCTCATGACGTTACAGCTATCGGCCGTTTTTTCTCCCGCATGCGACAGACACCCTAGGCAGTTTAGCAACCTCTCACCATTCCCTTTCCCCGTTCGACGCTATTGTGAGCTGTGAATGCTGCGACACTCGCCAAGAAAGCAAGAATTCGCCACCTCGCCTCCATGAAGCAATTGTCAGACCCATTCATCAACAATGTGATATTGCCGACGATGGCAACTTGACATAAACTTACCCAAGCCAAATGGTTTCAGACAGAGAATTAATACTGAAGTCACTGCTACCACAGAGCACGAAAGGACCACGGAATTCAAAAATTCTATTTCTTCTTCCGCTTTTGTTGTTGCTGTCTTATGATCATCATCACTGAGAAAAATGCTGCTTCATTTTGGGATGAAATTTCATGGTAGGCATTCATCGATAATACATCCTGGCGTCAGTTAAAACCTGTGGGACCACAAAATGGTATGATCGGGCCAGAGAGAGAGAGAGAGAGAGAGAGAGAGAGAGAGAATGTTTTACGCAGCAGGCAGAACAAGGGGGCTCACTCGCATCAAAATGAGAAGATTAATCGTGGGTGTTGGGAACAAGTAAGCTCCCTTTATATATATATATATATATATATATAAAAATAAAAAGTTTTCCCTAATCTGCATTACACCACTGATCACCCTAATCTAATCTCTGTCTTGAAAAAATGTGACTATGTGGGATTGAACAGATGTCACAGTACTTACTAAGATTTTTAATTCTTAATACATACTTCCTGTGTGTAAGTAATTTATGATTTTACACAGGAATATTTTTTCATACCTACCATTTGTTATCCTGATCATTTGTTTATTGTTTGTACATGAATGCATATATAATTACACTTCAGGTAAACTTATGTCAAATGTGCCTTCTCTCTCTCTCTCTCCAAACTGCCCTTACTTTTCATCTCTCTCTCTCATACAATAATAGCTATGAATGTATAATGCTCCTGCAACATGTGTTTACAGCAGTGCATTTGGTCTACCGTCTAGTCAAATCCATCCCGGCATTGTACATTGTAGTCTGTCAGTGTCATATACTCTATGCTGCATGTGTGCAATTGATACAATAATCTCCCCCTCTCTCTCCTCCCTTGTATGTATAATGAACCTCATTGTAAACTACCTCTGTTTTGCATTGACTTGAATCAATGATACACATTTACACAACTAGGGACGCTTACTTTCAATCTGATCTAGTCAACCCTATGTTGTGTACTTTCATGCTCTTGTGTGGATTTGATATACTCTGATTTTTGTATGTAATTTTGCTTTCTTTGTTCTTCCTCTGCGGACCCGCCGTCTCATGTTTGTTACATGTTTTTGTATTTCTCTCCGACTCAAAAGAGTTAACGAGAATAAACCATTGTTCCATTGTTCAAGAACGCGTGCACTCTCTCTGTCCATGATTCGAGAGGGCAGTTCATCTGAATGAGCAGTGACCAGCTTATAGGTCAACATGTGTTCATCAGTCTATTTCTTCTCTCTCTCTCTCTCTTCTGTGTGCATGCGTGTGTGAGTGCACACGCGACCGTGCATGCATGCGATTTGGTAACTTATGATGAATATGAAGAATCAGTTTGGTGCATTTGGTCGCTTTAGGCATCTTTTTTCAAATTGGTAGAGCTTACTCATTTCAAAGTGACAGCTTTGAGGCAGTTGCCCTGACTTCCTAATAAAGTCTAACACTCAATTTGTCTTTATGATGGTGCTAATAATGAACTTTTACAGAGTATTGATGTTCAAAAAATCAAAAGGACTTTACATCTCCATGTATATGTTACTGGCAAAAACCCAATAACAAGTTACGGATAGTTTAGTTAAAAGCGGTAAATTGGATACATACAAATTCAAACAAGAAGGTCAAACATGAACATACACAAAACTCATGACAAACATGCACAGAGACTATCATTGCAAAAAAACCCCCAAAAAACAAACAAACAAACAAAAAAAGACTATCATTGCCATCTGGGCTTGGTTGATAATAGGATATAAGGTTCTGAGTATGGCCTAGTAACATTGCACACACACACACACACACACATGAATAATTCCCCAAAACATTTTTGTCATAATCCTCACTGACTAAAGAAGAAAGACGATAAAAAAGTGTCAGCCTCAGAGAGATTAAGAGCTGTTCAGTATCTTAGTGTGATACCAGAACCACAGGAGAGCTACCATCAGCTGAGCATGTCATTTTACACCTGGTAATAGGGTACAACAGCATTATCTTCTGCTGGTTCAGACACTAAGTTCCTGTGAAGAAGACTTGAAACTGAGGCAGATTGTTTGAAACTGAAACCCTCCAGGGGTCTTGAGAGAAGACGGTCGATGTCACCCTTCTACAAGAGAATCTGTATGGGTTTACCAAGGCTCTGTGGTAGACCATCCATTTTATTGTAAGGAGCCAGTCTCCAAGCATAAAAGAAGAATGGATGGAAGATAAAAATGCTTTGCATCCTTCATGCCTGCCGTCACAGTAACTTTAGTTTTGATTTCCCTCCTACATTTGTGCCTGTGGCAGGTCCATTGTCAACAGCAGCAGAGCTCAGCATCCTCCCATACAAGCTAAATCAAACAGGCACTAACCAGCACATCATGCGCAGGATCTCCTTGAGTGACTAACCTCATGGCAATTTGACATCAGTAACTCCCAGAGGGCTGTTGGACCCAGGGCTGTGACAGGATGGGCCTGGATGTAGACTGATCAGGAACAGTGGCTTAGGATGAATGCAACCAGGAGGCATTAAAGTGAAGGCAGACCCATTGTCCACCCCCTCAAACAAAATCAAACCCCATAGCCCCTGAACAACTACAGCACACATGCCACATTGTCCAAAAGATGTACCTCTATATTTTTAGTCGCCTCCAGACTGACATATACACAACACTCGCATTAATGATAATAATGTTTATTGTCCATTTTTATGAAATATTTCATTGTGGGGAACACTGGCAACATTTTGCTTCTTAACATAGCATGCCACATATATATTCATGTACCAATCAGTGAATTTCACCATTTACACAGATAAAGGCAAGACAAAGCAAGACAGCATGTCTAGTTCAAATCTTCCCCTTCTCATGCCCATTCAATCCTTTTATCACAACCATTCACCCATTACATACAATCACCATCACTAGGCAGACTTACCCACAAAATCGTAGCTCAGTGACAACATTCCTGGCAAAAAAAAAAAAGGGCACCTGACAACTTGACTCAAATGATAACTGATTATCTGCAGAAATTCATAGTATCTGAGGAAAACGCCAGTTCAACTACTTTGCCTCACTGACATATCTGTTACTGCAATGCTTGCATGACCGTCTTGATCAAGTAGTATCACAGTAAAATGTGTTTCGCACCAGTCAGAGGTATTAAAAGAATAACTGAATGGTACTAAGAAACAAATGATGCATTCTATTGACTTTTCAAACAATAGTCAAGCAGTTAGTATCTGAAACGTTTTACAGATTATAAATCATGGCAAAAAATCTTTACTGACCATTCAAAACATTCACATTCCTTATCATTATCATTTAATTTTGGCCATCCTCTGACTTGAGTAAACAATCCAACAACATTTCTTTACCATCCTGATCAGCCAATCACTGTTGTGAAAAGTGTTCGTCTTCATGGATATGCACATGAGCATAGTGTATCATCAAGAATGGGAAGACAGCTAGTCTTCAGAAGGTTTCGACTTTCTGTATGCTACAACAAAATTCAGAGCTGATTCAGACCACCTCTTAGTCCGCAAGGGTACTGGTGTCCATCACTGATGTGGGCATGGCTCTTGCATCAATCAATTCAATCTCTTGCAACAATGGTGGGTACATATATGTATGAATATATTGGTATGTGTGTAACAATATCTCTTGTGTAACACGTATCATACACAATTTCGGCACAGGCTGATAATGGTTTAAAAAAAAAAAAAAAAAATCACAGTCTGGGTAGGATGCACACCTGCCAAGAAAAAAAAAATCACAGTCTGGGTAGGATGCACACCTGCCAAGACCTAAAAGCACAAAGGGTCACAGGTTGACATTTCAGGTGTGACATTCTAAATTTAAGCGCAGGACTAATATGCGATAGCACAAGGACAATTTCAGTTCTACTTTGCTTTGCGTTCAACATGGGCACACTAAAAAGACAGAAATATCCCTAGTTATCGAGTGGCATTTATTTGACTAATAACAGATCAGCATGCCTGACAATGACACCAATCAACGAAGCCCAAGTATCGTGATACTCTATAGCAATACTTCTTTCTCCACATACTGAACTTTGCAAGTTTAAGACCAAATCAGTCTACAGTCTAGAGATCTATATTGTTGTCTGTTTCCATTTCAGCTGCTGAGTAAGTGAAGCGCTTAAAATCATTTTTGTTTGTTTTTCTTTTTTGGCATAGCATTTCATCACAAAGAGTAGTGGTGTATCATCATCAATGAAGTCTTAGCATGATATGCCAAAGTGTTGTGCTTGGCAGCACTGAAGATGGCACACATCACAAAACATGATGTATGACCTTGTTCATATTTCTCTACATTTTAGTGTCATGAACAAATCATAACAGCAGAATGATTCCATTCAGATCGTAACTCCTTTTTTCCCTTTTTTTTAAGACAGCAAGAAACAATCTACACTCAATGTCTGCATTACCAATCTGTCTTCACCCACTTTATGGAACCCTTAAAGCAACAATGGAAGAAACGCACAAAAGTCATGTCTGTATGATATAATTCTTTATTTCTGAAATCACTTCCCACTCCTCAAGTTTGAAATGTTCTTCAAATCATTTCAGCAGATCTGCAACATTGGTCTCTCTTTGATCAGAACAGGACTGCCTTCTACAGAGGGAAGATTCTCAGGTGCACAGTTGGTACATCAGGACAAAGTCAGTCATCTAGCTGACTTCTTTGCCTGATGCATTGACCTGCACACATCTTCCTCTCTGCAGCAGGATTAAATGGGGTTCTGCTCACGGTAATGGAACTGCATTTTGTTGGCTTGTGTGCCAAGTTTCATGTGGTATTTTTTTCTTCATTCTTTGAAGATAGTGAACATCACGTGCACGCTGCCGAACGGCTGCATCTGGAAACAAACAATAAATAACATGTTACTAGGCAAAAGCCATCATCCAACAACAGCAAAGGAAACAAAACACATAGTCCAGTCACAGGTGTTTCTGGTTGGCCATACCTACAAGGTAGCACCGACTTGAAGGTTGATGCCATGACTTCCTTATTGGAAGCAAAAGTTACTATCCTCACTTATTATTCAATACTTCATGCACCTGGCCTCTCTACAAATATCCTTTTGTAACAGTGGGTGTGAGGTGATTAGTGTGCATGATCTGTCCAGCATGATCAATATCAAAATGCATAAATAACATGAAGTAGAGACTTGAATAAAGACCAAAACACATCTTTTACTCATTTCTTTTAGTGTTGTTATTGCATGTACATGTCAATGGGTACATAGGTGTAAAAAAATGGTGGGTGGGTGGCAGGGTGAAGGGGATCTACTGATCTTTGAAATTCTTCATTCTTTCCTTTTTTTTTAACACTGAATGATAGATCAAACCAATGACCTGCTTTCCAAACAAATGCCTGTTTCCATCGGTGGCAACCTTGGATGGTGAACTGATTCTATAATTCCCTTTACCTGTTTCCATCGGTGGCAACCTTGGATGGTAAACTGATTCTGTAATACCTATCCATCTGTGGCAACTTCTTCCAAGTCCAGTCTCTGAACTGAGAGCCTTTGGAGCTTTCAAGTCCCCTAATCTAAGCCCATTCCTGAGTGCTGGCCAGTTTTCAGGTTCCATACATTCCATTCTTTTTTTCCAATGAGTTGATTTTTGTTGAATGGTTATCTTTTGTACATGTTTGGACTCAGAAAGAAATTTTCTACAGAACGGAGCAAGAACTGAACTACTCAATCAAATTAAAAACAACGCCATTACTTGAAAGTGAAAATTTGCCAGTAAAAATGACACTGTCCTGTTTGTTAACAGTTACCATTTTCTATGAAAAGGAAATAACTTTTATGGATGACACATGCTGATCAAATACAGATACATTATTTTCCTTTCATTAGCAATACAGAAATTCTTCATACCAGCTCAAATACAAGTTCTAACAGATTCAGCAAAATAAAAAAACAAATAAAGAGAAGAAAAGAAAGAAAAAAGAAAACAATACATCACTGATCTGATTAACAACATTACCAATGACGTGACATTTTTATTTCACTATTTGTACTGCCGGCAGGTCTTTATTCCAGACTTTTGTATCATACAAATGTGCATCTAAAGTTATACATTTCCAAAGTTTTACTAGTAATGGTATTCAATACACAAAACAATAGTTGGACAAATTCCACAAATTCATCTGCATTTAGATTCAGCACCTCTCATCCAGGACCAAGATTTGAAACCCAGCCAAGTCACAATTAGTTAATATCCAAAATGAATGCAGACAATTATTGAATTTCAATCCAAAATTCTATTTGAACACAAAAATCTTGCCTTTTTTCAATGCTTCCAAAGAAATATTTGTGAGGTAGCAATTTTACATTTGACTCAATGTGTCTTCATCACAAACTTCAGTTGGTGTCTGATTTTTTTCAACCCAATCAAGTCAGCTTCTTCAATGTCAATCTTTGATAATTCTGGCAAAAACCAATTCATTTCAGCGAAAATCACCATGAAATACTCCCTTTTACTTTGCTGCTGGTTATTTTTCTGCATAAATTTGCTCATTATGTTAGATTCACGCTGGTATAGCTGCAGTCTCTGTTTGAAACTTTGGTATCCGCCATCTGCAATAACCAATCTCTTTGTTTTCTTAAAAATCATCCAATTAAATTCATTTCTTGCTCTAAATGTAGGGTAATTTCCTGCCCAAATATTGCTGAATGATGGCTGGTTTCAGTGACATAGTTCACTAAACTGTGTGACAAGTATACAACTCGTGTTTCTCATTTGAATAATGACACCCTTGCAAAACAAGCGTATGCTTTTCTAGAATAATATGGGAGTTTACACACTTGTGCATTTAACGATGCCCACAGCTGGTTATGTTCCGGTGCGTCTCCCATTTGATAATGGTTAACATTTTTGTAAATGGCTGACCTAACACTCTGGTTTGTGATAGTTTTTGTCTCAACTTTGTGCTCACTTATAAATGTTGCTTTACACAACCTTCTCAACATGTCAACAGGCTCCAAGTTTTCACGCTCCAACTTTTCTCTCGTTTCATTCTTCAAACCCTGGCATCTTACCTGTGGCCCCCTTCCATCCCAATGCCTTGTAGTTGGCCAGCACTTTGCTGAGAGGGGTCTTGGCTTTCACCACCTGCCGGCGTCCACCATGGTTCTGCTTGTAATAACAGGCCAGGCTGCGGTGACCAACAGTGGACCCTGCAACCCGTCACCAAACTTTGCATCTCTCTGATCAACATCTGAAAAGCTTCTCCTGCACGTCATGCGTTTGTAACTAACACATCCATCACACATTAGGTCAGTAATTCATGTTCTTCAACTTCTGTTTCATTTCTGGCATTCTTCTAGAGAAATACTTTTAACACAGAGTCTGTAAAAGTATTTCTCTTTCTCTGATAATAGTAATCCTGTATGAAAAAAAAAACAACAGAAAATTCATTTGTTTTTTTCATAACAGAAAATTTGTCTTCTTCGAAACGAACTATTCAGCAACTGTGTTTTTAACTTGTTTGAAGGTGATATGACTGTACAGTATGACAACAAAACATTTTTCCTGTCTTATAGACCAATACTCTGAATGGTGTAATTAGCATTTTGTCAACCTGCACCAAAGCCTATACCTGTTTGCAGAGAGCTGATTACCTGAGGGCAAAACCAGTTCAAAGCCACTGGAGATCAGCATCTCTGGGTCAAGTGGCTCCTCCTCTTCATCTGCTTCACCTGCATCAGGGTAACTGCTCCTGGTGACAATATAAATGTCATCAGACTTCAGTGTCAGTGTGTAGTGTGTGTGTGTGTGTGTGTGTGTGTGTGTGTGTGTGTGTGTGTGTGTGTGTGTGTGTGTGTGCGTGTGTGAGAGAGAGAGAGAGAGAGAGAGAGAGAGAGAGAGAGAGAGAGAGAGAGAGAGAGAGAAAGAGAGTGTGCGTGTGTGTGTGTGTGCATGTGTGTGCATGTTTCGTGCGTGCATATGTGTGTCTCTGCATGCCTATGTGCATGTGTATGTGTAATCAGTATACACAGGCATGCATGCATGAAGCAGCCAAAATTCAATTTTCAGATCACAGATGGAGTATGCAGCATATTTGCTTTCTGAAGGTAGATATAAAAAAAAAAAGGAAGAGGAAGAAACAGAAAAAATGAAGATTATGAGCAAGTTAATCTGGAAAACAAAATTCTGTACAATTGGTGCAGTGGCAAAAGGAATATGCATAAACATATATACATCCCTTCCCCTCCTCGCTTACTGTTCCAACACACACTCAAGCAGCTGCTCACAGGCATTAGCATGTACACAGATACATACATTCATGCATGCATTGCAAACACATACAGAATCTTTGCTTGTGTGGCACTGTGAGTGTACCTGTGTGTGCACATGTGTATGTGATCAAAAAACAAACAGGGAGGGCATGCACAATTATGAGGTTATTTAGAAGATTTGAAAGATAGACACTGAATGGAGATAGAGACAGACAAAACGGAAGTGACAGACCAATAAAGAAACAGACACAAAAGCATGAACATTGATGATAAACTCATGATTAGTGTTTCAGCACTGTATCTGTAGTCATAGAAGTTGAACGTTAATGATAAATGCTAAATGTTTCAACACTGTACCTGTAGTCATAGAAGTTGAACGTTAATGATATATGCTAAATGTTTCAACACTGTACCTGTAGTCATAGAAGTTGAACATTAATGATGAACGCTAAGTGTTTCAACACTGTACCTGTAGTCATAGAAGTTGAACGTTAATGATATATGCTAAATGTTTCAACACTGTACCTGTAGTCATAGAAGTTGAACGTTAATGATATATGCTAAGTGTTTCAACACTGTACCTGTAGTCATAGAAGCTGAACGTTAATGATATATGCTAAATGTTTCAACACTGTACCTGTAGTCATAGAAGTTGAATGTTAATGATAAATTCTAAGTGTTTCAACACTGTACCTGTAGTCATAGAAGTTGAATGTTAATGATAAATGCTAAATGTTTCAACACTGTACCTGTAGTCATAGAAGTTGAACGTTAATGATATATGCTAAATGTTTCAACACTGTACCTGTAGTCATAGAAGTTGAACGTTAATGATGAACGCTAAGTGTTTCAACACTGTACCTGTAGTCATAGAAGTTGAATGTTAATGATGAATGCTAAGTGTTTCAACACTGTCATAGAAGTTGAATGTTAATGATAAATGCTAAGTGTTTCAGCACTGTACCTGTGGTCGTTGAAGTTGAACGTTAATGATTCAGAACTGTGCCTGTAGTTGTAGAAGTTGAAGGTTAATGATAAATGCTAAGTGTTTCAGCACTGTACCTGTAGCCATAGAAGTTGAACGATAATGATAAACACCAAGTTTTTTCAGCACTGTACCTGTAGTTGTAGAAGTTGAACGATAATGATAAACGCTAAGTGTTGCAGCACTGTACCTGTAGTCGTAGAAGTTGAACGACAATGATAAACGCCAAGTGTTTCAACACTGTACCTGTAGTCGTAGTAGTCAGCATAGTGTTCGCGGTTGGACTCATCATGCTTCACCTTGCAGTGACCTTTGTCCACCATATGCTTTTGCACAGCACGTATACTGCGGAACAGCTTGCTGCGGTCCTGACACCACAGGCACATGTGACCTTGGCTGATCATCTCCCCTGCAAAGCAGGCAAGACATTGTGACTGAAGGTTAATAGTCAAGCTTGAACCCATCTCTGCAGTGGAGTCTATCTATCTGTGTGTGTGTGTGTGTGTGTGTGTGTGTGTGTGTGTGTGTGTGTGTGTGTGTGTGTGTGCATGCATGCGTGTGTATGTGTGTGTGTGTACCTGTGAAATAAAACACTGCTCTTGTCATCTACTCGTGAAATATCTATTTCAAAATCCAGATTTTCTCCACATACAGGCTTCATTCAGGTCATTTAAAAAAAAAAGAGAGAGGAGCACGCAATAAAATATTCACTTGTAAAAATGAACATTTAGCAACTGGAAGTGTTGGTTTAGCATGTCTGATCACATCTTTTTAAAACAGATAAACTGTCCTTTTAATGCCGATATTCCGACTACTGACAGAAACCACTTGTTCTCAAAATCTTACAGAATTATCTTGAAAGTCTCTGCATATGTCTTCAGCATTTGTACACCTACGTCCCATCTTCTCAGGCTCCATTCAGACACATGAACTTTGTTCTCTTGCTTCTGACAAAGAGCTGTCCTAATGTGCTGGTGGAAGACAGAACTCTGTCACTGATCTAAGATGCAATTTATGTCCATAAAAACACACATCAGCTTCTTATTCTTTGCCACCCTCTGAATGCATGCTTTCTGATGTATCTTGTTGAAGCTTTCTATCCCAGAATGAGCTCTTTCCTACCATTTTTATCACAGATGTAACCTCCATTTCAAAATTCTAACACAGCAGTAGAACAATTTCAAAATGGCAGATTCTAAGACAGCAGTTGAACCTAGTACTCTTTCTTGATCAGCATGGTTGTTTCCAAAAGTTTTCTCCCTTGACCATGTACTGTCTGCCTTAAAACTGACAAGTGTCACAGTGAACTGCATTGACCTTTCATTTCCATCTTAGTTCTAATGTCAAAAATTGTTTTTTTTTTTTCAAAAGTATCATGTGGAATGAAAAAAAAATTGTTTAAAGGACCTGAAGGACCCTGCAGCTAAAAAAAAAAGTCTTGTGAAGGAATTAAAGGACCATTTGTTGAAATGTTCTTGAGAACAACAAAGACACAGACAAATGCACTAAATCCACAGCTACATTTTTTATACAAAATGTGATGTTATCTAGACATGCAGTATTCATTTGTTTGCTTGTTTTGTTTGTATGTTTGCTTTTTAAAGCATCCAAATTGGAAAAGAGAAAAATAACCTATGTTCACCTGAAAAAAAAAAAAAAAAAAAATGGGGGGGTGGGAGTGGGGGGATATGGACATACCAAGAAAAACAACAAGCCCTTCCAAATCAGAGATGAATTCAGCATCAGGCAGGAAGAAGCTGTGCTTCAGTGTCATGTGGTCCAGGTTGCTTTCCAAGGAGACAGAAATGTGTGAACAGAACAGACACTCCTCCAGCCCCAGGACCTCCTCCTCGTCATCCCATGACCTCACCAGAATCCACGTCATCGTCTGGGCAACATACAGCATCACTTGCATACATTCAGCTTGTTTTATTCCTTCACCACCACCAGCATCAACTATATGAAAAACAAACAAGCAAACAAATGAAAACAAAACCAAGAGGAAGTTCTAGATTTCAAATCATTCTGTGATCGACAGTAGAAACACTCCATGGTACTGCTCATGCACCTTTCACACCTTTTTTTTTTGTTTGTTTGTTTTTTTTTTTTCAATAATGTCTAATCTTTTAAAAATTGCAGAAATTTATCAGCAGCACAAATGACAAATCTGCTTGAATGTTTTACGAGCAAACATAATAAATACATGCATAGATTGTATGCTTTGGTAATTTTTTTTTTTTTTTTTTTTGTCGAATACAGCTAAAATGATTTGTCCTGAGAAGGTGAAAAGACTATTTAAATATCTTTAGTACATCTCCACTGAGTTAATATGAGCTCTCATATAAACTCATGAATTGTAAAATAATTTACAATTTTCACTAATAATATGCATCATGCATGCACGAGAGTGATTTGAAAATCTGAAAGTGTAAATTGCAGTAATTAAACAGAAAAATTGTACAAGTAAACATGAGTGTCTCATTTGTTTCAAACATGTCCTGTGTGTTTGTCATGTGTTTGCTAGGAAAAAGCACTGTGCTAAAACAAATAAAAGACTACCAGCATAAGGTTGGTGACTGTTAAATGGATGAGGGTTTTATTTCTATGGAAACAGGTCTAGACGATGTCAAAAGAGAACCACAACAGTGGTGAAAGGACCCTGTGTGATCCACTATGCCATAAAAAAACTGACAACACACAAGAAAAAGATGTAGATGTAAGGATGATGTTTCCATGAAGTGGGGTACTAAGGAGTTCCTGAGAGAGAGAGAGCTCCAAACTAACGGTCTGCGAGCAGCACAGCCAGAAGCTGGTGTGCCTTGAAGCCTCGACTATGAAGGAAGATATCAGGTCGTGAAGAAAACAAAAAATGTTCTATAGTGATTTCCTTTCTTTGGGTGAGCATTCAGCCTGCTGCTCATCTCTGTACATGCAGACCATGCCTGCAAATGGGATAAAGATGCAAAAATTCGTTCAAAAGAAAGCGACAATAAAAACAACTACAGATGAAGAAAAGAAGCAAACCAAATCCATGATTCACCTTCATCAGAGATTCTATTTCTCCCTGGGATGAAGTTCTACTGGTGGAACGAGTGATCATCTGTGACTTTGGGATACCCTGCTTTTGTGCGATGGCATCCATTTCCTGATGCTTTTTGGACCGCAGATGGTTGTCAAGGGCATTCTTGGACTTGAACACCTTGTTGCACAATGTGCAGAAGCCGTCTTCCAAATCCTTTTGTTTAGAAACCTGAATTCCAACAGCGGTTCAAACATGATTGCCACTATTACTGAAGGGACAGAAAACACATTTTAGCTTAGACTGGGAGCTCCTTTTAGTTTCTTTCAAGGAGCATAATTTTTTTTTCTCTTTAATTAACTTTTCATTCTGTCCATCTCTCAAGCAGAAGCAGCATTAGCACTTCCCTATAACTCTAAACACGCTTTTTCTTTGCTCCCACATCTCACATCATCCCCCCTACCCCTCCAGCACCCACTGCCACACACCTCTTTCTCAGTAAAAATGAGTACGCAGGCAAGAGAGAGAGAGAGAGAGAGAGAGAGAGAGAGAGAGAGAGAGAGAGAGAGAGAGAGAGAGAGAGAGAGTAGAAGCGAGAGACGAAAAGTGAGGAAGACAAACAGAATAACAGGACAGACACAAACAGCATGTATGCATCAGATTCTCTGCATCCCTTTTACTTATTGATTATTCATAACTGGTTGTCTCAACATGTAACATTTAATCATTTACCCATTCAGATTGTATTACTATACATGCAAAATCAAGATCCCCTAAACTGAATCTTAATTCTTATCAAACCAACTTGGTGTCTTGATCTCTTAAACAAATCACTGTACATTTAAAATCACTCCACAAAATATGGGGCACAAAGTAAGCATGTGAAATTTGAATGTTGTCCTAAGTCTGTGTTATTCATATATATATATATATATATATTTTTTTTTTCCTTGGCTGTAAAGTGAGGCGACTGCAGGTGGAGATCTAAATAAATTTGTAAAAGTATTTATAATGACTCCACTGGACAATGTGGACAAACGAATCACAAGACAAAATTGTCTTGTGATTCATTTGTCCAGGTTGTTCAGTGAAGTCATTATAAATACTATAAAGAAATTTTTTTTTTTTTCATTTACCTTTTCTTGTTTTGAAGCCACTTGAATGTTGAAGGCTTCTGCCGAAAGTGGCTCCATCTGTGCCACTTTCCTCTTTGTATTGTACCTGTGCCAATCACTCTTGTGTAGTGTTTGCGGCCTTGGTCCAACTCCGCGAACGCCACACGGCAGGTTAGGCATGTCAGGACTTCCATTTTTTTTGTTTTTACTGATGAAAAAGGAAACAAGTGAGAAACATTAGAACTATCATTGCCATGTCATACAACACAGAGTGCATAAAACAATATGGGAAGGTACAGGCAACCAATTCCTCCATCATAATGACAATGACCATACATTTAAAAAACAAAATAAAAAAAAACGGGGGGGGGGGGGGGGGGGGGGGGGGGGGGGACAGAAATCTTTAAAAGAGGGCATTAATATTAAACTCTGCAGATTATTTGTGCTCCGCTTTATCCATTTTATAGCCCAGACAACCATTTTCAAACACTGATAACGGTAAAATATCATATTGACATTCGAGCACAACACCACCTAAAATTTTTCAAGCTATGAACAGATCATATATATACTAGATTGCTACTCTACACATCACTTACAAAGAGAGGATGACAAACTAGTAAGATAGCATCTTCCATAGCTGCAAGCAAAAATTTTTCCCGCCATCTTAATGTAATTTTACCAAGCAAGGTTTTAAGCATGTCAGCCATTATCACTTCACACTGAAAAATAATTCTGCACAGGTTTCAAAGTTTACTTTTAGTTTATGCTGTGCCTATCAAAGTTGCCGCCAAAAATTTTAACAGTGTTTATAGAATGGGACCTCGGTAATAAACAAACATGGATATAACTATCAAGTTTCATATGAAATAAACGCCTGTGTGTGCTCTTGGTTGTCATTTGACTTTGAGTCTAACTTTCTGGCATGAAAATGGTCCAGATTAAAGTTATTAATTAATTAAAATGTGTTGAATCCAGTCCACACTGGAGATAAGAAATGAACAGCACACCCAAGGAGCTGCATTACTGTGTGCTAGCCAACCTGCTTGGACATGCAGTCCTGGCAGAAAATGTGTTCATGCACATGAGAGCTTAGTCTGCTTGCATCACATCTGTCCATGCTGGTCCTCCCTCTTTCTTTCTACTCGCACACAAGCCGGAAGGGGGATAGTGTAGAGGGGCAGCAGAACATAGTCCTTCTCCCTCTCTTTCGGCATGATGTTACATCAGGAAGGTAACTGAATGTTGCAACTCATAGTGTGTGAGTAGAAAGAAACTCGTGGAGAGAGCGTGGCAGCTGAGAGTCCTCAGAAGAGAAGCCCCCTTCAAGCGAGTGTTTCGGCCCTTATCTCCTGACACTCTAGGGGGTTGGGCCACACCCGGTTCATGACTCCGGATGTCCCTCTGCTGCCCCTTTTTTTTCCCATCTTGGGATTCGAACCCATGCCCTTCTGGACATGCTCATTTCCACTTTAATGACTCGCGCACTAACCACTGAGCCACAGGAACACCTGATATTTGTAGGAAAGTTATGCCTTATGAAGTTCACTTTTGTTCCTCCTTGACCAGATCCAAATTGAACACCTCTCTGCCGCTTCTGCCATTGCTTTCAGGGCTTTGGTTTTTTTCCTTCTCTGCAACTGAGAGCTGTTTCATGAGGCTGTATGCAGACGTTCCCACAAACCCCCTGGCTCCAATTTCTGCAGTGAGGACTTTGACCTGATAGCTTTCTCTCCTCAGGCTGTTTGCCAGATCAGCATACTTTTCAGTCTTGTAGATCTGAGCTGACTCCATTCTGTTCTCATATGGCACCGTGAGCTCGATCATGATCAGCTGCTTGGTTGACTGAGAGTGTAATACTATGTCTGGTCTCATGCCACTCTTGCTGATAATCTCTGGGTGACTATTCCATTCTGGGAGGTCTGCTGTGCACTCCCAGTCATCTGCCCCGTCCAGCAGACTCTGCCTGCATGTTTCCGAGTGGCACTGTTGTTCTTGGCCATGATTCGCTGCCTCCTGCCGTGAAGAATGTTGCGGGTGCTTTTGGAGTCCTGATTTTCCCTTTTGTGGTGTTGGTACTAGCCCAGACTACTTGTACAATCTCTTTGAGCACTTGGTTGTGCCTCATGTGTACCTTCCTTGAGCCAGGGCTACTTTACATGAGCTTAGGACATGCTCCACTGTTGTGTTTTTCATGGCAAAGGGGGCATGAAGGATCGTCTGTTTTTCCCCACTTCACCAGGTTTGCATTTGAAGGCAGAAAGTCATATGCAGATCTGAGAATGAAGCTAATCCTGAGAGGGGCCATGTGCCAAATGTCATTCCAAGTGAGACTTCTTTGGAGTGCATTCTCCCACGTTGTCCATTGCCCTTGCTGGCTCTGCTGGACTGCTTTTTGGAGTCTTTGTTGGTCTTCTTCTTCTTTCTCATCTCCTGAATCATCATGTCTCTTTTGGCTTTTCCTTTGGCCTTTGACCACCATTCAGTTTGGTCACCCCCAGTCCTTGTCTGTTGGTCTGTGTGTGTCCTGTTATTTCTCTGATCTTGAGACTTTCTTTTGCAGAATCCATCGCCTCTTTGAACTTCCATTTTCTGCCTGTCTTCAGCTGGGGCTTGATTGCTTCTACCACCTTGTCTCCTGAGTCCTCCAGCATGCTTTAAGTCTGATCTTCCCTGCTATCATCAGCAAGATTTGTGGATAGTGGTGGAGGAGCTGTGATGGTGAGACAGTGTGACAAAGGACTGGGCGATTTATATCACTGAACAGAATAGGTACAGCCTAAGGTGTTCATCCTTACAAGTTATTACTCAGTTCATCTCCTCCCTTTGTGTGACTGAGAGTCTGTCTGCACGAGGTGTATATGTGTGTGTGTGTGTGTGTGTGTGTGTGTGTGTGTTTGTATACATGTATGTGTGTGTGTGTGTGTGTGTGTGTGTGTGTGTGTGTGTGTGTGTGATTAACTCATATCATCTGTGCACACAAAACTCCACTCCCTTTGTTGGGCAGATGGGATTAATACTTGCCTGTCTACACAGGGAGTGTCTGCAGGAGTATCAGCCTGCGTATGCAGAAGAAGATGGTATGTGTTAGCTTCAAAGTGAGGTGACTGAAGGCAGAAATTGAAGCTAATTTCAAAAAGAAAGGTTAATGGTTCTGAAAGACAATCCAGACAAACAGGTTAAAGAGAAAACATACTACATTTTGACCTTTTGGTCTTCTTCAGGCAAAAACAAACAACATTTACAACAATGAAAATGAAGACCTGCTCATTATTTGTTTTCATTCTCCTAGATGTTGTTTGTTTTGCTCGTTCTTCATTTTAATTGTCCTAAATATTGTTTGTTTTGCATGAAGAAGACTCAAGAGGTCAAAATGCATAAGGTTTTCTCTTGTAATCAGTTTATCTGGATTGTCTTGCAGACCTAATACGCACTGACCAGTGTGCCAGCATCGGTCTCAAAAAATGATTACCACCGAATCAGTAAATAGACATACTTTATTATGTAATGAGCCACTGTTATAAGAGTTACGATCATTAGGAAACACGCATCATAGTGAACCGACATTGTGGGTAAAAGTAGCTCAGCAATGGACTACATGTTTCAATGTTATAAGTGTTACAAACACTAAGAAATTTATGTTTATCATATTCTCGCGCCACACTGTAGGTAAAGTGTATCAAAGCTTGACTGGGTATTTTCTTAAAAGACACAGAGAGTCACTGTCACTGGGGTTGAGTGTTGGAGAGGGGGGGGAGGAGGTAATTCACTGCTTTGTTCCACATCAACACTTTGCAGCAGAATGAAAACCCAGTTGAGAGAGGTCCCACCCAATGAGACTGTTGATTTCTCAAAGCCGAAGTGTTATTTATTTATTTATTTTCTAGGATTTTCAGGAGAATGATATAAACGAAATCCTGGCATACTTTTGGCAAATCTGTTTCGTGTATACATGTGTGTGTGTGTGTGTGTGTGTGTGTGTGTGCATCTACATCTATTTATAGTTGACTTCAACAAGATGAGAGCCCTGATGCGGCCCACTGCGGTCGGCTAATGTTGAATGTAATCGAACAACTTATGTCAGATTAATGTTACGTCATAGTTTTGATTATTTATTTATGACGTATATATGATGTGCACTTTGAGATAGCCACGTCGTCTTGACAGTAACTGCTGTTTTTCTTTCTTCCTCTCTTGTGTTCTGCATAAATGGATTATCTACTGTTATTGTGACTGAATAAATTAATCCAGTGACTAAAGTGGACTTTTGTCGTTCGTTATGGCTGGAATTCTAACAGGTTATGGGCCCAGTACACGAGGCAAACTGTTTTTTTTGACGGCGACGAGAGACATTATGATCACTGGGAGGTGAAATTCTTAGCTTATATGAAACTTCGTAAGCTAAAAGATGTGATCCTGGCAGACGATGGTGAAGAAATTGATGTAGATAAAAATGAAGAAGTTTTTGCTGCTGAATAAAAAAAAAAAAAAAAATTTGTTCAGCTCATAGGCGACAAGAGTTTGTCACTTGTAATGCATGATGCAGAAGACGATGGAAGAAGAAAGCTCTGAGAATTCTTCGGCAGCATTATGCAGGCTCGTCTACACCGAGAAATTATCAGTCTTTACACAGAACTGACAAGCCTGCAGATGAAACCATCAGAGACAGTGACAGATTACATCATCCGTGCAGAAGCAGCTGCAATCGCCCTGAGAAGTGCTGGAGAGACAGTGAGTGATAGTTTGTTAATAGCGATGGTTCTGAAGGGGCTACCAGAATCGTTCCAGTCATTTGTCACTGTTGTCACTCAGTCCCAAGAGAAACATGACTTCAGCGAATTTAAAGTTTCTCTCCGCAGCTTTGAGGAGACGGAGAAGTCTCGAGTGTCAGCAGCCATGGGTGAAGATTCACTTCTGAAAATGAAGCACAAATCGTCTGACAGCAATCGTGAATTACGTCAATGCTTCAAATGTGAACTTACGGACATCTTCAATGTGATTGCAAAGAAGAAGAAATGTGATGTAGTCATTGCAAAAATGCATCACACACCGACCAAGCTTGCCGTCATAAAAGCAAGACTAGCGGTAAAGGGGTAAAGGAGGGAGCCAACACTGTGAGCGACAATCCTGACTCCACTGATCCAGATCCAGAACATTCTTTTCTCTTCAAGATGAACGAAGGGAGCAGACAGGAGATAAGAAAACCCTACCAAGTTACTAGTTGATTGTGGTGCTACAAGCCATCTAATGATCTACTCAATGACAAGACTTTGTTCAGCTCGTTTGAAAATTCTTTCAAACCAGAGGACCATTTCATCGAGCTTGCGAATGGTGAAAGCAAAAACAATCTAGCAAAGCAAAGAGGTACCGCACATGTAACTGTCAAAGATGTCAGTGGAAATCTAGTCAGTCTTACTCTGAATGATGCATTGTATGTACCTACTTTTCCACAGAACATATTCTCTGTTCAGGCAGCGACAAACAAAGGTGCGAGTGTGATATTTGAACCTGAAACAGCAAGCCTTGTGTATGAAGGTGAAGCCAAATTCAAAATCGAAAAGCAAGGTAGATTGTATTACCCTCAAGACTGTCTCAGAGGAATGTGATGTTGATAATGTTAGTTTAACACAGGATTTGAATGTCTGGCATCAAACTCTAGGTCACTGTAATTTTTCTGATGTGTTGAAGCTAGAAGGTGTTGTTGATGGCATGAAAATTACAGGCAAGGGTAAGCATGATTGTGAAACATGTGTCATGGGCAAAATGACAACACATCATCAGCAAAACAACACGCACTCGTGCAACTTGTCCTCTAAAGTTAGTGCACACTGATCTTGCTGGACCGGTCACACCAGCATCCCATGAAGGTTTCAAGTATGCCATCACATTCACAGATGATTATTCTGATGCGTCATTTGTGTATTTCATGACATGCAAAAGTGAAACGATCAAAGCCACAGAAAAGTTCTGGCTGATTCTGCACCTTTTGGCAAGGTGAAAACCATTAGATCTGATAACGGTTCTGAGTTTACCTCAAGGGAGTTTAAAGAAATCCTCAGGAAAAATCAGATAAGGCATGAAACCTCAGCTCCTTACTCCCCACACCAAAATGGGGCAGCTGAGAGGAAAATGGCGCACTATTTTTGAGATGGGAAGATGCATGCTGATTCAAAAGAACCTTCCAAAAGAGATGTGGCCATATGCTGTGCACACTGCTGTGTACAATCGTAACCGATGTTACAATACAATGCAAGGATAAACCAAACTCCATACCAAGGTTTGACTGGTCGAAAACCAAACATCTCAAACATGAGAATTTTGGAACAGAGTGCTATGCATATTCCCAGCTCAAGCGCGCAAACTTGATTCACGATGCACTAAGGGTATCTTTGTAGGATATGATGGTTACAGTCCTGCATACCTTGTGTATTACCCTGAAAGTGGCAAAGTGATGAAATGTCGTGTTGTGCATTTTGTGTCAGATAAGCCAGACAGAGTCGATGTGAATGACCAGGGTACACAGACAGAGAACTCTTTAGATGATGGTGGTGTGATGATGATGATGAGACCTCCTTCTGTCAGTCAACCCATACCTGAAGAGCAGTCAAAGTGTACTGTAGGTCAAGGTCACAGAAATGCTCTATCATAGTCTATGTAATGTGCCTAAAAAATGAACCTTGGTTAAAGAAGGTCAAGGTCACAGGTATCCGAGAAGGCAGAGAAACCCCCTAACCACTTGAAAGATTATGAAACGCAGTTTTGATGATGATGATGATCAAGTTATGACAAAACGTGGATTATTGTTATAAGATGTCCTCGTTTCCAAAGAGTTATCAGGAAGCAGTGGGCTCAGAGGATTCTCATTGCTGGAAACAGGCAATGGATGATGAAATGAACTCTTTTGGGAAAAAAACACTTACACTCTGACGGCTCTTCCGGAGGGTAGGCAAACAGTGGGGGGAAAATGGGTTTACACAATCAAAGAGAATGCGACTGGTTCAAAGTCCTACAAAGCTAGGTATGTCGCAAAAGGTTTCAGTCAGAAAGAAGGCGTTGATTATACTGATACCTTTGCACCTACTGCTAATATGACTTCAGTACGTACTCTGATGCAAAAATTGCGGCTGAAAACGATTTGATTTTACATCAGATGGATGTCAAAACTGCTTACCTCAATGCTGACATTGATTGTGAAATTTACATGGAGCAACCTGAAGGTTATGAAGTCAAAGGTCAAAAAGGTGAAAAACTTGTGTACAAATTGAAAAAATCCTTGTACGGGTTAAAGCAATCAGGTAGGAATTGGAACCAGTTGCTGCACAATTTTCTGGCTGAAAATGAGTTCGTTCAAGTCCCTCTGATAATTGTGTGTACACAAAACAGACAGACGATGGCATGACTGTCATTCTTGTGTGTGTTGATGATATATTGTTGGTGCAAACAATAATGACCTCTTGTGCAAAACGAGAAAATGTTCTCTGATAGGTTCAAAATGAAAGACATGGGAAAGTTGTCGTATTTCCTAGGCATTGATTTTTGAGCAAAAGGATGGATGTGTTAAGATGCACCAAAGGCGTTACATTCAAAAACTGCTTGAAAGATATGACATGTCTGAATGTAAACCTAGGGGTACCCCATCAGAACAGAAGATGGAGTACGAAAACACTGAACCTTTGATCACCGCAAATATCGTGAAATTGTAGGGTGCCTGATCTATGTCATGATTGCAACAAGGCCAGATATCTGCTGGGTGATTACCATGTTATCCCAGCATCTCTCTAATCCACTTCAAGGTCACTGGGTCGCAGCCAAGCATGTGTTGCGATATCTCAAAGGCACAATAAACTATGAGTTGTGTTACAAGAAAAGTACCACAGGGTTAAAACTCATAGGATACAGTGATGCGGATTGGGCGTCTAATGCTGATGATAGGCGCAGTACTTCGGGGTATTGTTTCTCCCTGAATGAAAACGGTCCACCGATTTCTTGGAAATCGAAGAAGCAACCCGTTGTTGCATTGTCTACTTGCGAAGCTGAGTATATTGCTTTAGCATTAGCAGTACAAGAAAGTTTGTACCTGAATCAGTTTCTGAAGGACATGGGTATTAACCAAGGTCAAGGTCAAGGTCTTTGATCTATGAAGACAACCAAGGAGCTATTGTTCTTGCACACAACCCAGTGAATAGGCAAAGATCGAAGCACATTGACATCAAATACCATTTCATCAGAAATGAGGTCAAGCGTGGCAAAGTCGTTCTCAAGTATTGTCCAACTGAAAACATGATTGCTGATATAATGACCAAGCCATCATTGAAAACTCAGTTGTTGAAATTCAGATCTTTTCTGTTTGGTTAAATAAAGACAATGATTGGATAGGGTGTGACATGACTGTGCCTTATTGTTTTGGAAACCATGGACTATGCCTTATTGCTGGAAACCATGGACTATGCCTTATTGATTGCTGAAACCATGCATGGACTAAATGTTGATGGTGTAGACATATTAGGACTTTAAGTTGTATCGATTAAGTGGGGGTGTTGAATGTAATCGAACAGCTTATGTCAGATTAATGTTACGTCATAGTTTTGATTATTATTTATGACGTATATATGATGTGCACTTTGAGATAGCCACGTCGTCGTCTGACAGTAACTGCTGTTTTTCTTCTTCCTCTTGTGTTCTGTATAAATGGATTATCTACTGTTATTGTGACTGAATAAATTAATCCAGTGACTAAAGTGGACTTTTGTCTATCCTGTCAGCATCACACTCACTTTGCAAATTCGGTGGGCCTGTTTCTGTCAATGAGCCTGAAGAGAACACACGTGTGTAACGGTATAGGTGTTATTCACCGACTTCGGGGTAGTAAAAATTGCACCGGATGTGCAATAACGGTGTGAAACGAACGTCGTCTTTAAACACGAATATACTAAAATTAAGACAATGATGATGATGATGATGATCTTTATTTTCAAGGGTAACAGATAGGCAAATTTACGCTTTTTTAGATCCGGCCCTTGCCCCGCCGAGGGACTAAGAATGACCAGCGCGACTAACTAAGCATGACTTGCTACTAAACCATACAAACAAACATAATATTATCTTTAAAAATACATGAAAAAATGAGCTTTTTCAGTACTGATGAATATATGAGCTTAGAGAAAAGAGACATTGAAACAACAATCAAGAATAAATGAATTGATTACTAAAAAAAAAAAAAAAAGGAAAAGAATCACACACACACAAAGCAAACACATGCTTTTTTTTCATCCGGCTTGCCTTGCTAAGGGACTAAGTATGACTAGCGACTAAGAGACATACAAACTTTTAACAAACACACACATATCTTCATAAAAAAGTTCATCCATTATAGTTAAGGCGTAGATGACTTTAAAAGGAAAAAAAAGAGAGAGAAACAATTGAAACAACAAACAAGAATAAAGATTACAAAGAAGAAAGGAGTCAACACACAAATATGGAATAAGTGATCCTCTTATCGAAGGGAAGAGAGAGGAGAGAGAGAGAGAGAGAGAGAGAGAGAGAGAGAGAGAGAGAGAGAGAGAGAGAGAGAGAGAGAGAGAGAGAGATTCCTTTGGAAAAAAAGAGAGAGAGATATATATATATATATATATATATATATATATATATATATATATATATATATATATATATATATATATATATATATATAATAATAATAATAATACATACAACAAACTGCTAAGGATAATAATTAGACAACTACAATGCATCAATAATATCAACATTTTTATGTGGTTATAAGGCAAAACGAGAACGAACGGTACTACAATCAGTTATCAGTAAGCAGCAATGAATGCCTAGCATCAATAATCATAACACTTATTTTTCATGATGTGTGTGTGTGTGTGTGTGTGTGTGTGTGTGTGTGTGTGTGTGTGTGTGTGTGTGTGTGTGTGTGTGTGCGTGCGCGCGCGTGTGTGCATGTGCGCGCATGTGTGCGCGTGTGTGTGTGTGTGTGTGTGTGTGTGTGTGTGTGTGTGTGTGTGTGTGTGTGTGTGTGTGTGTGTGTGTGTGTGTGTGTGTGTGTGTGTGTGTGTGTGTGTGTGTGTGTGTGTGTGTGTGTGGGAGACTTTTTTGTTTTTCTTCTTGACCATTCATACACTACCCAAGACTATAATTAGTAATTAAGCGACAATCCATCGAAACGCAGCCATGATTAACAAAGAAGAGAGAGAGAGAGAGAGAGAGAGAGAGAGAGAGAGAGAGAGAGAGAGAGAGAGAGAGAGAGAGAGAGAGAGAGAGAGAGATTATAATTCCATTTTTCTATCAAAATATCGCATGCTAAACATTACTATAAATTTGAATAAAGAGCAATACATCAATATGATCAACAGTAATCCGGACACACATTTATCACCTTGCAGTTATAGTGCTCGAAGAAATCAAAGTATGAAGACATCAATCAATTAATGACAATGCACCAATAAAACCAGCGACCACAACAGTCATTCATCATGATATAATTTCAATCATTAATAAAACCGATAGTAACCATATCTCTCATTTATCATTATCTGGTTTTAAAAACTTCAGTGGAAAGGAAACGGCGTATCAGTTTAATATGCAGCAAAACAGAGGGTGTGCCCTGGTATGTGTATTTTGTTCCTAATAGCAATGGTCTGCTGTGAAATGTGTAATTAGTTTTTCCCTGAAGGATTCTGTAATTTAGTTGGAAAGAAAATGAGAAGGAAGGAAATTAGAATTGATTAGACGTCGACTAGAAACGTCCCAGTCATGTCTTCTCTCATTCAAAATCTAGAACTGACATGCAAGTGACGAGTAATTGTTGTGTGAGCTTGATTTCACTATAGCTTGTGGCTCCAGCAATGGAACTAGCCTTATCATTTACTTTACCAGATCTCACTCGACACAGGATTAATCCCACATCAGTGACAGGAAGAGACGTACTCAAGTGCTTAAAATTAAAAACGGCCGCTGTGCAAGCGCATTTATTGACTGAAATTGAAAAGGGATCAACTGCCATTCATTGGAATACATCCTCATTATCATCACTATGGAGTAGGGCTTTGCTGAAAGCAACGTAGTATCCTTTACTCACAACTCATATGTCTTTTATTGTAGGTGTTCTGGATAACTTGCTAGTCTTGGATTTCTCCAAGGTTTTCGTTAAATCAGTCATAGACCCTTCATCCACGAACTCCGTCAGTATTAGTGGCATTCCAGCAAAGTAGATAACTTATTTCTTCAGCTAAACAAAAATCAGTCAGAAGCTGTCAATAGAGCACTTGAAATCATAGAGTTTGCCCCTGCAGTACTCGACTGTCCCCCAGGGCTCCATGGGTCGACTAGAGCTTACACCCCGTTTTGGATGAGTGTGCCAACTCGACAGTTATCTACTGCCAGGCTTTCTGCCGATTACAAGGTATGCCATAAGGACGTCATTGGCAGCCACACAAGATCAGGGTGATCTTCAGGTTGGACAACGGGATTTGCCATTCGGGAAAGATGGTGGTGGGGAAGAAAAAGGAATTGTGCCCATAGAAATGCTGAGTCGTCTACGTAACTAGCCAAAGTATCACCATTCAGCTCAACTACTCCGTATGCCACCATTTCCTAGAGGAAACACTGGACAGCTGCCTCAGCTGGTACTGCTCTCAGTAGACCACTGAGAGTGAGAAGGATGGGGGGGGGAGAGGGACACAAACCTAGGGCTTATCCAGAGGAATATCAAGGTTCCCGACAAAGCCAGCAAGACTGCCTATAATGTTCTTGCTCGCCCCGTTCTGGAGCACGCAAGCACTGTTTGGGATCCTA
>JADBJO010000169.1:62500-70000 GCA_016801955.1 Conus betulinus
TCAACCAATCGCTCGATCTATCATCTGCATGCGTTTAGCAGTCAGCCAGTCTGTCTGCTAGCACGTCTGCCTGTTTGTCTGTCAGTTGGTCGGCCTATCTGTCTGTCTGTCAACGCCAATACTAACATACCTGTATGCCGAACACTTCATCGTTCTTCCTCAGATAATGGATAATGAAACGACGTCACACATTAATGGTTAATATGTATATTAGGTTCCTAACAAAGCGACGAAAAAGAAAGCAAAAATGAGCAACAACGACAACAGCAAAAAACAACAACGACAACACACACACACAGTCGAACGAACTATCTCCATTTTCCCGCCACTCCACATTATGCTGAGTCTTTTCCCTTTCTTCTCCTCTCCCTGCCCCCTCCGTTTCCCCTCCCTTTCCCCCTCCTCTTTGCCCTCCACACACACACACCATCCCCCCCCCCCCCCCCCCCCCCGCCCCCCCCCCCCCCCACCCCCCCCGCCTTCTTTCAGCTACCGTCATATAGTTGGGAAACTTCGTGGTGTGGTGCGCAAACGGAAGGAACACAGCAGGCTTTCCGCAAAGCAAACAGTGTGGGCTTCAATCACAGACCTTGTACCAAAGGTACCTTCCCTTCAGCCTTCCCCCTCTCACAAAAACCCAGCCCTACGCCCAGCAAGCTCCTCCATCAACACCATCATCACAACCACCACACCCCTGTCCCTTCTTTTGAACAAAGCCCCCCCCCCCCCCCCCCCCCCCCCCAAAGTCTTCTTCTCCTACATCAAGTTGTACAGTGGACTTGTGAATAACGACCTTCTGAAATCCTTGAAGTTAAGTCTTTAACCCCCTTAACTGCTACTGACTGGGGGGGGGAGGTGGATAGGGAGTCCCCCTTTTTGCCGATTCATTATTTTGCCGTTTGTCGGTCCGCCTTTTTCAATTTCCCCATAAAAACTGGACCATATCAACCTTCCTATTTTGCTGCATGAAATTGAAAACGGACTACACACACCATACAGTCCCAAATGTATTGATAAAATCGGTATTTGAAGAGAGAAAATGTAAGGGAGAGGGGGAGAAGCTGCATGTGTTGGGGGATGGTTGGGGGGTGGGGGTGGGACTCAAGGAGAGAGAGCGAGGAGAGAGAGAGAGAGAGAGAGAGAGAGAGAGAGTTTTAGAGATTGAAGCGATACCATTAGGTGTTAATCTTTTCCAGTTTCTTTTTCATTCCAACATTGATGTGGCTGGCTATCAAACACCAACCACATATTCCTCATACAAAGACAAAGCATGCGCCTCTGGTGTAACCCCTTCCATATTTGTATCCTTTCAGACACAGACTCAAGCCGTTATGCGTCTTGTCTACTGACTCCATGTCTGTGTTGATACAGAACGACACCGAATCTCTCTTAAACCTGGAAAGTCATTCACAAAATTGAACACAGCTCTCGGATCAAACGTTTCAAAATCTGATAGAATGAATATTGATAAGAAATCACGACCAGGGTGATCTTATAGTTCAGTCTGTACCGGTCATACGCGAAATGTAGGCCATCGAAAGGTGTACAATGGTGAATTGACACTAGTCACAGGTGAATCGACACCATGACCGTATGTTCAAATCCACCCTGACACCCGTCAGTGCCTGTAAAGAAAAGACGAAAAGGAACATGGCGAACTAACGAACATGCTCGACGATGTGGGGCGTTAAACTTTCTGGTTGGATGGGTAGACAGATCAGGGTATTAGTCAGATATCGTTATTATTATCAGATATTAGTCACTTCCCTGTGTTTTATGACTTTTTTCATAAAGGATATTGTTTATCCTTCTTAATAACGGTGAACCAAAGATGCTTTAAAAGTGACATCCACACTCACTGATTTGCTTTCATCAAGCTTCAGCGATGTTGGGATTATAAGCGGTGATGTCCCTATTTGGAGATAGTTCTAGAACAGTCAGACGAATCTTGAAAGGGAACAAGTCTTTATTTGGGGGGAGCTGATTGGCAGATATAATTACCAGAGGGATGTGGTGGTACTGGCGATGGAATGGGAGTGAAAGGTTCAGGAGAAGAAATGAGGAGGAGGAGGAGGAGAGAGGAGGAGGAGGAGGAGGAGGAGGAGGAGGGATGAACACAGGACGAGACGGAGACAGAAACTGACGTGTAAAAAAAATGATTGATGGGGCGAGGTTGTTCTAGATTGATTGCGTTATTCAGGAAAAAGAGAGAGCTCAAAACAACAACAAATAACATTAAGAAACGACAAAAGTAACAACCACCACAACAAAAATATAGCAACGATAAACAACACAAATATCACAAACGACAACAACAAATAAGAACAACAAACAACAACAAATCGATGACAACGAAATTGATGTTGCAGACTACAAGAAAACTACAATCACATAAGCTCCATGCTTCTCTCGTCCCTCACCTCCTCTTAACCCCCCTGGCCCCTATAAAGGCATGTGAGAGCACACACACACACACACATGCACGCACGCACACCGCGCGCACGCACGACACACACACACACACACACGCAACACACACACACACACACACACACACACACACACACACTGGACAGACAACCATCACACACACACCACACCACACTGAACATCTCCACTTCCTCACACTCTGAACCATCACCAGTCTTTCCTCATTCTTTTCCCCCCTCTCCTCTGTCCCTCGGCATCTCCTCCCCTCTCCCAAACCATCCCCGTTTCTGTCAACCCAGCCTCTTACAAAGCGGAAACTTCGTGGTGCGGCGGAAAACGGAAGGAACGCAGCAGGGTTTCGGCATAGGAAACTGTGGGCTTCAATCACAGACGTTTGTACCAAAGGTGCCTACCCTTCTCTCTCTACCACTTCCCCATCCTCTTACAAGAACCCGACCCCAACCCCGAGCAAGACCTCCATCACCATCATCACTACCCACACACCTTTATCCCCTTCATCGAACACCCCTCCCTCTGTTTCCTCCCCCCAAATCTTCTTCCCCTGCCTCAGCTTGTACAGTGGACCTCTGAATAACGACCTTCTGAGATCCCTGAAGATGGGGTCTTTAACCCCTTGACTGCTTATGACTGGGGCCGGGGAGGAGTGGGGGGGGGGGGGGGGGGTTATGGATGGGGCGGGAGTCCCCCTTTTGCTATTTCCGGTCTTGCCACTTGTAGTTCTGTCATTTTCAAATTTTCCGTAAGAGTGGAAGTTAAAAACTTCCTATTTCACTGTGTTAAATTGAAAATGGGATTACCCACGCCATACACATAACCCCAAATCTATTGATAAAATTGGTATTTAAAGAAAAGGGTCAGGGAGAGGGGCAGGCTGTGTGTTTGGGGGGGGGGGGGGGGGGAGGGGGGCATGGTTCGGGGAGGGAGTGAAAGAGAGACAGCGGCAGAGTTTTAGAGACTGAAGAGATACAAGTAGGTGTCAATCTTTTCCATTTTATTTTTAGTTTCAACATTGATGCAGCTGGCTACCCAACCACCAACTTCATATTTCTCATTGGAATAAAAAAAAAAAAAGCATGCGCCTCTGGTGTAATCGCTTCCAGACTTGTATCCTTTCAGACACAAGACTCATTCATCATGCTTTGCCTCCCCCGACACCATGTCTGCGTCAATACAGAAAGACACAAACTTTGAAGTCCGGCAAGTCTTCAAAAATTGAACTCGGCTCTCGGATCAAACGTTTAAAAATCTGATAAAAAAAATATCGACATGAAATCACAACCAGGGCGATCTTATAGTTCAGCCTACAACGGTTCTGTGCGAATGAAGGCCCCACAAAGTGTGTAATGGCGATTTGACATTAGTGATACGGTGAATCGACACTATGAGCGTCTTTTTTTGTTTTTCAACTCCACCAGTACACCCGTCGGCGCCTTCAAAGAAACGGCGAGACGAAAAAGGGCGAGCAGAGGAGTGTGCCCGACGGTATGGGACAATAAAGCTCTTTATGAATAGAAGGGGTAGACAGATCAGAGTATTAATCACTCCCGTGTGCTATATGACTTCTTTTCTGAAAGATATTGTTTGTTTGTGTGTTTGTTTTAAACGAGGGTAATGAATGGCGTTTTTAAAAGCAATCACAGAGTATGTAGTCACTGATCTTGCCATCTTCACTCACTGATCTGTTTTCATCAAGTTTCAGTGGAAACGGGGTTAAAAGCAGTGGAGGTATTATTCGGAGATCGTCTAGGCAGTCAAAAGAGTCTTTTAAAGGGAGCAAAGAATGGATGTTTGGAGGAAGCTGATTGGTGGGTGGGTTCACTGTACTACAGGGATCTGGAGTGGCGCTGGTTGGAGAAAGGAGGTGTGAAAGGTTTAGGAGAAGAAATGAGAAGGGGATGAAAGAAACAGGAAGAGATGGAGACAGAGACTGACAAGCTAAAAGATATTATTGATGGGTGGATACGGTTCTAGATTGGATGTGTGATACACACACACACACACACACACACACACACACACACACACACACACACACGCACAGAGAGAGAGAGAGAGAGAGAGAGAGAGAGAGAGAGAGAGAGAGAGATTTACACGGTCGTATACTCCCAGGCAGAATGTTCCGGGCATCTTTGTACAGATACGCCGTTGAAGATAGTAAGGTCGCACACAAACAACATTGTCTTTCTCAACTATCCACTCGCTGCTTGTCTGTCTCCTTCCTTCTCCAGTCCCACCCCCTTCCTGTACACCCTCTCTCTGTCTGTCTGCGCGCGCGCCGTGTGTGCATGTGCATGCGTGCTTACATCATGCTCGTGTGTATGGGTGAAAGCATGCGTGCATATGTGAGCGTACGTGCATGCACGCGTGTGTATGTATGTGTAAACATCTACAGGTAACTATCTACATGTGACTCAACATCTGCAGTAAATCAATATACACAAGTACGTTATAGCCTTTGAATGACTCGTCTGCAGCCGAGTCAACATCTACAAGTGAGTTAACTTCTTTAAGTAAGTCAACATTTACATGTCAGTCAATGGTGAAGTCTTGTTTGGGAAAAAACAAGCACAACACTTAAGGAAAAGCCCTCTGGTAAACGACTGGAGGCTGTATGATTCAATTACATTCTCACACTTTTTCACGCCGATCGAAACATCCGTTTTTTTTTTTTTTATATAGATCGGTTGACCGCAGAACTAAAGGTGTCCAGTTTCACCACACAAAGTCTGGTCCAGATTTTTGGTGTCCCAGGCGACGACGACCAATCTAATATAGAATGAGTGATAGTTGTCATCATCATGCAGCGCGCCTCTGGGGACATTGCCGGGTGGAACCATCCCACTGCAAACTTGACTATGGGAGTCTTCTTTACATTAGGTGTAGACCGCCATTTTGGCATCCGACGCCATTTTGCAAAGCTATCTGAATACCAAAACGGCGGGGCAATAGATTGTAGTTGTTGTATCCTTGACTATCTTGATCTATACTTCAACAGCGGGTGCCTTCCCTGGCGTAGTTGGATGATGAAATGAGCACTTTTAGTCATATTAATCTGAAAACAAAATCTCAAAATAAACTCACTTCCTGGGGGCAGTTTTAACGCTCCCCAGCAGCAGCAAAAGCAGGGGAAGTTGTTTGATGTGGGATTTGAGAATGCCGAGGTCTGAACCAAAATGGCGGTCTACAGGGTCGCCTTGGTTACGAACACATAACTATTGAAGGAATTCACCGGAGAATTATCCCCCATTGGCCACTGACTTGTGGAAGACCCTCTCCCAGCGGTGCCGTTAACAACACTCTGTCGCGAGGTTAACATGCCAGCTGAAGCGATGTCCCAGGCTGTGACGCTTGGAACCAGCACGTGAGAGATGTGAAAAATGCACGAGGACCTGTAATAACCTGCCTGTCCATACCGCCAGGAAGAGTGCACGCTGCCAGACAACAGACTGAAGTACGCGGCTATAATCTTAAATCTGTACCTGATTCAGAGCCAGAACACCACAATATTCATACCTGGACATAAAACAGTCATCTTTTTATGATAACATTGTATAATACGTTGAAAACGTCCAGGCATTTTTGATGCGGTCAATGACAACCATTTTTATGGGAACATTGTATGGCACGTTGAAAAAGTCAGGCATTTTTTTTATGTATTATTGATGCGGTCAATGACAGTCATTTTTATAGTAGCATTGTAGAATACCTTGCAAACTTCCGTGCAACTTTTATACAGAATATTCAAGTGATTCTCGCCACCACTAAATGTTATAACACACCTGGAGCTCTACTTGTCCGTTATGAAGACAGAAGACATGGCAAACGGGCTTTTTTTGTGTTCTTTTTTTTATCGGCATCCCGGGGTTTGTCATTGCAGAGGTATTCGCGTTTATCACTGTTTTTAATCTCACCATTAAGGTGGCCCTATTCCGTCTTCGGGCGTGATGCTTAATCGTCACAAGAACCGTTAAGGGTCTATTGACACAGCATGGTAGTAAGAGAGATCATGATTAATTAATAGATCATGATTCATCTACGGAGGTATTATCGTCTTTTCAAATTTTATGTATCATAAAACATATTTGGCAATATGAATTTGTAGTTCGTCATTGTGTGTGTGCGTGCGTGTGTGTGTGTGTGTGTGTGTGTGTGTGTGTGTGTGTGTGTGTGTGTGTGTGTGTGTGTGTGTGTGTGAGTGAGAGAGAGAGAGAGAGAGTGTGTGTGTGTGTGTGTGTGTGTGTGTGTGTGTGTGTGTGTGTGTGTGTGTGTGTGTGTGTGTGCACGCGCGCGCTCGCGACATCCATCATGTAAGATTATATGACCAACGTCACCCGCCGCCATAGCAATGACTTGCTGCCACGGGAATCTAATACATTTCAACCCCACGACAACGAGCCTGATATTAAGTGGAAAAAACAACGACCTCTTGACCTACGATTTGGCTGTTTTTGGTCTCTTTCCCACTTCCTCTTTCCTCGCTCGTGACCTTGTGCAGTGTTCATATCCGTCCCGTGCACCTAGCCATTTTATAATTGTTTCTTTCAATTTTTTGGAGAAAAATTGATAGTAGAATGAGATTTGAACGTGCGTGTAAATCTCTTTTTTTCTACAGTGTCTTTGATATTCCTTTTACAATCAACAGTTCCTTTTTCAGTTTATATCTGAAATTGAAGGAATTTGGAGTAGAATCCTCGGCTGACAACAACGAGAGGAGGAGGAGGAGGGGAGAGGAGGAGGAGGAGGAGGAGGAGGAGGAGGGAAGAAGAAGAAGTTATTGTTGCTTAAGGCTCTGCCGACCGCAAAAGGCCATGTCAGGGCTAAGAAGAAGAAGAAGAAGAAGAAGAAGAAGAAGATGATGATGATGATGATGTGTGATGATGATGATGGTGATAATGAGAAGAAAAAAGAAGAAGAAGAAGAAGAAGAAGAAGAAGAAGAAGAAGAAGAAAGAAGAAGAAGAAGAAGAAGATGATGATGATGATGATGATGGTGATAATGATGATGATAATGATAACGATGATGATGATGATGATGATGATGATGATGATG
>JADBJO010000169.1:77500-80000 GCA_016801955.1 Conus betulinus
TCATTATTTTGTAATAACTTGTCAAAGAGGACTTACTTAAAACAGACATTTTGCTCAAATGCTACGTATGATTTGATGAAGGATGAATATGATACAGCTTCATTCGTATTTCGTGATTCAGATTTTGATGTTGGAATATCAAGCGTCCCGCAAATGGGCCGGAACCCAGCAAAAAGAAAGGCGTACATGACAATCACCTGTAGACTGTCGGACAGATTGATACGATCAGCTCTGAACAATACGATCAAGTAGTCTTCACTCTTGTTCAGGATACCTGTCTTCTAATGCTGTTCTCTTTATCCTGGCTGTCGGCGTTCAGTCACTGTACAGTGTTCAAACTCATTGGGCGCTGCATCCCTTTAGAACTAACGTGTTTAAAAGCTTTGCGAAATCCCCCAGCCCTTTGCCCGCTCTAGAGCCTGTGGAATGCGGTGTTTTCTGACTGCACTGTGCGAAGAGCTCTACATTTCAACGCTGCGCCAGCGAATGACTGTCTTGTGTCGTAGTGCTTTTCAAGGCATTTTATCGCGCCGTATTGTAATGCAGTTTGATCCGTTGTTCTGTACCGTATTATATTGTATTGTCTTGCGTTGTATTGTATCGTATTGTAGCCTACTGTGTTGTATTGTATGACTTCACCGAACCCACAGGCTGCTCTACCCTGGAAGAGAGTGCGTCATTAAGACGCCATCCACATTTTGAACCCTGTCTGCGACTGTTTTTCTTCACATGTCAAAGTGGATTATTATTCCACAGGATCTCTTCATAGCACAGTTTTACGTGCCCCCAAGGCATGTTGCACACGGGACCTCTGTCGTCTCACCGGAAAAAAAACCCCACTAACTAGCGAACGCCACTTAAGGCTGGTGACATAAGGGAAGAAAAAAATCCGTCCCGTGACAGACTCGAACCTCGCATCCGGGAATCTCTTGCTTCGTAGAGAGTATCTTGGCCACTTGGCCACATCTGTATGTTGCTTTGTTTTCTAAGGTCTGAAAATTTCTTTTGGGCATCGCTACGATCTTCTCTTCTGTTTCTCCTCGAACATTCAGATGGTGATGCCAGTTGCCCGCACGAAGATGAAATCGTTGCGAGCGAAACCAAACATCAGCAAAACACAGCCGGCGGGAAGCAAAGAGAACCGGCTGCATTTTAGTGACGTGGTTCTTGATTGTCGACAAACTCCACTGATAAACTCTCGATTTGATGATCATTTTGGAAATGTGGATGTTGAATGTGGACAGACCCTACTGATGAAACTGTCGATTTGGTTATCATTTTAGTAATGTGGTTGCTGAACGTGGACAGACTACACTGATAAACTATCGATTTGGTGATCATTTTTGTAATGTGGTCGTTGAATGTGGACAGACTACACTGACAAACCGTCGAAAGATTTGATGACACTTCTTGTTATGTGGTGGTTTGCGTGTGGATAGATTCCGCTGATAAACCGTCGAAAGATTTCATGAGCATTGTAGTTATGTAGTTGTTCGATGTGGACAGGCTCCACTGGTACACGCCAAAAGATTTGATGACCATTGTAATTACGTGGCTGCTAGGCATGGACAGACTCCACTATTAAACCGTAGAAAAATTTGATGACCACTGTTGTTGTAGAGTTGTTGGGTTTGGACAGAATCCACTGATAAACTGTGATAAGATTTGATGACCATTGTGTTTATATGGTTTTTGGACTCCACCGATAAAGCGTCAAAATATTCGATGACCCTGTTTTTATGTGGTTGTTAAGTGTGGACAAACTCCACTGATACACCATCAAAAGCTTTAATTATGTTTTTAGTTATGTGGTTGTTGGGTGTGGACTGAATCCACTGATAAACCTTAAATAAATTGATGACCATTGTAGGTATCTGGTTCTATGATCTGAACTGAATCCACTGATAAATCTTCAAGAGAGTTGATGACCATTGTAGTTATATAGTTATTGGGTTTGGACAAAATCCACCCATAAACCGTTAAAAGATTTGATGACCATGGCAGCACTGGTTATTGGGCGTGGACAGACCCCACCAGTAAACCTGTCGAAAAAATTTGACGGTCCTTTGAGTTATATGGTCGTTATATAGGTCGTTGTACGCAGACTCCACTGATTAACCGTCGAAAGATTTGATGATCATTTTGACCCGATTGACTAAACAGGCTTACCCTTCCCTAACACTGAATTCAAAGTTTTACCGACTGACATTCGTTACAGTATCATTTCTACTTGGTAGGGGGCTAGGTAATTTGTGAACGGGTGTGTGCTGGATCACAACACACCCAAGAACACCACATAGGGTACTCCAAAACAGTGCGCTATCTCCTTTGGTGGGATGCATCATGATGCCTCGTGTGTGTGTGTGTGTGTGTGTGTGTGTGTGTGTGTGTGTGTGTGTGTGTGTGTGTGTGTGTGTGTGTGTGTGTGTGTGCATGTGCGCACGCGCGCATGTATGCGTGCGTACGTGCGTGCGTGTGTAAACGTGTGTTATGTGTGTGT
>JADBJO010000169.1:85000-92500 GCA_016801955.1 Conus betulinus
CGTTTTCGCCGTTTAAGAGAGATAAATGGAATAAGTTTGTTATTTGAATTCATATACGATTGTGTGCTCTCTTGTGACGATGTGTTTGTATTGATTAGTGGTGACCTCAATGCAAGAACAGTAAAATGTCAAGGATTTAGAAGGAAACATCTTAGATCAGCATTCTAGCGGTCCATTATATAGCGACAGAGATTCCGAAGATAAAAACCTTAACAACTATGGTGTAATGTTGCTTACTATGTGTAAAAGCCTATATTTGTATATGTTGAATGGTGTGCATGATGGCGACCAGGAAGGTCTCTACACGCACGCATCTGAAAGCGGACAAAGTGATAATGTTTCTTTTTTTTAATGTCGAGGGATATGTTTGCTAGTGTTTCTGACGACTGTGTACTTATGTATATGAACGCATTGAGTCTGACCGCATGCCCATTGTTCTGACTGTTAATGTTAACAAAGATAAATTAAATCATCCCAAAGACAACAATGGAAGCGATTTTGTGGAAAACTTCGTTTGGAATGAAACATGTGGAGAACAGTTTACAGACATGATGATCTTATCTGAGATCCAGCGGAAAGTCGAAATGGTTATCAAACTAATTGAAGGGAATGTAAATGAAACGCTCAAAAGTTTTAAAAACACTCAAAATGTATGATTTTAATTCTAGTTTTAGGCGGTATGAACTCTACAAAAGTATGTCAAAGTAAAAGGAAGGCCGAAAGTTTACTAAGTAAGTCGAATCGTGCTTTTGATGATCAGCTGATCTGGTTCTGCGGCAATGCAAAAATACAAGCATTTTTTTGAAAACGAAAGAAAGGGCTTTTAACAGGGCCATGTTAGAAAAAAAGTCAGTAACATCTCTGAAATCTCAGAAAAGGTTTCTGGGACACAGCACGGAAAATCAGAGGTGGTAAAAACAAACTTTGAATGAATATTTTGGAGAACCGGTTTGAACATTTTCTTGAAAGAATTGATACTGGTAATCTTAAGACACAGCGACGTAAAGATGACGTAGGTGCTGGCAACGACAATGATAACTGTCCGTTCAATCGCCGTATCTCAAAAGGTAAAAATCCTACCGTCATCAAGAAAATTTTTAAACGGCAAAGCTCTGGGTCCAGACGGAATAATTGGAGAGATAGTTAAAATACTTGCAATTCAGAACTGGTTATTGGTTTTCTAAAAAGGCTTTTTAATGCTTTGTTTAACAAGATCTTCTTCCAGATATTTGGTCAGAGTCCATTGTCTTTCCATTACACAAAAAGAGTGATACCAATAACCCAAACAACTATCGAGGAACATGTTTGGTAATTCTGAGGCCGTTTTGAGAACTTTGACGACATGTAAAAATGGATTTAAATGTGACTGATGATATTCAACCACCCCTTTTTGTCTCTGTCTCTCTCTCTCTCTAATCTCTCTGGTGATGTTGAAATAATAAATTTGCACATTAACGTTTGATGTATGGTACCTTTCTTTTCTTTTATATTTGCTTGACATTATTATATGCTAACAAAATGATTTTTCCCTGAAAAGTCATCGTGCGTTTGGCACTAATCCCCTCCTCCTCTCCCGTCTGCTCCCCTCCCTCTGGCCTTCTCCTTCTCCCTCCTCCTGGGTCCACAGCGTTTTCAGACAGCGCTCCAGTGCTCTGGAATGGCCTGCTTGGTGATCTTCGACATTGTGACTGTCTGTCAAGTTTCCCACGGCGTCTGAAATCTCCCTCGTTCACCAGGGAGTAAATCATGACAGTGGTGAAGTGGCAGTGACCTGGACTTGGGTTTTCCTCCCTTGCCTTCTACAGACTTTTTCGACTTTCTTGGCTGACCCTTGGACCTTTTATCTATCTATCTATCTGCTTCTTTTTATTTCATTTCAGTTTATGTGTACGACCGAGCATTTTACTGATATTCATGCTCTGTATGTCATCTTCACAACCCTACCATCATCATCATCATCATCATGATCTTCCTCCTCCTCCTCAGTAATGATGATGATGATGATGATGATCATCATCATCATCATCATCTTTATCATCATAATTCCCCCATCATCTCCTCCTCCCCCTCCTGTTAGACATTAGTGTATAGCCGACTTGGATTTACCAAAGAAATCCTGTCTTAAGAGCTATTTTCATCATCCACTTCCATATTTTGTTCCTTTGTTCATTAACACTGGACTTAAGAGGGGAGGGGGGGGGGGGGGAGGGTGAGGGGCGGGGTAAGGTGGGGTCGGGGGTTGCCGGAACGGAAAATACTCGAGCGACCATTCGAAATTTTGAAACATTTTTTAGTTTTACCATCATTATGTGTGTGTGTGTGTGTGTGTGTGTGTGTGTGTGTGTGTGTGTGAGAGAGAGAGAGAGAGAGAGAGAGGGGGAGAGAGAGAGAGAGAGAGAGAGAGGAGAGAGAGAGAGAGAGAGAGAGAGAGCTTCAACTGCCATGGATGTGGTGCATTTGTGTCCACGTCCACATCTTCACCGTGGACAGGTTTCTGGTGAGTGGAAATTGTATGTGGGGAATCTTCACTTTAAAGCGAAAAAAACTCACTCACTCCGGCTGTGCGATAAATCTAAATATGTCTCGAAACTAAAACTGTATCGAGGTTGAAGGTATGGCGACTGATGAATGATGAATCAGGACAGGCACAACTAAGAACCGACGAAGCAGCTCAGCAACCGGGCAGGATATCCTCTGTCGTGTAGCCTCAAGATATTCTTGAAGTATCTGTTGTCTTGCCTCATACTGTTCTTGAAGTATTGCAATCTGTTGACTACTGATTTGTAGGGTTAAGCTAAACTTGTAAGGAGGGGGGAATGGGGGCGAATGACACAGAAGTACTCAAACTCGAACGCTGGAGTGGCAGTAGCTGAATCTTAAACCAAAAACGACGCCCTCCGTTCCTTTATGCATTATCACCGAAGAAGAGAGGAACAGGTCACGGTGTGTACAGGCTAACAACAGGTGAAGGGCCACATTGATAAATACCAATCGCTAGCAAGTTTACAAAATTCTGCAGATCACATAGCCTAAAATTGCATAAAACGAAGACAACTTTGAGCTTCCTAATGTGTACTTCAGGGGAACTTCTTCCCACATGAATCATCAGGGTACGATCAAAATTATTCTTAACGCATATCTACGAAAGATACAGAAATGACACATAGAAAATTAAAACTGCCCTTGCCTCCGATTCAGATTAAGTGTGTTTGTAACGTACATCACCTCTGATTCAAACGAAATGAAAGTTTGTCTTTAAAGGCTGCAGGTCAAAAAGAGAGGTTTTTTTATATATATATATATTTAATTTTATTATTCTTCCGATGAACCATGAAAAGTACAATTCTCTGACTCATCCGCAGTCTGTTCGATACAGAATGGATACATTCATCCTCCTGGAAGAGCGTATCTTATCTTTACCAGAGAGAGAGAGAGAGAGAGAGAGAGAGAGAGAGAGAGAGAGAGAGAGAGAGAGAGAGAGAGAGAGAGAGAGAGAGAGAGAGAGAGAACGTGTATAACTTAGTTGTCAACCTTTCAGCCGTTGACAAAGGCAGCGGCTCCGGCCGTCTTTTGTGAGGATGTCTGGCACTGCTCTCACGTCAAGGGTGCTGGAGACAGGGGATGGGAGATGGGTGGGAGGAAGGAAGGGGGGGGGGGGGGGGGGGGAAGAAAGTACGGCGGGGAGTGGGGGGGGTGGGGGTGGGTAGGGGGTGGATAGGGAAGCGGCTGCCACATGCAGAATTCAGCCAAGCGTATGTGCGCTATCTCTGTCCGATTGTTCAATGCAGCAGTTTTAGTTGGTTGTTCTTAAGCAGCTGTACATCACGTGGCGTCTCTTAAAAAAGAAAGAAAGAAAGAAAGAAAAGTATGATAGCTGACTTAACAGGACATTTGCGGCTCTAATTCAGGAACTTTTACATTTAAAATAGTGAAAAGGAGGCTAATAAAAGAATAACAAAACAATGTGTAGCAGCCAAGAAATCATTCAGTCTGATTTATGTTTGTGGTCTTATACAACGAGCAAACAACAAAAACAGACACAATCCAAGCGGT
Source organism: Conus betulinus (assembly GCA_016801955.1). Lineage (NCBI taxonomy): Eukaryota > Metazoa > Mollusca > Gastropoda > Neogastropoda > Conidae > Conus > Conus betulinus. The sequence goes on from JADBJO010000169.1 coordinate 89,054, forward strand.
CAACCGCAAAAAAAAAAAAAAAAAAAGAAAAAAAAAAAAAAAAAAAAAGAAAAAAAAAAAGAAAAAAAAAAAAAAAAAAAAAGCCCAGCCATCCCCAGTTACTGACCCCGCCAGAAAGAAAGGGCTGAGAAAAAAAAAAACAAAAAAAACAAAAACAAAAACAAAAACGGCCAAACGGTATTTTAGAAAATAATCCTTCAACTTAGCTTACCACCTAGCGTAGGCAAGGGTGACAACCCGACACCACATTCTCGGAAACGAACATGTGGACAGCAATGATTTAAACCATTGGCGGATAAAATACCTAATCACAAAGTCGAGGTCAGTTGCTGCTTTGTCATTTCATTATTTTTTTTAAACACTTTCTCTTAGCATGTTTGAATTTATGCCCTTTTTTTCCCAAGACATTATAACTACAAAGATGTTTATGATTCGTATGTAGACTAACGTTGATTTTTTCTGCTCGGTTTAGACAATGCAGCTATTTAGTCCTTGGAAAATCTTTCTTGGTCCTGACTTAAAATCACTCAGATATTCTTGGTACAAAACAGTCAAAATGGTAGTTTTATCAGCTGCTGTTTGCTGTTGTGCAAAACAAATGTGAAATTTAATATCTCTCTCTCTCTCTCTTTCTCTCTCTGCGCGCGCGCGCGCGCGTGTGTGTGTGTGTGTGTGTGTGTGTGTGTGTGTGTGAGCGCGCGCGCGCGTGCGTAAGACCATACTCCTTCTCTTGTTCTTTTGTTGTACAGGTCTAAAGGTTGACGTGCATTGTATTTACTGTATTCATGTCTTCCCCTTGTAGAGTGATCCGAAGCTGAGTTCGTGTCTATAAGAATATGCTGTGCGACAGGCTTGTAAAGGACCTGCATCATGGGATGTTTGGGAGCGTTGATGTTCCTTTAGAAGAAGTGCAGATGATGATGATGATGATGATGATGATGAGGATGAGGAGGAGGAGGAGGAGGAGGAGGAGGGAGGACGACGACGACGACGACGACGACGATGATGATGATGATGATGATGATGATGATGATGATGATGATGATGAGAAGAAGAGAAGAAGATGATGACGAAGAAGAAGAAGAAGAAGAAGAAGAAGAAGAAGAAGAAGAAGATGATGATGATGATGATGATGATGATGATGATGATGATCATGATCATGATGATGATGATGATGACGACGACGACGATGATGATGAACAATATTGAACAATATATGGAACAAATAAGTAGTGTGTGTGTAGGGGGGGGGGGGGGGGGGGGGGGGTCAGGGCAGAATTCGTAGTCATTCTGAGAAAAAAGCACATAAAGAAAGGAAGCCGGGGAAAATGGGAATGTGTGAAATGGGGGATAAAAAAAATAGCGCTTGGGTATGTAAAAGATCAAACCGTTTACTGACAGCCTAACATCGTACAGGCGGTTATACTGGACCTGTTCTCTGGAAAGGACCATCAAAGCTGTTGTCATTGTTTAGTAATGAACACAGGGACATTAGTACGACAGACACCAACATGCTAGTAGCGTGCTGGATAACAAAGTATCGGCACACCTGCCGAGAAAGCATTCATGCACCAGATAGGAAATCATCAATTAGACATTACAATATGATACATCAGGCTGGAAAGTGTCAGCGCTCCAGTAGCAAGGTGTCAGTACATCGGACTGGAAAAACAATGTACCAGGCAGACGAATGTAATACTTCAGATGGGGAAATACTAATGAACATGACACTTTAAGTACAAATGTCCTTATGACAGGCGAATAAAAACACCAGACAGAAATACCTCAGAGAATACAGTGCCAATACACCATACAGGAAAATACCATTGCCTCAGATAGGACAGCACCAGTGTATCAGATAGTACCGAAGTATCGGACAGAAAAATATCAACGAACCGGAGATGGAAGTAACGGTGCATTAGACATGTCAATTCCAGAACAGAATGTTGAATTCAATACACAGCAGAATCCACCCATGCAATCGTACAGGGCAAGGAAGTAAGCATGCAGGCTGAGTGGCACAACAGGACCATAGCATGCAGTCATAGCCAGACGGCACAGAAAGTGCCTACACGATCATAATCAGACAGCAGGAAAACACGCATGCAATCGCGGTTAGACAACAGGAAAGTACCGTCGCGCAATCGTAGCTAGTCAGCAGGAAAGTTTGTACGCAGTCTTAGCTAAACTGCAGGAAAGTACACATGCAATAAAGTCACAGAGCAGGAAAGTACTACAGTCTTAGTTCGAGCACAGGACTTATGCAATCACGGTTGCACCGTTAGACAACAGAAGACTACCCACGCGTTCTCAGTTAACCAGCACGGAATCATCAATGCAGGCTCAGTTAGCAGGAAAGAACCATGCATTCATAGTTATAGAATTGTAACCCTCTCATTCAATCACAGTTACACGGCAGTAAAGAACCATGCATTCATAGTTATAGAATTGTAACCCTCTCATTCAATCATAGTTTACACGGCAGTAAAGAACCATGCATTCATAGTTATAGAATTGTAACCCTCTCATTCAATCATAGTTACACGGCACGAAAGAAACCATGCATTCATAGTTATAGAATTGTAACCCTCTCATTCAATCATAGTTACACGGCAGGAAAGAACCCAAGCAATCTTAGTTAGATTGTGGGAAACTGCCCCATTATACGATATGAAAGAATGCTTGCAATCCTAATTAGACAGCAGGTTTTCCTGAGGTTTTAGTCAACAGCAGCAGAAAAGCAGCCATGTCATCATAAAAGACGGCGGGAAAGTGTAAACGCAATCGTAGTTTGATGGCGGTAAAAGTACATATACAGTCACACTCAACAGAAAGGCACCCATGCAAAAAACAAAAAAAAAAGCAAAGTGCCAATACAACCAAAGTAAGGCAGCCAGAACGAGTTCACTGAATTATAGTTAAGCAACATTAAAGTACCCATGCAATGAGAGTTACACAGCAGGAAAGTGCCCATCAGTCCTAACTAACTAACATGACGAGCATATTCGTGAGAGCGCATGTAATCAGAGTTAGCCGGAAAGTGCCCGTACTAGCAGTCAGACAGCAGGGAAGAGCCAAGGCAATGTCAGTTAAACACACAAAAGTACCCATACAAACATAGTTAAGCAGCAGAAAGGCATCAGTGCAACCCTACTTACACACTGGGTAGGTACCTATTGCAATCCTAGCGAGACGGTAGGAAGGTGCTCATGAAATCATAAACAGCAGAAAAGCTCCAATGAAATGATAAACAGCAGAAAAGCACCAATGAAATGTTAAACATCAGAAAAGCTCCAATGAAATGATAAAACAGCAGAAAAGCGCCAATGAAATGATAAACAGAAGAAAAGTACGCGTGCGATCATAGCTATATAACGGGAAAATACTCATGCGATAATATCTAGCCAGTTTAAAAGTACTTTCACAATCATAATTATTTATCCGGCA
>JADBJO010000169.1:102500-107500 GCA_016801955.1 Conus betulinus
AGCTCTCAGGCCATGGGTCTTAGGGCGAACCCTTAAGGTGACAACGCACGTCGGCATCGTGGTCATATTATAGTGAACTTCATGCAGGAACATAGGACCTAGACATGGGTTTTCCAGACATGTTCACCTGATATGGCTCCCATCGAGCACCTGTGGATCGGCGGGTTGCGGACCCTCCACCCCTTCTCTCCTGATTACCTGCCTGATCTCTCTCCAGTGTTCGAGAGCACGAATGGCAGGTATCCCCAGCAACAATGACATGCCCTCTGTGCAGTCTATACGTCAACGTAGCGGAGAACGTCTGACGGTGAATAAAGGATGTTGAATTTGATGACATGACGGCGTGGTTTCAGTGATTCAGTGTGAAAGTCAATGTTTTATTTTTAGATGGAATATTAAATAACCAGTTGATATTTTTATGTTAAGCCATCCATATAAAAGTGTACAAAGTAAATAGAAAAAGACGATGAAGACTAACTTAAACAAATGGGAACAATGACGACATGGAAGGAAGGGTGGATGGGGAAGGGGATGAATAAGAATTAACAGAGAGAGAGAGAGAGAAGAGAGAGAGAGAGAGAGAGAGAGAGAGAGAGAGAGAGAGAGAGAGAGAGACAGAGACAGACAGACAGACAGACAGACAGACAGACAGACAGGCAGAGACAGAGACAAGAGAGAGAGAGAGAGGATGTGTGTGATCTGTCCATAATGAATGCTTGTCAATAACGTTATTCGCCTTCTTCAGTTTTATTGTGACGTGTAATTAATGCCTGAAATTTTGACTTCATCTTTTGTCTTTTTTGTGTACATATGTCCATGCATTTGTTTGTACTTACATTAAAGGATAATAGTTGGGCCATTCAATAAATCCGAACAACATCTATGAGTTTTTGTTGTTGTTGTTGTTGTAATTACTAGTTTAATGGCATCAGAATTACTGGAATGGAAAGATCTATCATCCACAATCTACATTTACATCTAACAAAACGAGGCCATTCATTGGCAAAGACAGAGCACAAAAGAGAGCCTAATATAGATCCTTGTGGTACTCCATATCTGACAGACAGAGAATTTGATATCTAATTATTAACTTCTACAGAATGTTTCTTATTACACAAAAAATGACAAGAGATTAGATTTCTGAAGTTAATGTGTACCCAATAGCAGAGAGTGATTCATTACATCAAAAAGCTTCCCAAAGTCTATAAAAAGAATACCAGTAAATGTATTTTCATTTACACGGCATAGAAGGCTATCAATGAGCTGTCTGAGGGATGAATGACAGAAGTGGGCTTTTATGGAAACATGACTGATCTTCGTTTAACAAATTGTTTTCTGGCGGGAGAAGAATAGAGAGACTTACGCAGGTGCTCTTCAACAGGGCCCAGTAAGGCGAATATTTTGATGTTTGCAAAATTATTTCTAATTCATCTGCAGATACATTTGTGGTAATTTGCTGACTTCGTAATACCTGTGACTCACATAGGATTATCCGACTTCCTGAATGACGAAATCAAATTCAAAAAATATTTGGTGATGCACTTTTCTTTGTTCATTGTACAATAGAACAATATATGTACATTAGAACAATCAATGTAATGACACGTAAACGTGTTTGAATGTGATTTTTCTTTGTTTTACATTCCCTTAAGACAAGTCACCACAGACTGTCAATCACACGTGTAATGACAACGGTTCCGTGGCCTTCATGAAATACCTGCCAAAGTCATCAAGGGAATCAGCCGGCTTGCAAAGCTTACCATGTAAGTCGTTAGGTCTTTCATTCTTGTCTGTTTAGTTTCTAAATTGCAGTTAGTAGCAACGACTGGCGAACTTATTTGTTTCTCTTGGGTTCTACTTCCTGAAAAAGAGTTTAAATATATCGCTAACAACATATACTTCCCGGTCCACGTATTTCCAACATAAAACACCCCTCCAACATTCTCATTTTCCCTCCTCCACTCCCTCCTTCTCTAGGCAGTGCTTGCAGCTTCCACCTCCATTGAGCCCTCGCTCCACTCTGTCGCCCCCTCACTGTCTGGCTGTCTATTTACCTGTCTGTCTGTGTGTCTGCCTGTCTCATTCATTCTCTCTCTCTCTCTCTCTCTCCCTCTCCCCTCCTTCCAACCCTCTCTCTCGCTCTCTATTTTTTTTCTTTCTTTTCCTTCTCTTTCCCTCGTGAATTCTTTTCGTTCCGCTGTGTTATAATAGAATTAATACTGGCATTTTTTTGTTTGTTTTTGTTAATGTTACTGATTCTTCTTCTCAACAAAATAATTTCCAATAATACTCTGATTGATTGATTTTGTACGTAGGGACGAGGGGGAGAGAGAGAGAGAGAGAGAGAGAGAGAGAGAGAGAGAGAGAGAGAGAGAGAGAGAGGGAGACAGACAGACAGACAGACAGACAGACAGAGAGAGAGAGAGAGAGAGAGGCAGACAGGCAGACAGGCAGACAGGCAGACAGGCAGACAGACAGACAGACAGAGCAAAAGGATGTCGGTTCAAAATACGCTCATATATTCTGATTGTAGGTCTGAAAACACACACACACACACGCGCGCGCGCGCGCGCGCGCGTGCGCACATACACACATACACACAGACTCGCACACGCACATGCACACGCGCGCACACACACACGCGCGCTCGCGCGCGCACATATACACACAAATAAACATTGACTGGTGCATTGTGTTCAAGACAGTGAACATTACTTTATACAAGTGACCCACCGAAGGCGGAATCTTATATTCGATTTGTTTATTTTGCATGCACACTGCAACGTATTTTTATTGACAAGTAGATTCGTTTTGTATTTCTTTCTATTTCTTCGTTTATTTTTCCTTTTTTTTTCTATTTACTCCTTTTTTGACGGAGGAAGTAAGCGAATGATGTGACATAGTGTTTTGTATATGAGAGAGAGAGAGAGAGAGAGGAGAGAGAGAGAGAGAGAGAGAGAGAGAGAGAGAGAGAGAGAGAGGAGAGAGGGAGGGAGGGAGGGAGAGGAGAGGAGAGGAGAGAGAGAGAGAGAGAGAGAGAGAGAGAGAGAGAGAGAGAGAGAGAGAGAAACAGAGAGAGAGAGATAGAGAGCAAAAGGATGTTGTCTCAAAACATACTCATGCATTCTGATTATAAGTCTGAAAAACACACACACACACACACACACACACACACACACACACACACACACACACACACACACACACACACACACACATTGCACATTGTTTGCGTGTGCTTGCACGAGCACACACGCTCGCACGCACACACACACACACACACACGCACACGCACACATGCACACACACACACACACACACACACACACACACGAGCGCGCGCGCGCGCGCGTGTGTCCAGGCGCCCAGTCTTGGCGGGTTCAAAAGACGTTTGACCTGCACAAGGTTTTCGTTCTTTCGCAGCTGTAGAGGCCGAACCGATGCAACATAAGCACAAACTGCCTCTACATTTTTTTTACTGCGTTCATCAGTCAGTCTTTGATCAACAAAGATATGCCCTGCACGGGGTACAGTATATTTTGATCAGTTCATAAATCAGAGTAATTTCAGCACCGAAAATGGAATGTATGCTCTTTATTGTGTCTGTTCACAATCATTGAATGATCGATCAGTCAATCAGTCCATAAAGTAGTCAAACAGCAAGTGTTCTTTCATCATAGAATATTATGGTGCCTCTGTACATCTGCTGTCAATCAAACAATCAATCAATCAAGAAATCATCAACCAACCGCTATCATTTTAACGTTGAATACCGTCTGCTTGTGTCTCAGTGTCTCTGCTCTCAAACAGTCAATGACTTATTCAATCACTGAATCAGTGCCCTCACATTATGTTCCGTCTGTTTCTCTCTGTATCGGACCTCAACCATCAGCCAGTGCTGTTTCAGGCCAAAGTAAAGACCCGTTTGTTCTCCACTGTATCTGCTCTCGATCGATCGATCGATCGACCAATTGATCGATCAATTAAACAGCCAATCAGTCAATCCGTCGATCAATCAATCAGTCAATCAGTCGGTCAATCAATCAATAGATCGATCAGTCAACAAAATCAACCAATCGATTCTATCTTAGCTAGGAATATTCTCTGTTGATTCCTCTTCCTATCTGCTCTCAATCATCCCATCACTCGGCAGGCCAGACAGATCAACCAATAAATGAATCAATCTGTGGACAGATCAATAAATCAATCAATCGAGTAATATAACCAGTCAACGAATCAGTCAATCGATCGATCAAACAACAAAACATTGTCCTGATCTTTTAATGAAGGAAGGAAGCGGGTAAGCAGCTAACCAGCCAAGCAATTAATTTTGATTAACCTGTTAATTACATAAACAGATTCACAGAGTAATTGATATCAAGCACAATAAGGAATAAAACAGATGACATTCAAAGTTCAAACAGCATGAATCAATTGACTGATTGATTGATTGATTGGTTGGTTGGTTGGTTGGTTAGTTGGTTGGTTGACCGATTGATTGATCGGACGATAGATCGATTTATAGATATAGATAGATAGATAGATAGATAGATAGATAGATAGATAGATAGATAGAGATAGATAGATAGATAGACAGATTGATTGACTGACTGATTGATTGATTGATTGATTGATTGATTGGTCGATTCATCGATTTATCGAGTAATTAGTTGATCGATCGATCGATTGATTGATTGGTTGGTTTACTGATTAATTGATTGATTTGATTGAATCTGTGAATAACATGCATTATTCGAAACTGACAGAGCAGTGCTTAATTCATTAATCGACCGGGTAAGAGCAGTTAAGTTTAAAAAAAAAAAACAGAAAAAAAAAACAGATCATGTTCATTTTGAGTGACTCTCTTGAAATTTCGGGTTTATTCTTCCAATTCTTCAGTTTGTCATTGCTTCAGCCCTTTGTTGTCCACTTTCTCCTTGACGTGTTCTTCAGCGCAGCGGCCTAGCACACTCACAGTCTTTGCCCTGCACTTCACTTCC
>JADBJO010000169.1:112500-115000 GCA_016801955.1 Conus betulinus
CCTACAAGCTCTAAAATTTTCGAACACAAGTGTGAGAGCAGAAACTTATATCAGAAGTGTACCACTTAATTCATTTTTTTTTGCATTTACGTGGTTCTTATGTCGATTTTTGTTGGGTTCCATCTCACTGTGGATTACCTGCGAATGAAAGGGTAGACAAATTAGCCAAAAAGGCTGCTATCACTGAAACTGATTTAACAAAGATATGCATTCCTTTATCCTTACATGAGAGTTATAGTCTTTTAAAAGACGCAGCCTGGAACTCTATTTCAAAGAAGGGAAAAGGCACCAAAAACAAAAAGGGGATATTATTTAACAAGATATCAGCAAATAAAACAGTATGAAGAATCTCTACCAAGAGAGGATTTTAAAAAGTTTGATTTTTAGATTGAGGCTTAATGCCTTTAAAACCAAATTCTGTAAACATGTGACTTGTATTTGTGGCCAGCAAATCACTCCGTTCCATCTACTATTTTTGTGCGATAGAATGAAACCCTATTTACCTGCTTGGTTGTTGAACACTGAACCGTCGATGTCAGTCTTTGAAGACATCATCTCTGACGAATCGAACATTTTTGAAGTTGTTCAAGGACTGATCAAGAGCCCAGTTGGACATTTACTTTAACGTCTATGTTATTTTCTTAATCTTGGTGTTAGTTGCTTATTTAGTGTTTCTTTGAAAGTGTTTGGATCCAGTTTATGTGGTTTTTTTTCACTTTTTTTTTTTTTTTTTTTTTTTTTTAAATCTAGGCCTAATTGCATTGTACATACCTACGTACGCCCCAAATCAACACCAACCGTTTGCATGCAGTGTGTGTGTGTGTGTGTGTGTGTGTGTGTGTGTGTGTGTGTGCGTGCGTGCGTGCGTACGTGCGTGCGTGCGTGCGTGCTTGCGTGTGTTCGTGCGTGCGTGCGCACGTGTGTGTGTGTGTGTGTGTGTGTGTGTGTGTGTGTGTGTGTGTGTGTCTTATCCATGCATTTATTTATTGATCAGTTTTTGTTTATTTATCTATTTATTAATTTATTTTCTTTCATTTCACAGAAAACTTCAAACGGCTGCACACAGATTTGAGAGAATCACTGAATACACTACGAGGATCCAAAGCAATTGGCGACTGCAAAAGACTCTCTCTCTCTCTCTCTCTCTCTCTCTCTCTCTCTCTCTCTCTCTCTCTCTCTCTCTCTCTCTCTCTCTCTTCCCCCTCCTCTCTCTCTCTCTCTCGTAAGGTGAAGTAGCCACATGGGCATTCCTCAGCATTCATCAGATCTAGTACCGGTTGCATTTAGCGTTGCTCAAGTCCAATATCTCATATACATTGCCATGTTTGTGTACTCCCAGTTCTTACAGAATAGGAGTACTTTACAATGGGAACGAAGAAATGCTCTCTCTCTCTCTCTCTCTCTCTCTCTCTCTCTGTGTGTGTGTGTGTGTGTGTGTGTGTGTGTGTGTGTGTGTGTGTGTGTGTGTGTGTGTGTGTGTGTGTGCGTGTGTGTGTGTGTGTGTCCGTCCGTCCGTCCGTCCGTCCATCCATGGTCAAAATGTGTTCCACTCGCTCCAGACAAAACTACTCGGCCGATCTTTCTGAAAATTTGTAGGTATTATTATGGGTCACGGATGATGCCCGATGTGTGTTTTTTACCGTTATGGCCGTTACTAATGGCCATAACGGCCAATAACGGTTTTCCCTCTTTATGGAATATTTTAGAAAGTATTTGGCCGATCTCTCTGAAAATTTGTAGGCTTGTTCATTATGGGTCATGGGTGATGCCCGATGTGTTATTTTTACCGTTATAGCCGTTACTAACGGCTGTAACGGCCCATGACGGCTTTTTCATCTTTATAGAACATCTCAGAAAGTACTTGGCCGATCTTTCTGAAAATTTGTAGGTATGTTCATTATGGCCACGGATGATGCCCGATGTGTTATTTTACCGTTATAGCCGTTGCTAATGGCTATAACGGCCATAACAGTTTTCTTCTTTATGGAAAATCTCAGAAAGTACTGAGCCGATCTTTCTGAAAATTTGTAGGTATGTTCATTATGGATCACAGATGATGGCCGATGTTTACCAGAATAGCCGTTACTAACGGCTATAATGGACCAAAACAGTTTTCCTCTTTATGGAATATCTCACGCGTATTCAAGATAAACTGGGAGTACGTTTATATGCTTTGCATCTTGTTGTTTGTTAACCCGTATTTACTTTCCCTCCACCCTCGTTAGACTATTATTTTGTAATTTTGCACCATATACATCCGAATCCACCAGTCACCAGATTGAAATCTCTCACTCAGTCTCTCGCCCTCTCTTTGTATGTATGTCTTTCTCTGTGTGTGCCCGGGCACGCACATGTGTGTGTGTGTGTGTGTGTGTGTGTGTGTGTGTGTGTGTGTGTGTGTGTGTGTGTGTGTGTGCGTGTGTGTGTGTGTGTGTGTGTGTGTGTGTGTGTGTGTGTGTGTGTGTGTGTGTGTGTGTGTGTGTGTGTGTGTGTGTGTGTG
>JADBJO010000169.1:120000-122500 GCA_016801955.1 Conus betulinus
AGTCAGGGCTCTATTCTAATTGGAGGAATGGTTAAGTGTCAGGATGACTGACAGTCAGTCACTTTGTCAACGATCTGTTGAGGGCCCACACGCCGATATCAGGACTTTGCACTAAATCACTATATAATCCATGTAAACATTTTGACGCATAGCATAACTTTGAGCCAGGAATTGATATTAAATTGATAATAGATCAAATGAACACCTCCCACCCATCATCTCACTAGTTTTTTTAAGGAATTTTCTATTGATGAAATCTTTCACAATCTGGATATACATAAACTGCCCCTTATCTGATGTTACAGAGGGGGGGGGGGGGGGGGGGGGGGGGGGGGGGGGGTGTCCCCCCAAAATAGTCCCATTCCTGTTATTTTAGACTGTTTGCTTGGAATCATCTGGTATGTACCCTGATGAGCAGATGAACGAAACGAAGGTAAGTCAACTCTCAGAGACAATGAAAATGCCCCAGACAATATCATTGTGTCTACTTATCAATGCTGACTCCTTAAGCTAGGCCTTGGTTCATTAATTTTTGGTACGCAGCCTGCAGGAACGAATTCGAGCCACGAGCAGCACGCCCTCACTCTTGCTCCGGACGTTCTCGCAGCACCAGAGTAACAAACGGCCGAATCATTCTGTGATTCCGCTCTCAGCGCTGTGCGATCGCACTATGTCACGTCGACCGCCATGACTTTGAGGACTGTTGCTGACGTCATCATCAGTGCTTACACTATCTGACACAGCCTGTACGAATTCACCTTTCAATAAAAAAAAAAAAGAACAGAAGGTCAGTCTGCATCTCTCTCACAGTGGCCCGGTGCCTGGTTCATATGGACTGGTGTCGACAGCACCATGCCTGCACCAATCGCTGGTGATCTCGTGTCTTCTTTGTTTGGCGCAGGGCAGTTGAACGGTTCACTGATGCTGGCCGTTGTATGTTCAAGAAGTGGAGTGGCCACAGTCAAGGAGGGTCATCATCGGCTGGCTTCTACATCACAATCTTGACAGTCCTGCATGCCATCCAGAGCACCCAAACCGGCTGCCGTGACGGAGACGAGGCCGTGGGCCCCCTGATCCAATCAGCTCTTCAGGCCATGGGTCCTAGGGCGAACCTTTAAGGTGACAAACGCACGTCAGCATCGTGGTTATATTATAGTGAACTTCATGCAGGAACATAGGACCTAGACATGAGTGTTTCAGCCATGTTCACCTGATCCCATCGCTCACCTGTGGAGCGGCGGGTTGCGGACCCTCCACCCCTTCTCTCCTGATTACCTGCCTGATCTCTCTCCAGTGTTCGAGAGGTCGAATGGCAGGTATCCCCAGCAACAATGACATGCCCTCTTGGCAGTCTGAGCGTCAACGTAGCAAAGAACTTCTGACGGCGAATAAAAGGTGGAATATTAAATAACCAGTTGATATTTTTATGTTAAACCATCCATATAAAAGCGTAAAAAGTAAATAGAAAAACACGATGAAGAGTAACTTAACAAATGGGAACAATGACGACATGGAAGGAAGGGTGGATGGGGAAGGGGATGATAAAGAATTAACATCAAGAGAGAGAGAGAGGAGAGAGAGAGAAGGAGAAAGAGACAGACAGAGTGAGAGAGAGAGAGAGAGAGAGAGACAGACAGACAGAGAGAGAGAGAGAGAGAGAGAGAGAGAGAGAGAGAGAGAGAGAGAGAGAGGATGTGTGTGATCTGTCCATAATGAATGCTTGTCAATAAGGTTAGTCGCCTTCTTCAGTTTTTATTGTGATGTATAAACAATGCCTGAAATTTTGACTTCATCTTTTGTCTTTTTTTGTGTACATACGTCCATGCATTTGTTTGTACTTACATTAAAAGATATAGTTGGGCCCATTCAGTAAATCCGAACATCATCTAACAGTTGTTGTTGTTGTTGTTACTAGTTTAATGGCATCAGAGTCACTGGAATGGAAAGAAGATTTTATCATCCACAATCTACATTTACACCTAACAAAACGAGGCAAATCATTGGCAAAGACAGAGCACAAAGAGAGAACCTAATATAGATCCTTGTGGTACTCCATATCTGACAGACAGAGTATTTGATATTCTATTATCAACTACTACAGAATGTTTCTTATTACACAAAAAAATGACAAGAGATTAGATTTCTGAAGTTAATTTGCACAGCTCCAGTTTACCCAACAGCAGAGAGTGGTTTATTACATTAAAAGCTTTCCCAAAGCCTATAAAAGAATACCAGTAAATGTATTTTCATTTACACTGTATAGAAGGCTATCAATGAGCTGTCTGAGGGATGAACGACAGAAGTGGCTGTTATGGAAACATAACTGATCTTCGTTTAATAAATTGTTTTTTGGCGGAGAAGAATAGAGAGACTTATGCAGAGCTCTTCAACAGGGCTCAGTAAAGCGAATATTTTGATGTTTTCAAAATTATTTCTAATTCATCTGCAGATACATTTGTGCTAATTTGCTGACTTCGTAATATTAACCTGTGACTCACAT
>JADBJO010000169.1:130000-137500 GCA_016801955.1 Conus betulinus
CTTGTCAATTCACAAATTACTTCTCAGCTTCATTATTGTGATTTATTACAATATGATTTGTCACAAGAACAAATTTCCTGGCGCCAGCAAACTCAAAACAGCACAACGCAGCACGTCCTAAACAAAAGAAAACGGGATCACATTACACCACTGCTAAGGGAACTTCACTGGCTGCCTGTTAAATTTTGTTATCAGTACAAACTGGCTACTCTTTCATTCCGTTTCTTTGATGCTTTTCCACTACCCCCGACCTCTACGTTCTGCGAGTACCAGAGATAATTTACCCTGTGCTCCTAAAGATTCCGAAGCGAAATCTAAAATTGTCGAGAGAGTGTTTTAACAGTTTTTGCTTCCCCAACTATTCTAGAACTCATTAAAATCCACTCAACGAAACCAGTATACCTTACATGTTTTTTAAAGCACATTTAAAAATCTGTCTTCTCATGCATGCATGTTGAACAGTTGAACAGTGTTCTTTCTACCTTAAGAGTACATAATAAGTTCTGTAGTGAGTTAGTCATTACATGTGACTGAATGAAGGTCTCGATGGTGCGTGTAAGCGCGATGAGTAGCTCTCAACAATAATTAATCTATACAATTATTATTATTATTACTATTATCATTATTGTTATATTATTATTATTATTATTATATTATTATTATCATTATCGTTATCATTATTGTTATCATTATAATCATCATTATCAGTGTCTTTGCAGATCTTTCAGCTGTGCTTGATACACAGATATCTCACTAAAAAGACTTCACATCTTCATCGGTCTGTCAGGCATTGTCCCAACGGTGATTGACGTCCTACTTAACGACAACGATCACAGTCGGTAGCTGAGCTCATTCGTACTTCCAAACCTGTTAATATCAGTCAAGAAACTGACCGTATGTCGCCTAAAGGTTTTCCGTTGAGTACATGGTAGTGTCCACACACTCATAGTTCTTGTACAGACATTTTCATAACTATCCCTTTCCAACGACGTCAGCAACAACAACAATACGGTTTGGTGTAAATCAGTTGATTTAGTATCTGCATTGAATCCTCTCTCTCTCTCTCTCTCTCTCTCTCTCTCTCTCTCTCTCTCTCTCTTAGTCACTAGTCATGCTTAGTAAGTCCGTTAGCCGGGCAAAGGCCGAATAAAACAAAGCATGTGATTGCTTATCAAAATGAGTGGAAGTCTGGGTATGTACACACACCCACAACACACGGTGAAGGAATGGCGAGTGTCTTGATCCTGGTTTGAGTTTGAATGAATGAATGAATGAATCTTTTGTTTTAACGTGCTTTCACCATAATTAGTGATACTACACAGAGGTTTGACTTTACAATGGATGAAACGTTTATTCAAGTGTTGCTTTAGGACTACGATTTGCCCCGGGCTACCCTATGTTTTCGTCACAGCTGTACCCGAAGAAGGGAGCACAATCGGCTTGATGATGTTGGCAACTCAGTACTAGATTCACAATTCAGAATGCACAAACCATGAAGGGCCTTTCGATCACTCAGGCATACGACCAGGTCAGCCTCTCCATAAAGCTGTTTTGATTTTCCAAAAACGTTCAGAACAGATACGAGAATAAAACTTAAAACGCCTCCTTTCTCCCAAGACTACACTTCTGTTCTTTTTCGCTCATAATCAGCGGCAACGTAAACCAAGTGGAATAGGATTTAAGTATTTTTCGTTGTTGTTGTTGTTTTTACAGATACACCAACAGACGCATAGTGACTGAAACAGTGAACATAAACTTCTGTAATACCTCTGCACGAGTAAGGAAACACATGTGACTGTCAGAACAACTGGACTGCCAATTTAGTCAGTCACCAGAGTGAAGTTAGGCTGAAGATCCTGCTGAAAGGGCTCACAGAAAAGACAGAAGAAACCCTTGCAGAATTATAAGGGGGCATTCAGAACATTTGAAGCAATCTTCAACATTAAGCTGCTGACAGAGAAGTACCCTTCGATGCTGATCTGTCGGCATATAATGTTCGAGAATGGTTCAAACGTGTTCCTCTTCAGTCTGAGTCCTCCCTGTACTTCTGTGAGGCGTTCTTCTGTTCTTTCTGTCCCTGTATTTCTACAACGTAGTCTCTGGCAGAACTCCAATGACTTCAAGAAAACCTTTTGGACCCTGTCTGGCACAGAGGTTTGTTCTGGGTCATGAGGAACTACCACTTTGACAACAACGCAATGCAAATCCTCGAAGCACTCTGCTGAGGAACTAACAAAGCTGTTCACCTAGAGAACAGCACGACATTCGGGGTGGGCTGTAGTGGTCATAGAGCCGACAGCTGAACTTCAGCATGGGTCCAGCGTAGTGACCCGTTTTATGGACTAACGTGAACCCACCACTCCATTCCAGCTTGGTGGAAAACGGGTATCATCTGTTCACCATATAGAGAATGAAAATGGGGAGAAAGGGATGCGGACAAGGAAGGCCGGACTTCGAATGGAGCGGGTCGGGAGAGGTGAATGGTGGCTCTAAGTCAGGTTGAGGCCTCAAAACACCTCGTTCCTCTGCGACCACTCGGTTTATGGGAACAAATTTGCCTCATCTAATCATGCTGCTCGGTTAAAAATCAAAACAAACGAACAAACAGACAAACAAACATACAAACAAACATACAAACAAATACAATAATAAAAGAAAGAAGCAAACAAACACAGACACAAGCAAAAACAAACAAACATAGACACAAATAAACACAAACAAAAACGAACATACACAAAAACAAACAAATAAACACAAACAAACACAGAAACAGACAGAACACGTGCATGCACGGACTTTATAGTGGCTACACGCTGTCACTATTAGTCATTTTCATGCAAGAGTAAAGAGGGTGAAGGGGGGGGGGGGGGGGGGGGGGGGGGATCTGCTATTAAATACCACGGGCATCGCTGTGTGCTCCATTGCCTTCTGTGACCACCACAGACGGTACTCGATCTTCCAAAAGATTGGCACTTCATCCCTCGTCGTAAGAGTCGCAAGTATCGGACCGAAACATCAGCACATGTTTACCATTTTGCTGGTAAAGTTATCCTGTCTTGTATGTAACTGTATAGCTGTCGAAATATTCAAATACAGGACTCATTCTGCACGTAATGGGATCATAACACTGGCGAAGTCTTAAGTAAGATCCATTCTGTTTTCAAAAAAAAAATCAGTAAGAATAAGATAAACAACAATAAACATATAAACAGGAGACAGTCTTCCTGACTTGTGATTGAGTGAAGACATAATTGTAAACATTCTTTGAAAATGTCTTCTTGAACAGTTCTGGAAAGTGATATGGAAAAACTGGCGAAGGCTGACTCGTAAAACATATTAAATAAGGAAATGTTACCATTAACCTTCTCTGAAAGTGTGTGTGTGTGTGTGTGTGTGTGTGTGTGTGTGTGTGTGTGTGTGTGTGTGGGGGGGGGGGGGGGATTCACGATTTTGTACTATCCAGGTGTGCATACATCAATTTAGTAGTGGTGATTCGTTTCTGAATGATGTAGATGTGCGCGCACACCCATAATTCTTATGTAGGAAAATAGATGAGTAATATTTTCTGTATAATGTGGGTGCGCACACACTCATGATTCTTTTATGGAATGGCTTCTTACAAAGTATAGATGTACTCACATGCAAATCATACAGTCAAGCTTGTATGTGGCTTTCCGTGTTTGTTCACTTCTTTTTATTTTTCACATAAAGAACTTATATCTGGAAAGAAGATGGGCGCTTGGATAATGTTAAAACTCATAATAAAAATTTTTGCAAGGAAGACTTAGAAATGTACACGAGCTGGTGGTTGGAAAGCATGCGTGGTAGCACAATCATCCCTGGCATTCAGAAGAGAGACACATTTCTACAGTACAGGCTTTTGCATTAGCATCTTGATCCCGATTCAGTGACCGGAGTATTTCGGTATTGCTTGTAGAGTAGTGTGAGCGTCGATCAGGTAGCCCACTATAAGGAAGCAAAGCCTTAATTTTACCCCTTCATCCCCGAAGAAAATTATATAGGGTGCAAAATATATCTGTACCCTAGACCTTCCAGTGTGCACTCTGCAAATATTAATGGACGGGATAAACATTAGTGAACAGTGTGACAAAACTTTAGTTTACCTTTGGCTTCGTTGCCCCCCCCCCCCCCCCCCCTCCCCCCCACGGCGCCAACCCCCAGGGGCAGAAGACATGGAACGTTGAAGCAGAGTGCCGAAAGCAGGTCCTTTGTCCCATTTACTGTGGGAGGAGGGGGGACGGGGGCGGTGTTTTTGCCTTAGAAAGATGTGTGGGAAGGGTGGGAGGAAAGTATTGATCAACAGCAAATAAAATGCGAAGAATGCCGTCCTTCTCAACCTCGTGCCCCTTCTCCAACATTCTCCAACATTTTCCTCAGTCCTACTGAAGAAAAAGAAAAAAAAAAAACTAACATAAACAACTGATCTTTACTTTGATAACTGTGAAGAAAACAACACAAAACATCCAGTGAGACGCGTTTTGCAGCAATCACGCAAAATGTTCCGAGTCCGTTTTGTGTCACTTGTTTGAATGTTTGAAAGTTAGCTGGATGTAGTTCTGTCAATAATAGACTAATTCATGCTGGATGATTGCTTTTCATGTTTCACTAACAGCACTGTCTGTGTCGGTAGGGGGAAAGCCCATGGGCTGAGGTCAGTCATTAGAATCTTCAGAATCACATTCTGGTAAGACGAACTGTGGGTATCCAGAGGCACAGCCCTCATGGGTCCAGTTTTGACAGATGTGGCACTGAACCCACACATTGCCTGGTCCAGTCTGAATCCAGGGTTCGCAGCATATCCAGCAGAGCCATTCTTCTTCGTTACTGCATTTAAACAGTGCCTGCACCCTCAGGGTAGAGAGACGACAGTCTGTGGGATACTGTGGTCCTTTCCAGGTTAGCCATCGCAGAGAGACGACAGTCTGTGGGATACTGTGGTCCTTTCCTGGTTAGCCATCGTAGAGAGACGACAGTCTGTAGGATACTGTGGTAGTTTTCTTTCTCTGATTAACCGTTTGTGAAGCCTTGTTTGCATGTCTTCGTGATCACAGCAGTTTGCTGGGTCGCTTCTTGTAACAACTGCAGACGATTCAGATTTCCGTTTTGCGACACATCAAACTGTTTTCTGTCGTCTGAAACTAATGTTAGGTATTGGAATTGAGATAACTAGGTTACAAAATGCCAGTTGTGAAACGAAGTTGGAAGTCTACACAGAAGTTAGACAAACATTAGACAAATGGCATTACACGTTACGTAAGTAACGGCTGTTCAGTCATGATTAATGCTTGTACACGTGGCAAGAGACTGACTGCGCCGATATACGAAGGGCAAGAGCTGAATGAATGGATAGACAAAGGTGTGCATCCTATTGAGGATTTAGAGAACTAAACAGGGCCATTCCTCACATAAGATGAACTTAAGAACGAGCATATGCTGAAACGTGGTTTATGTTATATCGAGACTGTACAATCTGTTAAAAAGTATATCCGCGCGACAAATGTTACAAGTAACAAATTCAAGAACACTTCAAATGCTCTCAGTATCATCTGAGTGTTAAGAAAGGGAATTCGATATATTTGATATCTTTACTGCATATAATTCACAATCAAGAAGTTCTCAGAAGTCACACGATGAACGTTGAGTAACGTGAAGTGGGAGATTATATTTCCTGAGATACAACAACTAAAAGAAACTAAAACAATGGCTTCAAACGTGATTATTTCATAGGATCCTTGTAACAGATACACTGCTGAAAAAAAAGAATTCTCTGTAAATCTGAAAAGGAATCTAGAGATCATTCATTCTTCACGTGCAGTGTAACGACACGTTTGGGGCTAATATTCAACATTTCAAAAAGAAAAGCAAAAAAGAAAATTCTGAGAGGAATTATGTTGATTTTGCTTACAAATGATATCATGATAGGCTGTTGATTGATGACCAGGACGTTTTTGTAGTTAAGCTCAAAGGACGATCGTGATCCATAATTTCGGTCAAGAAGAGTATGGATACATAAAGTCATCTGTTACTATAGAAAAAAAAAAACTTTATTTGTACTGTGGGTGTTGACGTCTGTGCTTTTATATACAATTATGAATCTTGGGTTGCCTTCTGTGACAGGTTCTTTGTTGTACTCTCTCTCTCTCTCTCTCTCTCTCTCTCTCTCTCTCTCTCTCTCTCTGTGTGTGTGTGTGTGTGTGTGTGTGTGTGTGTGTGTGTGTGTGTGTGTGTGTGTGTTTCTCTTCACGTAGTATTTCATCAATACGGGCAGATACAAAAAGACTGCAGTGTGATATTAACAGATGAAACAAAACTGATTGCTTGTTGTATAATATGTACATGAAGACTGGATTTGCAGTTCAAGTTTACATTTTTGTTGCGGTTCTTTTTTCTTATTTTCTTTTAGCGTTTTTCGTATTACCTTGTTTCCTATTCGTTTTAAAACTGAATTGAAAGAGCAAGAAGAAAAAACCTTCAGAACTTCTGAGTAAAAGCATGCCAACTAAACTGATCCACAAAAATCTTTTCATTGATTAAATAGTCTAATTAATACATTGGGTCTGAGTTTAAGAAATCCATCCCGACAGGCACTGCTAATGTGTTTCATGCATTAAAAGACTCGATCACAGTCTGCTCAATGCCCTGTCTCTACCACCCATATCTGCAGACTCACTAACAAGTCTGACAACTGACGAAGGAACAAGAAACATCAGTGGGGTTTTATCATGGTTCAACAGTCATTATTTCTCACCTCAGCAATACGCCATCCGTTCATAACAGAAAACCTGCTAGCTTGAAGAAAATCAAGTGACGCACTCTGGACAACTCAGCGTCATAATAGAGATGAGGATTCTTGGTATGGAGCGTATCGTGTTCAGTTCATTTCTGTTCTCTTTTCTTTGCAGATCGCGCTTTGCGTGGTGACGGCGCATGCCCAATACCACAGCCAGTACTACTACTCCTGCCCGCCGGACAGCGTGGCTGTCCGGCAGTTCCGGATGATGACCGGCGATCTCAGCCCCAGGAAATACCCACTGTGTCTGTAGTCGACTTCTGTCCATAGTTCTGTTTGCATTTTCTTCTCATCCGGTTTCTAGGTTCGTCCGTTGCCACCCTGACCATCCCGCATCCCATTCCCTTCCATCCCCCCCCCCCTCCCTCTGTCCCCTTTGCTTAGCTCCCTGTGTTGCTCTCCCGATCATCCCGCATCCCATCCCCCCCCCCCCCCTCTCTCTCTCTCTCTCGCTCTCTCCCCCCTTCGCTCAGCTAGCTCCTATGTTGCTGTATCTGTCTCCTCTACAAGGATCTTGGTGAAGACTGATAATGAGAGTCCACTGTGCTAATCTCTTGAGTGAAACACCTGTTTGCTATTGCCTTACCTCTCTAGTTGATTTGATTTGTTCTTGCCTGCATTGAAACTCCCTTTATGCGTGGATCTCCAAAACAAAAGCACGCTCGTTTCTTATCTGTTACAGTGTGGAC
>JADBJO010000169.1:142500-147500 GCA_016801955.1 Conus betulinus
CCCACCACCGTAATCTGTCCCACCACCGTAATTTTGTCCCACCACCGTAATCTGACGGCAGAAAAATCTGACAACCATTAAGTAATCTAGCAACAAAGTAATCTGACCAGAGAGTAATCTGACAACAGAGTAATCTAATAGCAGAGTAATGTAACACTAAAGATAAGCTTCATTTGCTACCGGATGGGAGAAGACATGAGCAGTTTTCGGCTGAAACTTATTACAGCTGAATGTACGAAAATTTAGAAAGACAATGTCGATGTGGTTGTTGCAGTCAGTAGCTCCGAACTCCAATTTTGTAAATTGTAATGAAATGAAGCCTCATCAGCAAAATTTGCAATTACAAAATGTATGTCCAAGATCGCCTACTTACAGAAAGAGAGACGAGACGACTACAAAAGAGTGATGGTTTTCTGTGTATACGCTTAGATTTAGAAAGAAGGGACAATTGCATTTTTTTTTTTCCCGGTGCCATGTGTAATTATCAAATTATGCCCCCCCCCCAAAAAAAAAAAAACTCACCTTTACTGTGTCTGTTGACGCACTGAATTTCTTGTTACCATCACAGAGACCGACTCATGACACCGTCGTCAAGTTTTGACTTATTTCTGGATGATTTCTGAACGAAGAACTCAAAATCAACATTTAATGTATTTTGCCGATAATTCGCTCAGTGTACCATCAATAAAAACAACATGCAACTTGGTTCCATTGGCTTTTGGTCTTCTGTTTCTGTATAGAATTAATACTTTCGTTTTATATTGTACGTGCTCTTAACACTCACTCGCTCACTCACTCACTCACTCTCAGTCTCTTATTCAATCGATTAATCAGCCAGTACTGTTTCTGCGTAGAAGGGGTATGTTTTGTATATCTCATACTACCTGCTCTCTGTTAAACAGTCATTTTGTCCCTCTTTACACCCTCACACCCTCACTCATCTAATCGATCAATTAGTCACTGCTGATTCAGCTTGGAATAAAATAGGTTCGTCTCTTACTGTGTCTGCTCTCAATGATCAGTCAGCATGTCACCCAGTCACTCCCTCACTCACTCATGCCCACCTTACCCCACTCCCCCCCCCCCCCCCCCTCTGTCTCTCTCTCCCTCATTCGATTAATCAATCAATCGATTAATGGATCAGTGCCGTTTCAGCAAAGAATGTGATCCATTTGTGCTACAATGTACTGGCTCTCACTTACTCACTCAATCACTTGTTCACTTACTCACTCATTCACTCACTCACTCCTTCACTCCTTCACTCACTCACTCACTCGCTCACTCACTCACTCATCCGATAAATCTATTAGTTCTGTTTTAGCGATGAACGTGATATATTTGATTCTCACTATATCGATTCTGCATTCTTTACTTCACCAACTAATCAGCCTACCAACGCATAATTAACTCAAGAGTCAACAAGCCACTTTCATCAACCTGCTAACCGATCTATCCACTAACCAGCCATTCTAAGAAAATCGTCACTCAACGGGTCAAATACTTAAACCATTTATCCGACCATCAATCGAGCAACCAACCGATCCCTCTATCAAATGAGACAAGCGGAAAACAATGCAAGGATCAACGCAATCTTGGCGGGTTCAAAAGACGTTTGACCTGCACAGGTATTTCACTCTTTCGTAGCTTTAGCTTTAGAGGCCGAACCGTTGCAACATACGCACACACTGCCTGTACGTTCTTTACTGCGTTCATCAGTCAATCTTTGACCACAAGACCTGTTCAGCATGGGGTACTGTATGCTTTGATCAGATAAGAAGCCAGTGCTATTCTAGCACCGAAAAGGGAATGTATGCTCTTTATTGTGTCTGCTCACAATCATTGATTGATCGATCAGTCAATCAGTCCATAAAGCAGTCAAACAGCAAGTGTTTCTTTCACCATAGAATATTACTGGTGCCTCTATACATCTGCTGTCAATCAATCTATCAATTAATCAATCAAGAAATCGTCAATCAAGCAATACAATTTTACGTTTGATACCGTCTGCTTGTGTCTCAGTGTCTCTGCTCTCAAACAGTCAATGACTTATTCAATCACTGAATCAGTGCCCTCACATTATGTTCCGTCTGTTTCTCTCTGTATCGGACCTCAACCATCAGCCAGTGCTGCTTTATCCCAAACTGAAGACCTGCTTGTTCTACATCGTATCTGCTCTCGATCAATCGATCGATCAATCAATGAATCAGCCAATCAGTCAATCAATCGATCAATCAATCAGTCATTCAGTCGATCAACTCAGTCAATCAATCGATCAATCAATCAGTCAATCAATTAATCAATAGATCGATCAGTCAGCAAATCAACCAATCGATTCTATTTTAACACGGAGCATCCTCTATTGATTCCTCTTCGTATCGGCCAACAATCATCCCAACACTCGACTGACCAGAGTTTTTTTTTTTTCAGCATAAAGTATGGTTTTGCTTGTTCCTTACGTTATATGCTCCAGATCGATCAACCAAACATTGGATACCTTAATCAATCATCGATTAACCACGCATGGGATAGATCAACCAATCACTTGATAGGTCAACCAGCAAACCATCGAACACATCAACCAATAAATAAATCAATGTGTGGATAGATCAATCAATCAATTAAGAAGTAAATCAGTCAACCAATCAATCAATCAATCAATCAATCAAACATCAAAACATTGACCAGATTATTTAATGAAGGAAGGCTGCAGGTAAGCAGCAACCAGCCAAGCAGAGTAATTGATACCGAACACAGTAAGGAATAAACAGATCACATTTAAAGTTCAAACAGCTTGAATCTATTAATCGATTGATTGATTGATTGATTGATTGATTGATTGATTTGATTGATTGATTGATTGATTGATTGATTGATTGATTGATCGATCGATGCATTGATTGATTGATTGATTAATTGATTGATTGATGATGATTGATTGATTGAATGGTTGGCTGGTTTGTTGGTGGGTGGGTGGGTTGGTGGGTGGGTGGGGTGGGTTGATCGATTGATTGATCGGTCGATAGATCGATAGATCGATTTATAGATTGATCGATCGATTTATCGAGTGATTAGTTGACCGATCGATTGGTTGATTGATTGGTTTACTGATTAAATTATTAATTTGATTGATTCTGTGAATAACATGTGTTTTACCGAACTGACAGAGCAGTGCTTAATTCATTAATCGATGGAAGAAGAGCAGATAAATTAAAAAAAAACAAGCAGATCATGTTCATTTTGAATGACTATTGAGAGTTCGGGTTCCTTCTTCCACTTGTTCGCTTTGTCACTTCTTCAGCCCGTCGTCGTCCACTTTCTCCTGGACGTGTTCATCAACGCAGCGTCCCAACACACTCTCAGTCTTTACCCTGTACTTCACTTCCCCCAGCTTCATCAGGCAACCACCATGGCCGCCCTTTACCAGACTCAACAGCAAGACCAATAACATAAGTACTTTTTGTCTTAGGAAATTCAGAGTCCCACATACACAAAGGGAGAAAAATCACTTACGAAAACGTACCACAGAATACTGCTAGAACTTTGTATCTACGAGAAAACCCATAAGAGAATTCTGTACTAGACCCGTTCTGGAAGAAAAAGGAAGAAAGCAGGAGAAGATAACGCCTCTTTCCATTGCAAAGAGAGTTATCTTTTCTCAGTTTATGGGTCAAGGTCGTAACGCAATTTGTGCATGCGCCATTTGGTAGACAAATGTCACGTCAAACTGATGATATGTTGATTTGAATCAATAGATGATAGGGATGTAAGCCACGTTAAAAACTGTTTGTAACACAGTGTCGGCGATACAGGCACACCGTTTCACGTTTATGTATTGGGCTCTCTCTCTCTCTCTCTCTCTCTCTCTCTCTCTCTCTCTCTCTCTCCTCTCTCTCTCTCTCTCTCTCTGAAATAGAGCTGTTCGAAAAAAAAAAATCAGGGTAAGTTGAACCATGTCTTTACACTTGTAGATACAAGTATCTTTTAAAGATTATGGGTCAAGTTAATAGATCTAGAGAGTCAAAAATGTGGTTTGATGCGCACGCTAGGATATCGATCAGGATATCAAATGTCTGTATTACATCAGCACCTTTTCACACTCATGTTTTTGGCATTCTCTCTTTCTCTCTAATTGAAGCGTTCAGCTGGCTGATGGAACAAACTTGCTTTGGGTGTACCCACCAGCGACATCTGTCCCAAGAAAACAGTGGGGTCACTTCGCTGAAATCGAATGCCAGTGGAGGTTACCTTCCTTTGCAGGTTTCACATCCTTATGTCGCCCCTCATTCTATTAAAAAAATGTTATGTAATTTACATCATTTTGTCACCATAAATTCTACTGAAAGGATTTGACTTGCATCCTAATATCACCATTCATTCTACTGAAAGGATTTGATTTACATCATAATGTCACCATTCATTCTCCTGAAAGGATTTGACTTGCATCCTAATGTCACCATTCATTCTACTGAAAGGACTTGGCTTACATCCTAATGTCACCATTCATTCCACTGAAAGGTTTGACTTACATCATAATGTCACCATTCATTCTCCTGAAAGGTTTGACTTACATCCTAATGTCACCATTCTTTCTCCTGAAAGGATTTCACTTACATCCTTATATCACCATTACTTCTACTGAAAGGATTGGATTTACATTCTTACATCACCATCAATTTCACTGAAAGAATTTGACTTACAACCTACTGTCACCATTCCTTCCACTGAAAGGTTTGACTTATATCCTGATGTCGCCATTCATTCCAGGAACGGTTTGACTGCACACAGATTTGAGAGAATCACTGAATCCACCACGAGGATCCAAAGCAATTGGCGACTGCAAAAGGTTCTTTCTTTCCTCTCTCTCTCTCTCTCTCTCTCTCTCTCTCTCTCTCTCTCTCTCTCTCTCTCTCTCTCTCTCTCTCTCAGTCTCTCTGTCCCTGTCTGTCTCTCTCTCTTGCAAGATTTAGAAACAGAACACTGGGATTAAATGCTAATAAAAG
>JADBJO010000169.1:155000-165000 GCA_016801955.1 Conus betulinus
GCAGCAATTCTGTTGCTTTCATAGGTCTCTGCACCTTTACGAACAGCTGATCGCCACCCATCTCTGTCCTGGGGGCAGTCTGCTCCCATGTTGTGTGGCTGATGTTGAAGGCCTTCAGGGAGAATTTGAGGCTGTCTTTGAAACGCTTCCTCTGGCCTCCATGAGAGCGTTTGCCCTGTTGCAGTTCGCCAAACAATAGTTCCTTTGGCAACCGATGATCTGGCATGCGAACTACATGACCTGCCCAGCGAACTGTGACTGCATCAGGATGGTGAAGATGCTGGTAGGCAGGCCAGCACGAGTGAGCACTTCAGTGTCCGGAATCTTATCTTGCCACTTGGTGCCTAGGAGTCTTCTGAGGCAAGTGGTGTGGAAATGGTTCAGTTTCCTGGCGTGACGGTGGCAAACTGTCCATGTTTCACAGCCATAGAGCAGTGTGTGGTGAGAACTGTGGCCTGATACACCTTGATCTTGGTCTCAGGGTGATGCCTCTCCTATTCCATACGTTCTTGTGGAGTCTGCCAAAGCGGCGCTAGCTTTGGCGAGCCGGGCATTCACCTTATCGTCGACAGGGTGCTGCCTAGGTAGGTGAACTTACCCACCGCGTTCAGTTGCTATCCAGTGATGGTGATGACTGGTTCAACGTATGGCTTGGTTTTCGTTTTGAAGTCTCCTGAGATTGACGACTGATCCATCCGTGCGGTACTTGATGACGATGCCTATCTCCGCGTCATTGAATGCGTCAGTCAACATAGCCGAGAACATGAGGCTGAGCAGGGTGGGAGCAAGAACACAAACCTGCTTCACTCCGTTTGAGACTGGGAACGGTTCAGATGTCTCCGCCGTTGTCTTGGCCTCTGGCCAGCATGCCGTAGTGAAGTTGGCGTACGATGGCAATGGACTTTCTTAGGCATCTATACTTCGCCATAATTCTCCAAAGTCCCTCCCTACTGACAGTGTCAAAGGCTTTGGTCAGATCAACATAGGTGGAGCACAAGTCGACATCTTACTAAACAGACCATAGACATTCAACAGGCCACAGACATTCAACAGACCACATTCACGAGACTACAGACATTCAACAGACCACATTCACCAGACTACAGACATTCAACAGACCACAGAAATTCAACAGACCACATTCACCAGACTACAGACATTCAACAGACCACATTCACCAGACTACAGACATTCACACAAACTACAGATATTCACCAGACCACAGACATTCACCAGACCACAGACATTCACCAGACCACAGACATTCACCAAACTACAGACATTCACCAGGCCACAGACATTCACCAGACCACAGACATTCACCAGACTACAGACATTCACCAGACCACAGACATTCACCAGACTACAGACATTCAACAGACCACAGATATTCACCAGATCACAGACATTCACCAGACCAGAGACATTCAACAGACCACAGACTTTCACCAGACCACATTCACCAGACTATAGGCATTCAACAGACCACAGACATTAAACAGACCACGGTCGTTCAACAAACTACAGGCATTCACCAGACCACAGACATTCAACACAAGACAGTTGACCTTCTTAAAACTAGTTTTCATCACGTTGACACTGGATTCACTTGAAGCTTGAAAAGTATGTCGGGAAGTGTTATTTGAAGCATTGTCGTAATAATTTGCCCCATTGATTCGCTAACAAGGGAACGGAACAGTAATGTCATTATCACCAGAAACAGCAGTCAACATAAAGAAGAGTATCAGCATGGAAAGTGTGGTCTGCAAAAGACTGTTGGTGATATCTCTGTTCCTGGATATTCATATTAACAGCATTATAGATATCTGGATCTTCATCAGCAACACTGGCACTCTTACAAAAAACATGTATGAGCTTCATTGTCATCGTCAAGTACTGTAGAGCTATTGTTAAATGACCAGAAACTCTCATTCCACCCCTCCTTCAACTCACAGAACCATCCGACATATGAATGTAAACTAAAACATCGTCAAATCATCAATTGCACTAGAAAGATCTGACCACCGTCATCTATTTGCCAACCCCCCTTTTTGGACCAGAACCATCATATTCATGTCAGCAAAATCATCTATTACAGCATGAAGAAGAAGAATAAAAGTAAACTGTTACCAGGGGTTACCTCTTATAACACTGACATCAACAGTAAATCAGTCAACATCAGAATCGTGCCTCAGGCACCACTCACAATCAGGGGCAAGGTGACCCAGACCGAGAGCGGAGTAACTGGTGTCCACTCTTAGTTTGCTGATCAAATGCTTGGGAATATCAGTGACGATCGGTTTTTGCAGATTGGCTGAAGAAATGATCAAGAGGCGATGTTTTCAAGCAGGGAATGACATTGAGATACTTGTCAGATGAACAGAATTGTCAAAACTGATGAAGTTTGTGCTGGTCGTTCAGGTATTGAGCTATACATCGATAATGCTCTCTTCTGGGTCAACAGCAATAAGCTCAAAGTAGACATTGACAAAACAGAAACAATGCCTGCTGGCTGTCTCTCATGAATTAAAGAGGCAGGCTGTGCGCCAGGAAGCATAGGTGGTGATAAGATTAGTTTTATACTGATAGTCAAATATCTGAAAGTAAAACATGCCCAGTCACTTTCAATGCAGGATAAGATCAGCCGTGTGTGCTGCGCATCGTTCTTATGACTCTGCTGAATTGTCTCAGTTCATAAATACCTATCACATGATGCGACAGTGCCACTTGTCAATTAACAAATTACTTCTTGGCTCATGAATGTAATTTAGTACTGTATGTTTGCCAGTGGGACAAATTTCCCGGCGCAAACGAACTCAAAACAGCGCAGTGCAACACTTCCTAAATAAAAGCAAACGAGGTTATATTACGACACTGCTGAGGGAGCTTCACTGGCTACCTGTTACATTCCGTTATCAGTGCAAGCTGGCTGCTCTTATGTTCTGCTCCTCTGATGCCTTTCAACTACACCCGACCTGTACGCTCTGCACATACCAGAATCACCTACTCCCGACCTCTACGTTCTGCACATACCAGAATCACCTACACCCAACCTGTACGTTCTGAACATACCAGAATCACCTACACCCGACCTGTACGTCCTGAACATACCAGAATCACCTACACCCGACCTGTACGTTCTGAACATACCAGAATCACCTACTCCCGACCTCTGCGTTCTGCACATACCAGAATCACCTACTCTCGACCTCTACGTTCTGAACATACCAGAATCACCTACACCCGACCTCTGCGTTCTGAACATACCAGAATCACCTACACCCAACCTGTACGTTCTGCACATACCAGAATCACCTACACCCGACCTGTACGTTGTTAACATACCAGAATCACCTACTCCCGACCTCTATGTTCTGCACATACCAGAATCGCCTACTCCCGACCTCTACGTTCTGCACATACCAGAATCACCTACACACCCACCTGTACGTTCTGCACATACTAGAATCACCTACACCGACCTGTACGTTCTGCACATACCAGAATCACCTACACCCGACTTCTGCGTTCTGCACATACCAGGATCTACTCTGCGTTCCTGAAGATTCCGAAACAAAATCTAAAATCGTCAAGTGAGCGTTTAACAGCTTCGCTTCCCCTACTATTGTAGAACTTATTACCACCCACTGCACGAAACCAGCCTACCTTGCATGTCTTCACAGCAACGTTGAAAGCCTGTCTTTTCATGCAAGCATGTTGAACAATGTTCTTTATACCTTTATGTGTACATAACAGTCCTGTAGTGAGTTAGTCATTACATGTGACTGAATGAAGGTCTCGATGGTGCATGTAAGCGTGATTAATAGCTCTCAACTACAAATGATCTATACAATTATTGTTAAGATATTACTATCATTACTGTTTTGATTATCATTATTATTGTTATTGTTGTTGTTATTTTTTTTTACACTTTATAGGGCCTAAATGAGTGCCTTGATGATTAACATCTGCTGTCACAGTCTCTGTAGACCACAGGATCTTAGAATACTGGCTTTGTGAGCCCCAATCTCTGGAAGGAATGTGTTGCTATGATTCTGTCCAAGAAACGTGACCCGGACCCAACTGTGTTGGAGAACTATAGGTCCATGTCAAATTTATTCCCTCCCTCTACCGCCTTTCAATCCTCCCTCATTCTGAAGAAAGTTTTGTCGCACCAGCTGCTTGATCACTTGGCGCAGACTGACTTACTGACGTACGGAACATAATAATATGTGTCCTAACTTCACATAAATAAAATGTGTAAGTGTGTGCATACAGACGATCATGGGCTGTAGTAAAAAGTGTTAGTGTGTGCACACAGACGATCTATGGGCTGTAGTACCATGTGCTGTGACATGACAAAATATAGGTGTACAGACATAGAGACAAGAGAGATTCATTTGTTCATTCGTTTTTAAGATCATGAAGCCATTGCTGGCGAAAATGTTTTACAAATTACTCACAGACAAAGCTATTAGACTGAAGACAATTTCACAAAAATGGATCAAGTTATATCAAAATGAGTGGAAGTCTGGGTATGTGCACACTCCCACAACACACGGTGAAGAAATGGCGAATGGCTTGGTCCTAGCTTGAGTTTGAATGAATAAGTGAATGAATGAATGAATAAATACATTACTTGATTAATAAAGAAAGAATATCTGAATAAATGAACGAATGAATCTTCTACCTAACGTGCTTTCACCATGATTAGTAATACTACACAGAGGTTTGACTTTACAATGGATAAAACTTTTATTTGAGTGTTGCTTTAAGAATGCAATTTGCCCCGGGCTACCCTATGTCTTACGTCACAGCTGTAACCGAAGAGGGGACCGCAATCGACTTGATGATGTTGGCAACTGCTTACTAATTCTGAACCATGAAGGGACTTTCCATCAGTCCGGCGTACGACTGCAGGGCAGCCTCTGAAAAAACGCTGTTGTTTTGATTTTCCAGAAACGTTCAGAAAAGATACGAGAATAAAGCATCCATTTTCTTCATAATCAGCAGCAACATAAACCGAGTGGAATACGCTTTAAGCATTTGTTGTTGTTGTTGTTGTTGTTGTTGTTGTTGTTGTTGTTGTTGTTGTTGTTGCTGCTGCTGCTGCTGTTTACAGATATACTGACGGACGCATATATTGACTGAGACAATGAACAAAGTCTTTCTATAATACCTCTGTCCAAGAAAGAAACGTGTGACTATCAGAACAACTGGAACACCAGTTTCGGCAGCTTCCCGAGTAAAGTGAGGCTGGAGATCCTGCTGAGAGACAGACGAAATCCTAGCAGAAGCGTTGGGGGGGGCGGGGGGGGGGGGGGGGGGGGGGGGGGGGGGGGGGGGGGGGGGGGGCGGGGGCGGGCATTTAGACCAAAAAGGAACACGTTTATATCTTCAACATTAAGCTACTGACAGAGAGGTACCCTTCGATGCTAATCTATTGGCTATAATGATTGAGAATGGTTCAAACGTGTTCCTCTTCAGTCCGAGTCCTCCCTGTACTTCTGCACGGAGTTCTTCTGCTCTTTCTGTCCCTGTATTTCTACAACGTAATCTCTGGCAGAACTCCACTGACTTCAAGAAAACCTTGGACCCTGTCTAGCACAGAGGTTTGTTATGGGTCATGAGGAACTACCACTCTGACAACAACGCAATGCAAGTCCTCGAAGCACTCTGCAATGGAACTAACAACGCTGTTGACTAGAGAACAGCACGACAATGCGGGGCGGGCTGTAGTGGTCATAGAGTCGACAACTGAACTTCAGCATGGTCCAGCGTAGTGACCCGTTTTTAACCTGAACCCACCCCTCTATTCCAGCTCGCTGTAAACGGGTATAATCTGTTTTCTCTGTACAGAAAAAAATGGGGAGAAAGGGATGGGGGGGGGGGGGGGGGAGGGTTGGGAGTTAAAGCGGAGCGGGGATGGAGAGGTGACAGGTAGTGCTGTCATTATGGCGTCCCTAAGTGTGGTTGAGGCCTCGAAACACCCCGTAACTCTGCGACCTCTCGGTTTATGGGAACACCTTTGCCTCATCTAATCATGCTGCACGGTTAAAATCAAACAAAAACAAACAGACAAACGTACAAACAAACAATACAGATACAAATAAAAACAAACAAACGCAGACAGAAACAAAAACACAGACACAAACAAAAAACAAACACAGGCGCAAACAAACACAGACACAAACAAAAGCAAACACAGACACAAACAAACACGGACACAAATGAACACAGACATAAACACTAGACGTGCGTGCACTGACTTTATAGTGGCTGCACACTGTCACTATGAGTCATTTTAACGCAAGAGTAAAGAGGGTGAAGGGAGGGAGGGAGGGGGGGGGGGGGAGAGGGTATCTGCTATTAAATACCACGGGCATCGCTGTATGCTCCATTGCCTTCTGTGACCGCCACAGACGGTACTCGATCTTCGAAAAGATTGGCACTGCAACCCTCGTCGTAGAGTCGCAAGTATCTGACCGAAACATCAGCAACATGTTTGCCATCTTGCTGGTAAAGTTATCCTGTCTTGTATGTAACTGTATAGCTGTCGAAATATTTAAATACAGGACTCATTCTGCACATAATGGTATCATAACACAGACGCAGCCTTTAGTAAGGTCCGGTCTGTTTGTTAAACCATGTAGACAGTCTTTCTGACTTGTGACTGCATTAAGACATAATTGTAAACATTCTTTGAAAACGTCTTTTTGACAAGTTCTGGAACATGATACGTGTTACGAAAGATTGACTGGCAAAAGACTATAAGAAAAATGTTATCATTAACCTTCTCTGAAAGAAGGAGAAATTTTTACGGTTTTTTTTTACCATCTACGTGTGCATACCTTCATTCATTAGTGATGATTCATTTCTGAATTTGTGTGGGTGTGCGCACACCCATACTTTTTATATAGGAAAACTGACGAGTAATCTTTTCTGTGTAATGTAGGTGTGCACACACCGATGATTCTTTCATCGTTTTTAAGTTGGCTTTCCTGCCGTTTCTTTCTTTTTTTCTGTTTTTATCCTTGTTTGCCCACCATCTATTTTTTCAATTGATAACAAAAAACATACACAAACAAGCAATACACACGGCCTAAACAAACTCAAAGATTATAAACAGTAGGAAAACAAACTGGCTCAGCATGTACATTAGATCCACAAAGAACTCTGCATTAAAAATTCACGCAAGCTGTACGGCTGTACAAGAGGCAGTTATTGGTAAGCGAACAACAAGCAAACAAACAAACAAAAGACCAATTGCAGAACTGGAGAGGAGCCATGAAGAGGTGTGGAGAAGGGAAGAAGTAAACAGTGCATGTTTTTGCATTACTGTCTTGCTCCCGGCTCAGTGACCTGCGTATTTTGTTATTGCTTGCAGATTAGTGTGGCATGGAACAGGTCGCGCACCGTAAGGAAGCAAGCCTTAATTTGACCCCTTGATCTTAAAAAAATATGGAGTGCAAACTATATTTGTACCCTTTATTTTACAGTGTGCGCTTTGTAAACATTAACGAACTGCAACAAAAATAGTGAGCAGTGAACAGAAATTTAGTTTACCTTTGGCTTCCTTGCCTTCTCCCCCCCCCCCCCCCCCCCCCATCCACCGGGGCAGAAGACATGGACCGTTGGAACAT
This sequence comes from Conus betulinus, assembly GCA_016801955.1. Lineage (NCBI taxonomy): Eukaryota > Metazoa > Mollusca > Gastropoda > Neogastropoda > Conidae > Conus > Conus betulinus. Next base: position 162,644 of record JADBJO010000169.1, read on the forward strand.
CTGGCTGAGAGCAGGCTCTTTGTCCCTTTTACTGGGGGGAGGGGGAGGGGGGGAGAAACAACGGACCTTTATTTTGATAACTGTGAAGAAAACAACACGTCAAATGAGACTCGTTTTGGCAGCAGTCACGCAAAATGCTCTGAGTCCGTTTTGTGTCACTTATTTGAAAGTTAGCTGGATGCTGTTTTGTCCAGAATAGACTAATTCATGCTGGATGATTGCTTTTAATGTTTCACTTACAGCACTGTCTGTGTTGGTAGGGGAAAAGACCATCGGCTGAGGTCAGTCATTACAATCTTCAGAATCACATTCTGACAATACGAACTGTGGGTATCCAGGGGCACAGCCCTTATGGGCCCAGTGTTGACAGATGTGACACTGAACCCACACGTTGCCTGGTCCAGTCTGAATTCAGGGTTCGCAGCATGTCGAGCAAGGCCACTCTTCTTCATTACTGCATTTAAACAGTGCCTGCACCCTCAGGGTAGAGAGACGACAGATTGTGGGATACTGTGGTCCTTTCCTGGTTAGCCATCGTAGAGAGACGACAGTCTGTAGGATACTGTGGTAGTTTTCCTTTCCTGGTTAGCCATTTTTAAGCCTTGCTTGCATGTCTTCGTGACCAAAACAGCTTGCTGCGTTGCTTCTTGTAACAACTGCAGACGATTCAGATTTCAATTTTCGTCCCTTGCTGTCTTTTTGCAAAGAGGTAAACATGGTAAGGACAGGATGACGTCTTGAATGGCAGATGTATCTTTAGCCGTAACAGTAGGCATCGTTGAGATCTGCTGAGGCTGAATGGACAGAAGACAGTCATGGCAGGCTACATTGTCTCCAAACAGTTGAAACTGGACGTAGATTGGTCGCTGAGATTCAAAAATTCCTCACAACTGTATCTTGCAGTGACCATGTGTTCTTTTGTCCAGAATGAAGTTTGGCCTTTAAAGCAGTTTGCTCATTGCCAAGAAATTCCACTTCACTGGGCATGCTGCAGGGCTCTGGAGTTGGATAATTGTGATCCTTGAAAGACCAGAAAGACCAGCATTGATAGCTGTGTTGTCAGCCTTCATGTCAAGCAAATCGTTGATGATCCTTGCTCCTAGTTCATCAGCTTGATTTTGCTCTGAAACAGCTGGGATGGGGGTCTGCTGAAGCACGATCTTTCCTCTCCACCTTCTCAAGTTTTGGATCCATCCCAATAGATGGTTGCTCAGATGATATCTTCCTTCTCTGACAGTGAAAATGTGGTTTATAGACATGTTGCCGACAGAAATGGTGTGTACTGTCGGCATCTTCTAGATAACCAGGTTGGTGTAGGACAGCGATCTTAATCATCAGCAAGATCTGGGCTTGGATAGTGATCTTAATCATCAGCACGATCTGAAGTTGGACAGTGATTTTAATCACCAGTATGATCTGAGGTTGGACAATGATCTTAATCACCAGCATGATCTGAGGTTGGACACAGATCTTAATCATCAGCATGATCGGGGCTTGGATAGTGATCTTAATCATCAGCATGATCTGGGCTTGGACAGTGATCTTAATCGTCAGCATGATCTGAGGTTGGACAGTGATCTTAATCATCAGCACGTTCTGAGGTTGGACACAGATTTTAATCATCAGCATGACCTGGGGTTGGACAGTGATCTTAATCATCAGCATGATCTGAAGTTGGACAACGGTCTTAATCATCAGCATGATCTGAGGTTGGACAATGGACTCAATCATCGGCATGGTCTGGGTTGAACACTGATCTTAATCATCAGCATGGTCTGGAGAAGGACAGTGATCTCAATCATCAGCATGACCTGGGGTTGGACAGTGATCTTAATCATCAGCATGATCTGGGGTTGGACAACGGTCTTAATCATCAGCATGGTCTGGGGTTGGACAGTGGACTCCATCATCGGCATGGTCTGGGTTGAACACTGATCTTAATCATCAGCATGGTCTGAGGTTGGACACAGATCTTAATCATCAGCATGACCTGGGGTTGGACAGTGATCTTAATCATCAGCATGACCTGGGGTTGGACAGTGATCTCAATCATCAGCATGACCTGGGGTTGGACAGTGATCTTAATCATCAGCACGTTCTGAGGTTGGACACAGATCTTAATCATCAGCATGACCTGGGGTTGGACAGTGATCTTAATCATCAGCATGATCTGGAGAAGGACAGTGATCTCAATCATCAGCATGACCTGGGATTGGACAGTGATCTTAATCATCAGCACGTTCTGAGGTTGGACACAGATCTTAATCATCAGCATGACCTGGGGTTGGACAGTGATCTTAATCATCAGCATGATCTGGGGTTGGACAGTGATCTCAATCATCAGCATGGTCTGGGGT
>JADBJO010000169.1:172500-175000 GCA_016801955.1 Conus betulinus
GCTCTTACTTGTGCGCCTTTTGTTTTTTTTCAATCTGTAATAATTCCAGTTTTTGTTTTACATTCAAGAAATCTGTCTGAAGCTGTTCATTTTGGGGGTCATCTATTATTCTTTTTCTCTGTTTGCTGAAGGCGACTCTGTAGTTGCAGAAGTTCGTTTTTCTTCTTACAAGACAAATTTTTACCAAATTCAATGCACAAGTTCCGTATTTCTAATTTACATAACTCCCATTTCTCTACACTGTTAACATGATCATTCTCTAACCAGAAGGAATCTAACATATTGTTCATTTTCTGTACTAAAACTCTTCATTCCTCAAATAACTATTGTTGAAGCGCCAGTAACCAGGACCATGGATAAAATTTCCTTCATTGATATCCAGTACAATTGCCTTGTGATCCGAATTAGGAGAAAGTACATGTTGACATGATACACATGAACTCAGAATACTTTTCGGAAGCAAGGCAGTAGTCTAAACGGCGCGCAATAAATGGTTTATATCGACACCAGGTGTAGTCTTTGTCAAATGAGTGGTGATTTCTCCAAACATCTGTTAAACTGTCGATTGTATCATTTAATACTTTAACTTCTCTGATATCATGTGGTGGTCTACCAGATATTATATCAAGTTCATTGTTCAAAACACAATTTAAATCTCCTAGGATAATGAGATCTTCTTCGTTAAATTCACTAAAAATGTCATTCATGCTTTGAAAAAGGAAAGCTTATCATTTGGTTCATTAGGCGCATACACATTTGCTATTACAATATTGCGTTCAAGGTATGCAACAGAGACAAAGCATTCTTTTTTGTGACCTTATTAATTTTACTTCACAATGAAAATTTCTTGAAATTAAAATCACTTCCCCCCGACTTCGCGTTGTACCTTCATTATAAAAGATATTACCACCCCATTCTTTGTTCCATGTTTCAATTTCATTTTTTGTTACATGAGATCCTTGTAAACAAATAATATCCATTTTTTTTTAAAAAGAAATTAAACACCGATCTTCTTTTCATTTTGTTTCGTAACCCTCTTACGTTCAAAGAGGTAATATATATTATCCATCGTAACATTTTTTTTTTTGTTTTCTTTCAATTTTTTTGTACCCTTGTTTTCATGGACATCCATAAAAACAAAATTAACATGTATATCATGATATAACCATTATTATCAATGACACATTTCTATCACTATTCAAACTCACAGTCCGTTGGACAATAGCACTGTTTTAACCAACTCAGTGTCATTTGGACAGTATGAATAAGGACTATGAAGACTTTCTGGATAGAGATATGGAGGATTCTCGGTATGGAGCGTATCGTGTTAAGTTCATTTCTGTTCTCTTTTTCTTTGCAGATCGCGCTTTGCGTGGTGACGGCGCATGCCCAGTACCACAGCCAGTACTACTCCTGCCCGCCGGACAGCGTGGCTGTCCGGCAGTTCCGGATGATGACCGCCGATCTCAGCCCACAGGAAATACCCACTGTGTCTGTAGTCGACTTCTGTCCATAGTTCTGTTTGCATTTTCTTCTCATCCGGTTTCTATCTTCGTCCGTTGCCACCCTGACCATCCCACATCCCATTCCCCTCCATTTCCCCCCTCCCTCTGTCCCCTTTGCTTAGCTCCCTGTGTTGCTCCCCGACCATCCCGCATCCCACCCCCCCCCCCTCTCTCTCTCTCCCCCCCTCTCTCTCTCTCTCTCTCTCTCTCTCTCTCCCCCCCTTCGCTCAGCTAACTCTTATGTTGCTGTACCTGTCTCCTCTACAAGAATCTTGGTGCAGACTGATAATGAGAGTCCACTGTGCTAATCTCTTGATTAAAACACCCGTTTGCTATTGAGTAATCTTTCTAGTTGATTTGTTCTTGCCTGGATTATAGCCCCCTTCTATGCGAGGATCTCTGAAACAAAAGCATACTCGTTTCTTACATGTTACAGTCTGGAAAAATCTCTCTCTCTCTCTCTCTCTCTCTCTCTCTCTCTCGCTCTCTCTCTCGCGCGCGCGCGCGCGCGCGCGTGTGTGTGTGTGTGTGTGTGTGTGTGTGTGTGTGCGCGCTTGCTTGCTTGCTAGAAAATTGGATCCTCTCCCCTCCCTCCACTCCCACCCCCTTGTTCATTTGCTCTCTGATTCCAAACAATTTAATGCATTGTACCCATGTATTTATCAGTATGTTTAATTGATTGTCCAGGATGTACATTTCCTTTACGGATGAAGATATTGTCGTTCGTGTTTTGCACTGTCGATTCATCGACTGTGTAACCTGCTCTGTACGTTTGGTTTACAGCCGAGCAAGTAGGCCCAAATACACACGCAAACACATACACAGACAGATGCAGAGAGAGAGAGAGAGAGAGAGAGAGAGAGAGAGAGAGAGAGAGAGAGGGGAGGGAGGGAGGGAGGAGGGAGTAGAGCAGAAAAGATCCAGGAAATGACAAACAAATCTTATCAACTGATGGAAGGTCATGATTCGGTTTGGGGTGGTACTCTTATTTATTC
>JADBJO010000169.1:180000-195000 GCA_016801955.1 Conus betulinus
CTGCCGCTGCAATGCGGTCTGCCATGACAGCGGAAGGTGCCGACGAGGACGAGGGTCCTCCTGAGGATTCTTCCGAGACTCCTGGACAGGGTGTCCCACCACCTTCTGGAGAGGATGCCCCAACAAAGTAATCTAACAACAGAGAAATCTAACGACAGAGTAATCTAACTACAGAGTAATGTAAACCATGAAGTAATATAGCAACAAAGTAATCTGACCATAGAGTAATCTGACAACAGAATAATCTAACAGCAGAGTAATGTAACACTAAAGATCAGCTTCATTTGTTAACGGATGGGAGAAGACATGAGCAGTTTTCGGCTGAAACTTATTATTGTAGCTGAAGATACGAAAATATAGAAAGACAATGTTGATGTGGTTGTCGCAGTCTGTAGTTCCGAACTCCAATTTGTAAATTGTAATGAAATGAATCCTTATCAGCAAAATTTGCAGTTACAAAATAGTTACAGAAAGAGAGACGAAACGACAACAAAACAATGATGGCTTTCTGTGTATACGCTTCTATCTTAATAGAAGCGTCTATTACATTGTAGACCTGTGGCAAGTTTACTTACCATCCTGTGCAAATAACCTCTACTGTGTCTGTTGACACACTGAATTTCTCGTTACCATCACAGAGACCGACTCATAACATCTTCGTCAAGTTTTGACTTATTTTTGGATGATTTCTGAATGAAGAACTCAAAATCAACATGTATTTTTGCCGATATTTCGCTCAGTGTACCATCAATAAAAACAACAGCAACTCGATTCCATTGGTTTTTGGTCTTCTGTTTCTGTATAGATTTAATACTTTCGTTCTATACTGTGTGTGCTCTTAACACTCTCTCGCTCACACGCTCTCTCAGTCTCTTATTCAATCGATTAATCAGTCAGTGCTGTTTTTGCATGGAATGTGGCATGTGTGCACCTCACTGTGTCTCCTCTCTGTTAATCAGTCACTGTGTCCCTCCTTTACACCCTCACTCAACTAATCGATCAATTAGTCACTGCTGAATCAGCTTGGAATATGTTAGGTTCATTTCTCACTGTGTCTGCTCTCAATGATCAGTCAGCTTGTCACCCCAGTCCCTCCCTCACTCACTCACGCCCTTCCCCCCCCCCCCCTTTCCCCCGTCTGTCTCCCTGATTTGATTAATTAATCATCGATTAATGGTTCAGTGCCGTTTTCAGCAGGAATTGATCCTTTTGTGCTACAAAGTATTGCTCTCACTTACTCACGCACTTGCTCTTTCCCTTACTCACTCATTCACCCAATCACTTACTCACTCATTCACGCAATCCTTTACTCACTCATTCACTTACTCACTCACTCACACACTCACTCACTCACTCACTCATTCTCTCACTCCCTCGATCAATATATTAATTCTGTTTCAGCGACGAATGTAAAGTATTTGATTCTCACTGTATCGGCTCTGTCTTCATTACTTCACCAACTTATCAACCGACCAACGAATAATTAACACAAGAGTCAACCAGCCAGTTTTTTTTCAACCCGCCATCCAATCTATCAACTAACCATGCAGCCATTCTGACAAATAGTCAATCAGCCACTCAATCACTTACGCCATCCATCAAACCGTCAATCGATCAACCAACCAATCACTCAATTAAATCAGACAAGTGGAAAACAATGCAAGGATCAATGCAGTCTTGGCGGGTTCAAAAGACGTTTGAACTGCACAAGGTTTTCGTTCTTTCGCAGCTGTAGAGGCCGAACCGTTGCAATATAAGCACAAACTGCCTCTCTTCGTTCTTCACTGCGTTCATCAATCAACAAGGTATGCTCAGTACGGGGTACTGTATGTTTTGATCAGGTAAGAAATCAGAGTTATTCCAGCACCGAAAAGGGAATGTATGCTCTTTAATGTGTCAGTTCACAATCATTGATTGATCGATCAGTCAGTCAATCCATAAAACAGTCAACCGGCAAATGTTTTTTTTTCACCATAGAATCTCTATGGTTCCTCCGTACATCTGCTGCAAATCAGTTAATCAATCAGTCAGTCAATCAATCAATCAGTCAATTAATCAATCAATTATCATCCAGTTGAATAGCGTCTGCTGTTTTTCAGTGTCTCTGCTCTCGAAACAGTCGATTACTTATTCAATCAGTGAATCAGTGCCCTCACATTATGTTCCGTTTGTTTCTGTCTTTATCGGACCCCAACCAAGTAGCCAGATGCTGTTTTAACTCTAAGTGTAGACATGTTTGTTCTCCACTGTATCTGCTTTCGTTCGATCGGTCGATCGATTGATCGATCGATTGATCAAACAGTCAATCAATCAATATTTCTATCAGTCAGTCAGTCTGTCAGTCAGTTACTCGATTGATAATTCAATCAATCAATCAATCAATCAATCATCAGTCATCAATCAATCAATCAGCCAGCCAGTCAGTCAGTCAGTCAGTCGATCGATCGATCGATCGATCAATCAATCAATCAATCAATCAATCAAACAAATCAATCAATCAGTTGATCGATAAGTCAACAAATCACTACTAATCGATTCTGTTTCAGCTCAGAACATTCTCTATTAATTCCTGCTCGTATCTGCTCTCAATCAATCCATCACTCTCTACACGGTATCTGCTCTCAATCGATCAGCCAAAATATTGGAGACCTCAATCAAGTGATCGATTGACCACCAATGACCAATTATCTGAGTGATCGATTGACCACTAATAGGGTAAATCAACCAATCATTTGATAGATTAACCAACCAACCATGTGATAGATCAACTAATAATCAATCATTGGTTAGATCAATCGATCAGCCAATTGATCGATTGATCGATCAATAAATGTATCGAGTAATAAATCAGTCAACCAATCAATCAATCGATCGATCAAACAAACACTGACCACAGCATTCAATGAAAGCAGGAAGCAAGTGAGCAGCCAACCAGCCAAGCAATTCATCGATTGACCTGTTAACAGCATAGATAGATTCACACAGTAGTTGATATCAAGCACAGTAAGGAAGAAACAGATTGCATTCAAGATTCAAACAACATGAATCTATTAATTGATTGACTGAAAGCTTGGTGATTGATTGGTTGGTTGGTTGGTTCGTTCGTTCGTTGGTTGGTTGGGTGGGTAGTTGATTGATTGATTGATTGATTAATTGATTGATTGACTGATTAAATTGATTGATTGATTGATTGATTGATTGATTGATTGATTGATTGATTGATTGATTGATTTGATTGGTTGTTGATTGTTGGTTGTTTGGTTTGGTTGGTTGGTTGTTGGTGATTGATTTATTGATTGATTGATTCGACTGATTGACTTACTGAATAATTGATTGATTTGACTACTTCTGTGAATAAAATGCGTAATTTAGAAACTGACAGAGCAGTGCTTAATCTATTAAGAAATTGAGTAGGAGCAGCTAAGTTGAGAAAGAAACAGATCGTGTTCAGTGATTGAACAATGTTCTTGAATTGATGATTTGCTAGTATGGTTGGTTAAGTAACACATTTATCCACTGTTGATTTACTAAATGATTGACCCATCTGACGACTGGCTAATCGATTGATTGGTTGGTTGGTTAGTTGACTGATTAATTAAGTGGTTTGTTTACTAATGATTCATTGGTTTTGTTGGCTGGACGATTAGACGGCTGACGGGTTTGCTGAGTGATTGATTGAATAAATGTTAAGTAATTGATTGATTGATTCAGAACAGGTCCTGTGTAAAACGAAGTAATCATATCCTATGCAGAAACAGCGATGATCAATTGACTGATCGACTTTGTGGATAAATTAACTGATTGATAGATTATAAATCGTGTCAAGTCAAACAATCTCACAATCTGTGCGGTTGTTGTAGTTTTATTTCACTAAATGGCAAACGAATCACCAGAATCTGACATGCCCCAATGCAAGAAACAATAGGCGTTTCACAGTATATCATGTATATCGTGTGTGTGTGTGTGTGTGTGTGTGTGTGTGTGTGTGTGTGTGTGTGTGTGTGTGTGTGTGTGTGTGTGTGTGTGTGTGTGTGTGTGTGTGTGTGTGTGTGTGTGTGTGTGTGTGTGTGTGTGTGTGTGTGTGTGTGTGTATAATCTAGTCAACAATTTTGGTTAACAGGAGATTGCTTGGTAGGACACAAACTTCCATTACAGTAAATGAATTATTACTGTTAATGACTCGTCAGGTACTGTAGAAAAATCCTTAAATTCAATTATAAATTTGCAAGTTTAGAAGGTTTAAAAAATATATAAAGATATGTAACACAGGCTCTATTGAAATGACATCGCTTTTTTTTTTTTTCTTTTAATTCAAATGACACAGAAGTATTACTTGTAGTAACTGACAGCGCTATTCCGAAGCGTAGGTCCAAGAACATTGGTAAATACTCGGGAAACGTGTGGTGGACGGAAGAATGGAGACTGGATGTACAATGAAAACATTATACTGTTTTTTTTTTTTTAATGAATCCGAAACAAGACTGAGGAAATTTTTCAAATAATGAAACAGAAATATAGTATTAAGTGCAATAATGTAAATACGCATGCTACCATCCAGTCCGTGTTTTACTGTGCAAGTTTCAGGTTTTTAGACTCTATTCATGGAGACACCTGTTATCAGAAGAGTCTGGCTTCTGGCTTTGCTTCGGTCAGACAAGGTATGGAAAGTTGAGGTAAGAATTATCAAGTGGAACTGGTAAAGACTCAGTGTAAAAAAAAAAAAAAAAAAAAAAAAGAACTTACGATTCTCTCAAAGACCCTGGAGAAAAAGAATGCACAACTGTTATAATCAAACGCTGGTAAGATTTCCGTTTGCATCCTACATAGGAACCCATTCTACCCCTCAAAGGGCTGTAACAACAGATACTGACAAAGTGGGACAGAAATTGATGGGTAGCAAAAGATTCACTGCTTTGCTGTACATGTCAAACTCTCTTCCGTCTCCATGAAGCGTAAGTGAAGACCTCATTGCCTCCAGAGGCGAACAATTCGCACCAGGACTTTAAACAGACAGATGAAAGTGAAATGTGACTTTGGTCATAATACACGTGACTTGTTTCCAACCTCTCAGCAGCTGAAAATGTCATTCCTCTAGTGCTTACAGATCGCATGTCCCTTACTTATGGACAGACTTCTGTCTGTCGGCTCCCTGCTTGCTTTGCCCCCACACCCTGAAACCCCTACTGCTGTGTCAACCCAGGTTTCAGGCGCCCATCAGTGGGCTGGACGACTGAGATGGTACAGTTTCAATTAGGTTTTATAGCGTTTTGAGGATCTTTGTTTAGTTCCAGGTCCTACCTCTCCTCACCTGCACACACACCCACAGACACACAGACAGAGACACAGAGAGAGCCAGAGAGAGAGGGGAGAGAGAGAGGGGGGGGGGGGGGGAGAAAAGAGAGAGAGAGAGAAAAAAAAAAACAGAGAGAGGTACGCAAGCACGCACACACACACACACACACACACACACACACACATGTACGACCGCATACATGCACGCATACACCCACGCACGCACGCACCACACACACACACACACACACACACACACACACACACACACACACACACACACACACACACACACACACACACACACACACACACACACACACGCTACACGCTTTTTTTTTTTCAAATAAGATATATAATTGTTAACATTTCTTTATACTTCTGCACTTTAGAAAAATGAAATAAAATATAACATAAAATCGGACGACGTCTGTGATAATTTCACGCTCTTTGCCAAAGTTTGTTTGTTTGTTTTTTTCAAACAAGTGCCAAAGATTTTATCAGCAAGCAACAATTAACGTCGTAGACGGTCTTTTCCCCCTTGAGACTGAATTAAGAAAAAAATCATCAAGATTTCATTTATATCGCTAAAATATGTCTTTTTTCAACAATTGTGGAAAGCGATACTTCTTGTAAAAACAAAAATCACAAAACTTGACGAAGATCAAAAAAGTTTGTTTGAAAAAAAGTATTAGTTAAACAAGAAAAATGTTACCGTTAATGGAGACAGTCCCAAAGAGGAGTTTTTGTATCTGCATCATCCCCGCACGGTCTTCCGAGCGTTTTGTTCTTGCTGTTTATCTCGTGCACATATACAACATTTCTATGATCCTGTGAATTTGGAAATACTCCTTCTACAGTTTGAATCTGTTACTCGAGGTGAAGTGATGTTCAACAATATTTCTAAATATCGGCGTATTTGTAAAGTTTTTAGTTTAATCGTCTGAAATATAATTCGATAATTTTGGGGAGAAATGAGACAGCCTTCAATGTGAAGAGAAACAGATGTCAGATATTTGTGTGTCTCTTGATGCGAGAGTTTCTATTTTCTTATTCGTATTGTTCTTAGTTTATGAACTGACTCATCATGCAATTGTTAGGAGGAGCAGTGTGTTATTTTCAGTTGACGGCCATACGTACAAATTGACTGAAATTGATATGTGGCAAGCGACCTCTCTCTCTCTCTCTCTCTCTCTCCGTCTCTCTCTCTCTCTGTTTATACATACACATGCAAATCTGTTTAACATACACATGTAAAAAACTACGTAAAACTACGAAATGAATACAAAGGAAACATAGATAAATAATTGACCATGAAGTGATGAAGTATGTAAATAAGATAAACCAGGGAAACGAAAAGTAGGAGGAAGAAACTGGTCAGTTCAGTAACGCAAACAGCAAGCACAGAACTCGTTTAAGTAGGTCAACATGCAAATCAGCACGAAGCGGCGATCCACTCCGACACGCACACAAGCGCCAATCTCCCTCTGTCCGTCTCTCTCGCCCGTTCTCTCTCGTTCTCTGCTTACAGAGGAAGGGGGGGGGGGGGGGAGTGGGGCGAGAGGCGGATGGGGCGACGGTGGGGGGGGGGGGGGGGGGGGGGGGGGGGGCGTGGGAGTGAGGGCGGGAGAGAGAGAGTGGGGTGTTAAGTAATGAGAACTGCCTGTTGAATCTTGGCTGGATCGTCTACTAAGAAATGGCTGTCCATAGATATATTATATATATTTTTCCCCCACTATTAGATTGTTCGTCTTTGTATTTGTCTGACTTTATTCAAGTTTAAAAGGCTGTGCCAGTCTTGAATAAAAGTTACTCTGTGTTAGGTTTCCTTATGGGAGCAAAGACTACCCCACTTGTTTACTGTTTATTGTTTACTGTTCCCTGTCTCATTTCATTTCCAATTATATTATAAGAGTATGGTTTTGAACTGTTTGAATAACGATAGCTATTTATATGCATTTTGATTATTTTCCGACGGTTGCTTTGAATTATATTAAAGTTTGAATTCTAGGGTTCCGACCATTAAGAGACTCCTCTGGTCAACGGCCAACCAAGACAAATGTGTGCGAGTCAAGTGTCAACAAGACCCCACGTCAGGCGCACAGGCTGAAAAGAAATAGGGAAAACTACAATTAAAGTAAAAATAACTGAAGGAATGTACCAACCTGATACATGGTAAGCGACAAGGTTGTAGGAATTCATCCATGGGGCTGCTAAATCCAACGAATATAAACGACACAAGTCCAACACCACACGAACACGACCACCGAAGAACACACACTGAGTGTCAAAGGTTATAGCATGGCAGCTATTATTACATAGACCAAAGATTCGGGGTTTACCTTTGCATTGCAGAGGGCGATAGGCTATTTTTGCGCATGCGTAAATGAAGTAAACAAAAGATGCTTAAAATAGTACGGCTTTCCGGAGAATTATACCACGCAGAGAAGAAAGGTCTTGACGTGCGTGTGAACGATATTACGCGATGAGGGAAACGGAATAGAAAACATGTGTTTTGTATGCTAGTATCAACAGTATTAATATTATGAGTTTTTAAAAACAATAATGTTATATATACCTACATTACGCTCATAAGGAATAACGTACTAAGAAGTATTAATGTATAATTAAGATAGAATTCTGCATGTACATACTGTCATGGAAGAACGTTTGGTTGCAGTCATGGTAAATTTTGTTCTATTATATAAAATTGATTACTTTTTGTTGCGTACTCATGTGAATAGGCTGACGGCCTCACATTCGAGTCACGAGGTCTCTCTCTCTCTCTCTCTCTCTCTCTCTCTCTCTCTCTCTCTCTCTCTCTCTCTCTCTCTCATATAACTCTAAGGCGTCCTGGTGAATCTTCATAATATTTAAGGAATTGGTTCACATGGAGAAGGTCTGCAACAGGTGAAAATTCTAAATCTCTCTGTTCAGAACTGATTAAATCTCGGGGCAGGACCGTTCGAGTTTATAATGTGACTAAATCCGTTCGCAAGTGAGTCGTCAGGTCGGTGTTCTAGAAAATGCGAGGCCATGTTCATTTATGGAAAAAGAGGTTGAAGCGAATAAGGTTGTGGCCCTTTGTTGCACGCCATTTGCCTTTATTTTTTGTAACCCTCACGTCTAACAGACAAAAAGCAAAGAGCGAAACAACAGGCGATGCGTGGCACAAAAGCTCCTACAGCAGATGCAACGACAATCCCAGATTTTCGAGTAGGAACTGAAAATATTGTGCCTCGGAACCCTTGCGATTATGCTGCAAAAAGAATTCATTGGCTACACGTTTCAAAATGCTGAACGAATATGAACCGTTTATCAGCCAGCTTCATCTGCTACGCTATCACTCTCACTTGGTGTGTAACAGTCAACTGATAAAAATTATTCTCTTAAACAAAAAAAAAATCTCTTTTCGATAACTGTTCCCTTGATATCAGTGTATCTTCAAAATAATTGTCCCCGTGACACGGGTGTACATGACACGGGTGTACAGTTCTGTTAAAAATGACTGTCATCACCTCTCACGTGTACAGTTGAAAAGTCTTAGTGCTGCACTCTCACCTCACACTGATTGCAATTTGAAGTATGAACATCTTCCTACGCAGTTGTTCACAGTACATGAGAACTGTTTCTACATATTAATGATTGCCTGTTCCTTCAATCACACACTGCCAAAGTCAAATCAGTAAATTCCAGTCTTGGACAATTTCACATTACAATTTTTGTCAGTGAAAATCGCATCCCTGGAGTTGCTGCTGCAGTCACTTTGAGTCCCCACCTCCCACACCCCAACTCGCCCAATCCCCTCCCCCTACTCCATCCGTCCCCTGAATTTTTAGAACTTCAATAGTTAGCCTGTTTGTATATTAAATGAATTGTTCGTTTTCATGTGCAAACTGTCCGAAAACATATTTAGTATTGTACCTTTCGCACACCTTTACAGACATGCGCATTCATTTCCAGGAGGGTCCTAAATTGTGTTTTGGGTCGCAACTTCTCTTTTGTTTAAATAGGTAATGTACATTATCTAAAGTATGAGGGTACTTAGATTAAAGCGCGCAAAAAGGTAGAAAGTGTGTCAAGACAGTACTGAAAAAATACGCCTACCTTTATTTTGAATGACTCTGTTGAGATTTCGGGTTTTACTCTTCCACTTCTTCAGTTTGTCATTGCTTCAGCCCTTTGTCGTCCACTTTCTCCTTGACGTGTTCTTCGGCGCAGCGGCCCAGCACACTCCCAGTCTTTACCCTGCACTTCACTTCCGCCAGTTTCATCAGCCACTCATCATGGCCGCCCCTTTACCAGACTCAGCAGCAATGCCAACAACATAACTACTTCTTTTTTCTCAGGAATTCAGAGTCCACATATACAAGGCAAAAAGAAAATCACTCATGAAAACAGAACACAGAATACTGCTAAATAAAAAAAAACCAACCAAACAAACAAACATTGTATTTACATGAAGTCGGCCGTCAAAAAAACGTGTCAGCTGTCTCTCCCAGTCTTGGGCTGACTGAGGTCTGTGGAGAACAGATCTGAAGCTACACTCGATGGTTCGATTGGAAGGCTAACTGGTCCAGTAAACAGATGGTAAAGTGATGGCTGGCTGATTCATAACTGGGTTCCTGGACGGCTGCATCCAGTGAAGACGAACTGACCATGCTGTACGCTGAAATAGTAATGATGAATGAATGAATGGACACATTGATGGACAGATGGATGGATGGATGGATGGATGGATGGATGGGTCTTTGAGTAGATTGGTTGTGTGGTTGGTTGACTGATGAAGTTCTTGTCTCATGGTTGGTCGACTGGTTTGTTCGTCAGCTGACTGCTCGATTGCTTGTCAGCTGTTGATTAACTGGCTTGTTAGCTGGTCGATTGATTTGTTTGTTTGATGACTGATTGATTATAGTTTGTTGCTCGGTTGATTATTTGCTTTGTTAGCTGCTTGGTTGATTTGTTTGCTGGCTGGCTGACTAAATGGTTTGCTTGCTGGTGGATTGAGTGGTTTTCTAGGCTAGTCGGTTGACCAGTTCATCAGCTGGTTAATTCATTGGTTATAATCTGGTTGATTGATGCGTTCGTTAGCTGTTTGGTTCATTGATTTGTTAGCTGTTTTGATTGATTAATTGATAGCGATCATATTGACTGGTTTACTACCAAGCTGATTAATTGGTTTATGTTTTGTTGAATGGATTGAATGATTCATTTCTTGATTGCTACGTTGATCGATCGATCGATTGATGGATTGATCTAACCAGTGATTGGTTGACTGATTGAGACCAAGACACACTGAGGAACAAGGAAGACCTACTCCGTGCTGAAACAGCTCAGCTTCATCGATGACTTGACTGACAGCAGACTCAGTAAGGAACGATTGACACCACACTTCATGCTGAAACAGCTTTGTTTAATAAGCGATTTCATCAAGAGCAGACACTGCGAGGAACAAACGAGACCATTCTCCTCGCTGAAAACAGCTTTGTTTAATGGATGGGCTAATCCAGAGGAGGCACAGTGAGGAATGAAAAAAGACTGTACTACACGTCAAACCAGCTCTGCTAGATCGATGAGTTTACTAAGAACAGATAAAGCGAGAAAAAAAAAAAAAAAAGCATGGTTATCCGTTCTGAAAACAATGCTGTTTAACTGACGGACGGGTTGATTGGGAGCAGATACAAAGAAGAAGAATTAGACCGTATTCGGTGGTCCAACAGAATGTTCTTTTTGCTTGATCGATCGATCGATCAAAAAAATCGATTTTTTTTTGTTGATTGGTTGATTGATCCATCCATCCATCCATCCATCAATCAAGTGATTGTATAATTTGAATATCTAGCGGCTAGCTGATTAAGAACAGATACAGTGAAGAGCACACAAGTCTGTTCTCCGAACTAGAACATCATTGGCTGATTGATGGAAAGCAGGCCCAGAGAGAAAGAAATGGAAGATATTGACAGCATGTATTCATTGCATGAATGATTGATGGAATGATTGTTTGTTGACCATTGATTCATTAATTGAAAGATTGATCGATAATTGATTGATTGATTAACCGATTGATTGACTGACTGACTGATCGAAAGATTTGATTAATCGATTGTTTGAGAAACAAGCTGACAATATCCAATTTTGAAACAACACAGGCTTATTGATGATTTGGTTGATTGGCTGATTGAGAGCAAACACTGTAAAAAAAAAACAAACAAACAAAAAAAAAAAACAGACACTAGTCCGAAACAGTACTGCTTAATCAATTAATTGATGGACTGATTGATAATGGATCAATTTCTTGACTGATCGATTGATTGATTGATTCAAAGTAATACAAGGAGGAATCAGTAGACTCTATATCCTGTGCAGAAGCCTAATTGATTGACCCATCATGAACTACCACGGGTTGATTAACTGATTAACAGATCGATAGTAAGGAAACAACAACATCATGTGCTTGTATTGGTTCAGTGGCTGAATTTACGAGAAGAAAAATATTGACGCAATTGGAGTGTATTTTGAATGCCCAAAATTGTGTTGATCTTAAGACTTGATTCATTGGATCGATCGAGTGACTTGTCCGGTTGCTTGATTGGTGCATTTACCGTTCGACGCGTTGATTGTCAAATGGCTGCTGAGTTTGTTGGTTTATTGATGACGTGATCGACTGTCTGCCTGGATGACTCTTTTTTAATGGACCCATTGGTTGATTTATCAGTCAGTCAAATGATTAATTCATTTATTAATGAAGAGCTGATACAGTGACGAACAAATCATATTCTTGTTGAAACAGCAGTGATTGGATAACTGATTAAAGAGCGGGTGAATGAGTGAGTGAGTGAGTGAGTGTGTGTGAGTAGTAAGTGAGTGAGTAGTGAGTGAGTGAGTGAGTGAGTGACTGGGGGGGTGAGATTTTGGCTCGATGATTGATGAAGAGTAAGTTTAGTGTAAAACAAGCATGTCGCATTCATTGCAGAAACAGCAGGCCAACAGATGGTGGAATCAAACAGCTGTCGTTTTTATTGATGGTGCATTGAGCTAATTATCGGCAAAAAATAATAACGTACAGGTTGATTTTGTGTTTTTCCTTCGCAGTCATCCTGCATGCTGCTTTTTTTTTTTTTTTCCTCATCTTGGGATGAGCCATGACTGGGATTCGAACCCATGCCCTTCTGGACATGCTCATTTCCACTTAATGACTCGCGCACTAACCACTGAGCCACAGGACACCTGATATTTGTAGGAAAGTTAAGCCTTATGAAGTTCACTTTTGTTCCTCCTTGACCAGATCCAACTTGAACACCTCTCTGCCGCTTCTGCCATTGCTTTCAGGGCTTTGGTTTTTTCCCTCCTGCAACTGAGAGCTGTTTCATGAGGCTGTATGCAGACGTTCCCCACAAACCCCCTAGCTCCAATTTTTGCAGTGAGGACTTTGACCTGATAGCCTTCTCTCCTCAGGCTGTTTGCCAGATCAGCATACTTTTCAGTCTTGTAGATCTGAGCTGCCTCCATTCTGTTCTCATATGGCACCGTGAGCTCGATCATGATCAGCTGCTTGGTTGACTGAGAGTGTAATACTATGTCTGGTCTCATGCCACTCTTGCTGATAATCTCTGGGTGACTATTCCATTCTGGGAGGTCTGCTGTGCACTCCCAGTCATCTGCCCCGTCCAGCAGACTCTGCCTGCATGTTCCGAGTGGCACTGTTGTTCTTGGCCATGATTCGCTGCCTCCTGCCGTGAAGAATGTTGCGGGTGCTTTTGGAGTCCTGATTTTTTCCCTTTTGTGGTGTTGGTACTAGCCCAGACTACTTGTACAATCTCTTTGAGCACTTGGTTGTGCCTCCATGTGTACCTTCCTTGAGCCAGGGCTACTTTACATGAGCTTAGGACATGCTCCACTGTTTGTTTTTCATGGCAAAGGGGGCATGAAGGATCGTCTGTTTTTCCCCACTTCACCAGGTTTGCATTTGAAGGCAGAAGGTCATATGCAGATCTGAGAATGAAGCTGATCCTGAGAGGGGCCATGTGCCAAATGTCATTCCAAGTGAGACTTCTTTGGAGTGCATTCTCCCACGTTGTCCATTGCCCTTGCTGGCTCTGCTGGACTGCTTTTTGGAGTCTTTGTTGGTCTTCTTCTTTTCTCATCTCCTGAATCATCATGTCTCTTTTGGCTTTTCCTTTGGCCTTTGACCACCATTCAGTTTTGGTCACCCCCAGTCCTTGTCTGTTGGTCTGTGTGTGTCCTGTTATTTCTCTGATCTTGAGACTTTCTTTTGCAGAATCCATCGCCTCTTGAACTTTCCATTTTCTGCCTGTCTTCAGCTGGGGCTTGATTGCTTCAACCACCTTGTCTCCTGAGTCCTCCAGCATGCTTGAAGTCTGATCTTCCCTGCTTTATATTCCTCCAGGATGGATTTCAGTGGTAGTTTCAGCTTTGCTTGGCGACAGTATAGCGCTATGTCAGTCAGACAGGGTGGGACACCAAGCCATTTCCTTGTGAACTTGTTGATTTTGGATTCCATTGCCTCCACTATGCTGGTGCAGATGTCGTATATCATCAGAGGCCATAGGAGCTTTGGTATCAGCATGAACTGCAGACACCAGACCTTGTATTTGCCAGGGAGCCCACACTGGTCAATGGTTTCCAAGCCTTCTTCCGACATCTGTTTGGTTTCTTTTGCTCTTTGTGTGTCTTTCAGCGTATCATCATACCATCTTCCAAGGCTCTTGACTGGCTCTTCTGTTACTGTTGGAATGGTCTGGTTGGCAACACTGAAGACCACAGATTCGGCCACTTTTTTTCCTTTCCTCAGTGAGAGACTCCGTGATTTCTTTGGCTTGAACTTCATTCTGGATGAGGCAACTATGTCGTCCAGCCTCTCCAGCACGTGACGTGTCTCGTCTTCTCTGGATGAAATCACTGTAGTGTCATCCATGAAGGCCTTGAGAGGGGGCATCTTGTATCCATCGCCAAGGTCTGTTTGTCTTGCGTTGCTTGTTGCTGCTTTCAAGATGACTTCCATTGCCAACACGAACAGTATTGGGGAAATTGCACAGCCCATTGCAATGCCCACTTCCAAGTTGATCCAATCTGTTGTGTACTCCTTGGTAGAGAACCGCATTGAGAAGCCATTGAAGTACTTCTTGAGCATGTCGCGGATGTTCTTTGGCACATGGTACATCTTAAGAGCCAACTGTATCATCTCATGGGGTACAGATCCATATGCGTTTGCCAGGTCGAGCCACACTACGTCCAGGTCTCTCTTTTGTTTTTGCTCTTTGGATTGCGTCCCAGATCATTGTGGCGTGTTCTACACAGCCAGCCACGCCTGGAATGCCACCTTTTTCTGGACTGACACATCCAAGTACTTGTTTTCCATGAGGTACTTGGTCAGCCTTGCTGCCATGACAGAGAGAAGAATTTTCCCTTCGACGTTCAGTAGTGATATTGGCCTGAACTGGCTGATGTCACTTGAGTTTTGCTCTTTGGGGATGTACACACCATCTGCCGTCATCCACTGGCCGCTGATCTTCTGATTTCTCCAAGCTGATCGCAGCAGCCTGTGGAGCCACTCCAGCACCTTGGGACATTTCTTGTACAGCTGGTAAGGTATTCCGTTTGGCCCTGGTGATGATTTGGCTCTGGCTTTGTCGACCACCTTCTTGATTTCCGCCAACGTTGGAGGCTTGTCATTGAACTGTTCCTCAG